>CM053987.1:18296148-18420885 GCA_028641955.1 Protonibea diacanthus
GATGACTCACAGAGGAGCGAAGGGATCTTTGCCCGGACAGAGGCCTGGCACTTGGCCAGGTCCTCCTTGGGCACCAGTTTTAGTCCCTTGTTCTGTTTTACACAGCACACAGCACTGGGCTGAGGTTGCAGCCCCAGCCCATAACTAACCCGCAACTTTCTCTGCAGAGGGAAAAACAAACAGCAAGAGAAAACAGCCGGCTGAGATGACGGGCACAGTTTGGGAAGGGGCAGGGTCCTGGGGGCAAGACCGTTCGCCCTGTTACCAGGCAACTTAAAATGGCCTTCTCGTGTGGGTTTTGGATGGCGTGTGTCCCCCTCAAATGCTTGGCAACCATTGTCAAGGTTTTGCTGCAAATGGGGCACACGCCAGCTGTTTTTGGTTTCGTCATCTTTGAAAATAAAGAAAGAAAAACTAGATTTAGTGACCAGGAAACTGTCTCTGTCAACAAGACATGAAGCACACATGACACACTTAATAAAAATTAAATATATTTACTTTCTTCAAACAACTCACATACTTTGGATCCCTAACACATTCACATCAAAGTGACTGCAGCTTTTTAAAGTTGTAGCACAGCGTAGGAGGCACAATAATATAATAAAACACAATAATATAATAAACATATATATATATATATATAAAAAAATAAAAAAGTCTGAGAAAACATTAAAACACTTAAAAAGTACAATGCGTTCGTTCGTCTTCTCCCACTTATCCGAGGTCGGGTCGCGGGTGCAGCAGCTTCAGCAGGGAAACCCAGACTTCCCTCTCCTCTCGTCCAGCTCTTCCAGGGGAACCCCAAAGCGTTCCCAGGCCAGCTGAGAGACATAGTCCTTCCAGCGTGTCCTGGGTCTTCCCCGGGGAGGAGGGAGGGGCCACGGGAACGGTGGGAACTTTTTAAGTTTCACCTTGAAAAAAAAAAAAGGGAAACTTTTTGGACCTAAAACAGTGCCCCTGAATGAAAAAGTCAAACTTTAATTACTAACTTTAACAACCTACTATGAGGTAGGGGCCTGAAATTTGCACTGGGGCACCACGGGTGAGTTTCAGACCTGTACCCAAATCGGAAAGGTCAAAAGTCACCCGTTCCTGGCCTGATGTGGCCTACTACAATTTATCAATACCTATTTTAGAATAATTCATAAACGCTTTGAGGTAGGGGGCTGAAATTTCAGTACGGATATCGGGACGCGGGCTGTAAACATGGTGCCGAGTTTCAGACCCGTACCCCCATCAGAAAGGTCAAAGGTCAGCCGTTCTGAACTCGATGAGGCCTACTAGGTCACAGTTTAACACCTTTTGGGGAATAATTCATCAACGCTTTGAGGCAAGGGGCTGAAATTTGATTATGTTGTGCATCGTGGAGCCTTATGCTAGGATTTTTCATCCTGTCATGATACAATCACCGTAGAGCTAGTTGGCTTTCTAGAAAACCTACAAAGTTGGCACTCTGGAAGCATGATCTAGGCCTCAGGCAAGAATAGCACAGCAAGTTTCATGTGGTTCGGTGCATTTTTGTGTGGCGACGGCGAGTGCGCAGATTCGAGTAACGGCGACCTTTCTCGGCCCCACCCATCGAAAAGTACTGGCCCGACAGGTACTGGCCCACTCGTCTCGGGCCCCAGAACCACATATTAAAATTTCAGACTTTTAGAAAAACATGTCATCCAAATCCTCCACTCAGGTCAGAGGGTGTAAGAGGACATGAGTCCGACAGGCCCCGATGTTCAGTATTTGAGACGGGGGAAAAAAAATGTACACACGACTTCTGGGTTTTTTTTTTCCCCCAGATTATCGTTTGGCACTGATCCGAATCTGGGGGCCCTGTGGTCAAAGGTCGCCGTGCGGCAGCCAAAAAGACAAGTTTTTTGAAAAAGGGCCCTGAAAGGACACTAATTGATTTAAGGGGATTTTCCAGGCCTTATCTCTAATAACCCATCAACGCTTTGAGGTAGGGGGCTGAAATTTCAGTATACGTATCAGGATGCCGGCGACTATCACAGTGCCAAATTTCAGACCTGTGCCCCCTTCGGAAAGGTCAAAGGTCAGCTGTTCTGTACTTAACAAGGCCTACATGTCAGGACCTGAGAAAGGTCTGCAGGACTCAAATGCACGACTCTGATACTTGGTAATCCAACAAAAATTTATCATCCAAAAAACAAACAAAAGACGCTCTCAAAGAGGATGCAAAAAAGCAACAAAAAGCACTCACAAAAAGGATCAAAAAAGACAATAACTCACACCAGACTACGAACACGAGAATACTGAGTGGTTGCCACTGCTGCTTGACAAACAGCTCCAAGACAATGAACAAGATGAACTGACAACGACAAAGGGATGTGAGGACTATTTATACATGAGGGGAGTGCAAACAGGTGAAACCAATCAGGGGCGGGGCAGACAATTACAAAGGCAGGAAAAACACACAAAGGGAGGAAGTCAGGGTCTGAAATGAGAGGGAAGGTGAGTATAAAAATAAAACATGAAGTGCTGAATACAAAACACTGAACATGAACATGACTAACTTCAGCATACTTGACGAAACATAACACTACTACAGTTTATCAATGGCTTTTTTGGAATAATTCATCAACGCTTTGAGGTAGGGGGCCCAGGGGCACTGGGGTGAACTTTTAACACTTGGGTCACAATAGGGCCCAAGACTCATTTTTGGGCCCATAGGGGGCATGTCCTTGGGCGTGTCCAGGGGCGGTCCAGCATCAAAGTTTGACAGTGGCTCCCTGTAGTGCAGTGTTTTTCAACCCTGGTCCTCGGGGAACACTGCCCTGCATGTTTTAGATGTTTCCTACTCCAACACACCTGATTCAAACGAGTGGCTTAATTATCAGGCCACTGCAGAGCTTGATGACGAGCTGATCATTTGAATCAGGTGTGTTGGAGCAGGAAACGTCTAAAACATGCAGAGCAGAGTTCCTCGAGGACCAGGGTTGAAAAACACTGCTGTAGTGTTCAGACACTGAAGGCGCAAGTGTAGACCCCCAAGAGTCTTAAGTGTTCCTCTTAAATGAACTCTTAAGGCTTTTTGGGGAAAAGTGACCCCGGTGCCATTGGGGTAACTATTTCGCACAAAGTATACTGAAAAAGTCCAATTTAGAATACCCATTCTGAAGCATTCCCTCAGCCCCTCTGTCAATCCAGCCATTGGGCATGTGCGATACCATTTGTTCTCCAGCAGCCCCTGTCCCCACAGCCCCATCCGCGAACCGGCAGTCATTGGTCATGTACAGTACCATTGGTTGTCCAGCAGCCCCGCCCGCGATCCGCCAGTTAATGGGCATGTACAATTCCATTGGTTGTCCAGCAACCGCTATCCCCGCAGCCCTTCCGTCGATCCAGCAGTCATTGGGCATGTACAGTGCCATTGGTTGCCCGGCAGCCCCTGTCATCACAGCCCCTCCATCAATCTGGTAGTCATTGGGCATGAACAGTACCATTGGTTGTCTGGTAGCCCCTGTCCCCGCAGCCCCTCTGTCAATCCAGCAGTCATTGGGCATGTCCAGTACCATTCGTTTTTCAAAAAGCTCTGTAAAGTATTTACATATTTGCTTGCCTGTTAAAAGATGTTGATTGATTTCTTTTTTGCCACATTTTTGGCTGAGTGGCCAAGGTGATAGACTACTATATCTATTCATCTAATCTATATATTAATCTATATTGTTTTACAATTTCTCCTGGAATAAATATAATTCCGCTCACTTCAACTGAGTGACATGACATGACACAGTTTAATAAATAAGAATATCCTCTAACAAACATTGATGCCAGGGCTTAAGTCTTAGATCAGAATTTTCTGGAGTAGCTCAGTGTTGGAGTGTTTAAATGCAGATCAAGAGGTCTCTGCTCTTGTTGAAATCTTTAATCAGAGCATCTGGAGAGAACTAAACTCTATACAGAAAGGCCCCAGACAAGGGTTTGAACCAGTGGTACAGTGGTACCACTCTGCACCACTGTATTGCTCTTCTTGGCAGGCCTGAATCGCACAAATTGAATTGTTCTAAGAGGCTGAAAGAAGAAACAAGTCAATAATGTGTCACAAACATTTGTCCAATGACTCATTGCCTCACCCTGCAACATGCACACTCCTCGTGCACATCAAGTTCATCAAACCACTCCCGTAGTTCCTGCTGGCTGTGCTGCAGCTTCAGGGCATCAGTGATCACTTATGGTTCTTCAGCATGTTGTACTGAGAGGCCAAGGTCCTTGTTCTGTTTCTCCAGCTCTTCATATTTAAGCTGACATCTGCAGGAAGAAGAGGCACACACTGGCTTTAGGGTTATATGCAAGAATCAGACAGTCCTCTGTCCAGTACTCCCCACAAAACAGCTGTTATTCTGCTTTACTGAGAATTATTCTGGATTACATCAACTAGGTCTACATAAAGAATATTAACGTAGGAAATGAATTTAGCTCAATGAAATGCAAATGCTGGAAAAGGATTCAATCTGAACCTGCTACGTGGATGATATAACTGCTGATGAATGATGTTGCATCCTATGACAACAATTAGACACATAAAATGCAGACATAAACCAAATCATATACAGGTCAGATTGTATGTCAGGTCAACTTGAAAATCTTAATTGCTCAGTTTATAGTCAAGGTCTGTCCTGATCAATGACAAAGCAGTGAAGTGAATGAACTAAGTGATGTCTAATTTCTATTTTCATATGCAGCAACATTCACAGGTGACTTGAGGGGAACACATTTGCATGCTAGGTATTTTCATTTCCTCTGTGCAGACCCTGGGTATGTCATTCTACTTCAAGGCTGGGAGGAACAGGATCAATCTCTGCTGAGCCTCTGAAACCAACCATGTTTGGAACTGCGGATCTGAAGCTGTGTGGCACTGCCATCCTGCTGGTCTTGGGAGTGCTCACCAATGTCTTCAACCTCGGGGTTATGCTGGTGCAGCAGTGGAGGTCCAGAGGTATGAATACCATGGCCGTCATCATCAGCTTCATCTCATTGAGCAACACCGTGCTGCAAGTCTCCACCTTCGTCCTCATGGCCATGGTCTGGGCTGGGGTGCTCTGCTGGCCCGACTTACCTTTCTTCTTCTGTGTCATTCTGTTTGTGTGGCTCAGCAGCAGCTCTGTCAGCTTCTGGTCTGTTGCATGGCTGAGCGTCTTCTACTGCATGAGGGTGTTGAGCTTCTCCTTAGTACTCCTCAGAACACTTAAGGAGAATATCTCATCCATCCTGAAAGTCACCCTGGTGGTGACCTTACTGACCTCCTGCATGATGTTCACCCCTTTCTTGTATCTCCGTTTTGGAAGTAGAACTCTTGCTCCAAACGTGACAGAAAATGCTGCTTGTGTCATCAGGAAGCCGTTGTTCCCCAACTGGGTTGACCTCAACATTTACGTGATCACCTTTATTTGCTACCTCACCCTGATGCCCTTGATGATCATGCTTCCGACATCACTGAGGATGATCATTTACCTCTGCAAACACACTTTGTCCATGCAGAAGAAGTCGAGCGGCTTTCACACTGTAGAGTCGTACCTGCTCATCTGCAGGCTGACGGTGGCTCTGGTCTGGGTTTACCTCACCACACTGCTCACCATATCCCTTTACTATTTCCATGCCATTTTTTCTTCTGGGCTGAGCGCAGACATGCTCTTTCTTGGACTGTCGTTTTATTGTGTTGCTTCTGCAATCCTCCTCACCTGCTCCAACAAAAACTTGAGAGAGAAGCTCAGAGCACTGGTCCCCCGAGGAAAGAACGCAGACACACTGGCCAAGAGTGCTGAAGATAAGAGTGGAGTAACAGCAACATTTTGATTGAAGTTTGACTGATTTTGGATCCTCATGTAATTACAGCCCCTGATTCCCAAAAAAAGTTGCAATGCCATGTAAAATCTAAACACAGAAATCTAATACAATGATTTGCAAATTTTTTATATATATTTAAAGTTCAAACATTTAAAACAGCTGATTGTACCATGATTAAGTATGACAAGACATTTGGGGATTTTCAACAAAACTAATTTCATTTTTCCGGAGAAATCTGCATACTTGTTGAAATTTGTGTCTAAGTCAGAGGTTTGTATGACTCGTGATTACTTATGGGAGTTCCATCTTCCAGTGTAAGAGCCATAAAAAAGTGACAGAAAAATGACCACATGAATAGCCCTGTGGATGAGATGTATGCAGCTGTATATGCTGTTCAACTTATAGAAATACAAAACTCTCAATCAGCATATTTCTTTGATTATATTTATATCTGTCTATATCTCTCATTATAGACAGTATAATAATAACAGTATGGTATTTGTGTATATAATATGTAGTTTATAGTATAGGCTACTAACGTGCAAAACTCTATTTTCATTCTGAACTATTATAGATAAACTATAAACCTTGTACAGTATGTTTAGTCATTACCTTACAGAATCACTCATACTAATAAAGTCATTTTTGAACATAAAATCCTCAAGGAAGTTTACTTCTTGTGAAACGTTGGAAACATAAAGATATGTAATTACACGTTGTGACCACTGAAGGTCAGTGAATACTCATATAATCACTCATACTGTACACTCATGACAAACATCAATTCCACCAGCACCACAGCAGAAACAACAGCATACTGACACCTTTATACATTTTAGACAGGAAATGCTGTGCACTTCTGGTCGTCTGCTGTTTCTTAATACTACTAATTCCTAAAGGTAGTATTATTATTACTGCAATTATTATATAACTATGTCTGATTTCCTTGGCCAGCAATAAGCAGGAGCTTCTTAAAGACAGTAAAGTGTACCTAAATCCATAGACCACTTTTTTCAGATCAATTGAGTTGATCAATTCAGGTCCAATTTTGACAGTTTCGTCTAAAGTATTTGAATTACAATCTCAGTGAGGTAGTGGGGGGTTGCTCAGCTTCCCATTTTCAGGAAGTGATGAAAAGTGACAGGTTGGCTTTAAAGCCTCGGCCAACTTTATCTTTGTCAGCATAATGTAAATATCCTGGAAAACGCAACCTCAGAACAACACTTCTTTTGCCTTTAAAAGTCTGATGGTATATCCCCATATGAAGCTACTGCTCCTTTCTCACATAGTCATGATGATATATATTTAATTGAACATAACTCAAAGATACAACTCAAAGAACAATAATACAATAATAATAATAATAATATAATTATTGTTAATAATAACAACAATAATAGAACAATAATAATAATATGTTTTGTATTACAGGTTTTCTGAAATATTATATACAAAGGAGAGATTACCTAATTTTAAAAATGTGCTGATTATGTCTATTTCCAAAATATAAACACTTGATAAAATCAGGTTTAATATTCTAGTTTCATTCTGGTTTTCATTATGTTGTTACAATTACCCCATGCTGGACTTGAGTCCCTCCGGGCTAAGCTACTGCCACGAAAATAAACTTTAAAGATATGTATCATAATATTCACACTATACCCATACTAATTTTTTACCCTCAACCACTTTCTGGAATGTTATGTTTAAATATGCAAATGAAACAGTGACTAACACTAGCTTTTGATGAAATCTACAGATGCAGATAATCAAAGTGAAGTCAA
This sequence comes from Protonibea diacanthus, assembly GCA_028641955.1. Taxonomy (NCBI): domain Eukaryota; kingdom Metazoa; phylum Chordata; class Actinopteri; family Sciaenidae; genus Protonibea; species Protonibea diacanthus. The sequence continues at coordinate 18,303,732 of CM053987.1, forward strand.
ATAAAAACCCACATGTGGAAAATCTCATGTTTTTGCCTCAGGTGTCTCTTGCTTGAATAGTAATTGTGTCATTGAAGAGAAGATCAAACAAATATGCAAACAGTTTTCTGTGTCACTCACAGTCTGTGCTTCATCTTTCCAGACAAATTTGATCCTAATCTCTGAGACACCATGGTCATTGTTACCCACATCCAGCAGCACACTGACAATGTTTAATCATGTTAATCATGTCAGGAGTGTAATATGAGTGTGTTTGTGGACTGGTGCCATTCGAACATCAATAGCTGAAATCCTAGCATGTGCACTTTCTTTGAAATCAAACACTGAGTTTCTGGGATCTTTCAGCCTGCTCGGGCTGAGTCAGGTGGTTGTCACAGAGACGTTATGTAATTTAATCATTTTGGATGAAGTTGCTTGGTTTGCAAAAGACAACTGAGAACAAGTCTGAAATGTTTACTTGTGTAGTGTGTAAGTCTATCCACTTCTTTATTACAATAAGGTCATGTTTCATGTTTCATATTTCACACACTTACAACTAAAAAAATCAAGTTAAACAGGATGCTACACAGTCCAATCATCTATATTGTGTGCACATACGTACATGCTGTAACCTGGACGTACAGATCTCTCCCTTCTCTCCCTTTCCTGGTTGTCACTATCGCGTGTGCTTGGATTAAATCGATTTCTGCCCTGAGATCTGATTACGGCTCAGAGTGAATTAAAGACACACAAGCATATTTGTGACCTTTTATTCTTCTTTGGTTCTTTTCTTTATTGAGTGATGCTTTAGTTAGCTTGCAGTATGTTTTCACTCCACTGTAAAAGTAGCATTTGAAGAACTCGCCCTTCATTTGAACACAACATATTCATTGTGAGAGAATGTGCATGTGCTGAGTAAGCTGAGCAGCCGATAACCCCACAAGGGTAATTAAAGGGAAATTGATTTCAGCCTTGTGAAGCCGCTGTGGGGCAAAGTAGTAAAAGGCAACAAGGCACAATAAACATAAAACATGGAGATATTGAGACATCAGTCCTATTTGATGTCCAGAAAAATGCTGTGCAGTTGTTATTCTGCTGGTGGAGTCAAAGACTACAAAGTGTTCAAGACGAGGCTGCAAAAATGATTAGATGCGATTTGATACACTTTCAGAAACTCTGGAGTTGTTCTCAGTTACACATTTAATAGATAAAAATGTTTTTCATGTTTTAGAAGAAAAGTAGGCTCGGGCTCTTAATCAAAAGGAGTCAGCTATGGGCTGAAATATGGTCCACCAGAAACTGAATTTGAATCATTAATATTTGCGTTTGTATTGTTCAATTTGAATTGCATTGCATCGAAAAACTGAATCTGAATTGTAATTTGAAATTGAATTTATTAGTTTGGAACTGAACATTCTCAAAATTCAATTTCAGTTTTCTGTGACAAACATTCAGGTACTTGAGGCAGAGCAATTGAGCGCAGATACACAGGACGCCTTTTCGGCCAATCAGCGCCTATTTTATATATACATATTTCAGCCCATATGTTCGCCTCACAGCAAGATGGGTCCTGGTTTGAACCAGGACTGGTGACTTGTCCAGGGTGTACCACGCCTCTTGCCCAAAGTCAGCTGGGCCTCACCGTGACCCTGACGAGGATAAGCAGTCACAGATAATGGACAGATGGATCGTAACAGACAAAATTACAATTCTACATATATACTGTGTAATATATACTGTGTAAGAGAATTCATTAAAAAGATAAACACATATATTCCAAACATACATGTATGCTCAAATAATTTGGATTAATGGACTAGTAGAAGAAGCAGTTGTGATGTTGTATAAAATGATACAATTAGTCTAAGAGTTGGGATTAGTTTAAAATAACACCTGTGATTTTCCTCTAACAAGCCAAAATGTTTGCTGTGAAAAAGGCTAGCACACCACCAGAACTTGGAGATAGAACACCTAAATAAAAAGCAAGCATTATTAATTAAAGTAATTGTTTACACCTGTGCTTCCCCTGCTGTGGCGATCAAGGTCTGCTGGTGAAAAGTTGACTAGGAAAATCAGACATTGTGAACCTGAAACCAATGTTCTCTTGAATAATTTGTTAGGGAAATGAGGCAACTTTGAAGCATTATTGTAGGCTGGTAAGGTGTGTTCCTCTGAATTATCTGTGTTGTGTAAGGGATGGGTTCACATTTCAAAATACAATACTAACATGCATATTGTATATTGTATAATAGTTGATGGTTATTGGCTGTTGTTGTTCCTCTTGCTCAGGAGCCACGTGAAGAGATCATTCCTAAAGCTGGAGGGGAAAAAATCCACAGTGTAAAAATGCATTGTGACATTCGGCTAAAGCTAATATGAAGATTTAGCAGCCTGATCAGTTCAATCTAGTGGGATGTTCAAAGTTTCTGTGAAAAAATTCTCTCTTTGTATGTCACAGTTTCCTTGCTGAGCTGCGGGAGATGGGCAGTTTACCTGCATGGTACTACTCGGGGACATCGGCACTTGATTTGACTGATCAGACATAGATCAGACTCGTATCAGCTTTAGCTGAACTTTGAAATGCATTTTTACACAGAACAGGTTTATCTGTGAAGACAGTGTTGTCATAGTATCACCATATTTGAATTTTTTAAAATGTGTTTAACAACAAGCAGTTGCATATTTACATCAGAGAACAACTTTAGCTTTCAGCCGTGTGTGTGTCCAGCTAAGCTGAAGATAACTTCAGTTGAACCTCTGCATGTTTCTGCAGGTTGTTACACTGAATGCACTAATTTAACTGAACCCAGTCTAAGCTAAGCTAGTTAACAGCTGCAATATATATATATATATATGTGTGTGTGTGTGTGTGTGTGTGTGTGTGTGTGTGTGTGTGTGTCTCAGCTCAGCAGCTCAGTTCAACAAACCCTATGGCATATTTTTGTTCTTGCAAGCATTAAACTTCCAGTGCTCCTTTAATTGTGTCTTACCGGGGTCACTAGCAGGTCTCGGCTTACAGTCTTGTTCTTTTAGTGATTAGAGTACCCAAACAGCTCAGACACTATCAGTACTGCATAGAAACCACGTGTCTGTCCTTCAGTACTGAGATGAATGATAGATATTGCTGACAGTGACTTTCACTTATAAAGACTGAGGCATTGAACTGAATCGAAGCGCAGTACTGTGTGACTTTGAGCGTAATAGCAGGAGGAGGGACCCGGGCACAGGAGGTGATCATACCCCTCAGTGCTGAGGTAGACATTTATTTAAGGGCTGAAGCCACAAGCTACTTAGCAATTCCCTGATACCTGACAGCTGCAAAATACCATGAACGTTGTAGTCATCAGCTGCAGGAAGAATACTAAATATTACCACCTCACCACAAAAAGTAAGCCATATTTATATTAAAATCAATTGGAGTGAGATAACTGAGATATGAATTTCTGTTGTCGACAGTATTGGTATTCTTGGAGGGCAGCTCGGGTATTTGGTCAGTTTCCATTGATCGGCACATTCTTATCTTTGGAAGAGATAACAGATAAAACACACATCATCAGATACTGCTGATGATGAAGGTAACATAAATGTTAAAATATAGCCTGTAAACGGCAGCATGGAAGAAACTCACATCCTGTTAAGGATAACGAGACAAACACAGACTTAAAGCTTTACTGTCCGGTTTATTCTTCTTTGTTTAAACAGTATCAATGTATGTTCATGGGATGAATTGGGAATTTAGCATGTTGTAAAGATTTTATTGACTTTAACTGTTGCTGACCCAGGTACATTGATTGAGAATTTATTACAGCAGTGACCAAACAAACAGCATGAAGCCCCTCATTGGATTAAGCATTTAGACACAAAATACAGCAGAGACACATAGATACATAGCAGATGATGAGTATAGCAGCACTGTAGGATTGGACATTGAATAACTACAGTCACAATTTTGGGGTTCTAACTTTCTTCTCTTGACTGTTGTTTGTACACTAACTATGTAGCTAGAGCCAGCAGCTAGCGCTGTTTATTTATTTCAATCTGGTTTGTTAAAAGTGTGTTATAATGATGTTTATTCATTTGATGTTTATTCATTTGCATAACCATGTACTTACTATAACAATGGAAATATTTGAAAAACAGCTGTATCAGTAAGTAATGATGCATTTTTAAGTGTGAAAATGAAAACACACCAATGATATGCAAACAACTGATCTCACTGAAGTTCACCGAGTGTTATTGTTATTGTCGCAACATGGCTTCAACCCGCGTTGTCATTCATAGTATAAACTCTAAATCATGCAATTTAATCCATTTGTACTTTTTTTTTTACAATTCCCTAACAATAAAGTAGGTCACATCAGTGACTTCATCTAAATATAAAATATATGAAATCAACAGGACTTTCTTAGAGACCTTCAGGAAGTCGGTAAGAGGAAGTTGAGTGATGCCATCAGTGTGATTTTTATGACAAAATATTTTTTGTTACATGGTAACACCAGGAAATCAACTCCAGGGGACTACTTTCATTATATATTTTAGAACATTTATTTGTTTTGTTTTATGTCATTTACATCATATATTTGATAATTGATGATAATTGCATTATACATGGTAGTATTTTTTTTCTGCCATAAAATACAGCATGTGCCCTCTATACATGACTGCGGGGACGAGGTGCTGTGAATTCTGCATTATTGATTTAAAAAACAAAATAAATACTGCCAAACTGATGGCTCAAGAAGGTGACATTGTTCCAATAACGTATTGTTATTTTAAAATATAAATACATTGCAACAGGACAGAAAATGGGAAAACAGTTAGCCAGACTTTTTCATAGGCAATCCACCTACCAGCACCTCTAAAACGAGTTAAACCACGATGGGCTGGATTTTGTTCGAGGTTTCTGTCTGTTAAAAGGAAGTTTTCCCTCACTATCGCCAAGTTGTCCATGGTGGGAATTGTTGCGTCTCTGTGTAAATAGTATTAAAAAGAGTACAGTCTAAATGGTAAATGGACTGTACTTATATAGCGCCTTTCTAGTCTTCCGACCACTCAAAGCGCTTTTACAGGACATATCTCATTCACCCATTCACACACATTCATACACTGATGGCATTGGCTGCCATGCAAGGTGCCAACTGCTCATCAGTTTGAGGAGCTAACCATTCATACACATTCACACACCGATGGCACAGCCTTCGGGAGCAATTTGGGGTTCAGTATCTTGCCCAAGGACACTTCGACATGCAGACTGGAGGGGATCGAACCACCGATCTTCTGATTAGTGGACAACCCGCTCTACCTCCGAGCCACAGCCGCTCTATATGGAAAGTGTCATGAGTTAACTTATAATTTAGCGCTATATAAATGAAATTGAAGTGTTTAATGTGAACTAATCTGAACAACAGTCTTTGTTGTGGATCTATGTGCCAGAGAAGTTTCGACTGATTGCCTAGAAACTGGTCCTGGCCAAGAAATAGCCCATGCTAGTAGGTTGTTTTGTTTTGAACTTCAAATTAGTCAAATTAGTGTCTTTCCCTTGTTGCCAGTCTTCATTAAGCTTAGCCACTTACATATTTAATGCACAAATATGAGACTGGTATCAATCTTTTCATGTAACTCTTGGCACAAAAGCAAATTTCCCAAAGCGGTTGAAGTATTCCCTTAAGCAATGAACATATTTGTCATGACACAAGAAAAAAAGACTTGCCTGACCTTTGAATACTAAGCCCCCATTTATTTTAGTCAAGTTCACTGCAGCATATTATGCAGCTAACCCTTTCTTCCACTCATGTGACATGGTCACTGCTTCTTTTACAACTTCCCATCAGTTGTGAGTCAGTTGTTTTGACATTGCATCTCCTGCTAGAGGTGGTTCACTTGTTGCTTTGTCTGAGATCAATGTGTTTTTGCCTCTGATAGAACTTGGAGAACTTATTGAAGATGTTAGTAATGGGTAGAGCCACAATCAGCAGCCCACAGACGATGCACAGGGTTCCTATCAGCTTCCCTGCAAGCGTAACGGGAAAAGTGTCCCCGTAGCCCACCGTAGTCATGCTAATGGTGGCCCACCACCAGCCTATAGGCATAGTCTGCAGCTCTGACTCTCGAGAGTCTTTCTCTACACAGTAAATGAGAGCAGAAAACATGGAAATGCCCACAGACAAGAAAAGCACCAGCTGCCCTACTTCATGGGAGCTGTGTTGCAGTGTGGCACCAAGAGAACGAAGACCAGATGAGTGGCGAGCCAGTTTTAGGATGCGAAACACACGCATCAACCTCAAGATCTGCACCACTTTGCCAACATTCTCCAGGTCTGTGTTCTCACCTTCATCCATTATATCACAGGCTAACGTGACATAGAAGGGCATAATAGACATTAAATCGATAATATTGAGAGGGCTGCACAAGAACTTCTTAGCTGATGGTGCAACAGCCAATCGAAGAATAAACTCTGCAGAGAAGAACAGGACACAGAAGCTCTCAAAGAAAGTCATTACTGGATTTTCAATCTCCTTCTCATTGTGATCTACTTGATGGAAGTCCGGCATGCTGTGGATGCACATGGCAATAATAGAGATGATGACTACACTTAGGGATGCTACAGCCATCACTTTGGCTGAAGTGGAGAAACCCGGATTCTCAAGTCGGATCCAAATGTTCTTGCGGACATCTGCACACCAGGAACCTTCAAACATTTCTAAGTTGTCCTCCGAAACCGAAAGCTCCTCAATAGAAGAGTCCAAGCTCTGGAGCTGCAGTTCATCGCTCCTCTGATCCCAGCACTTGTCCTCAGCAAGCTCCATCAGCTCATGGAATTTGTTGCTGCAGCAGAAGTCCAGGTGGCGCTCCTTGATGCCCCAGTACTCAATCTCTTGAATAAATGAGACTACGCACAACCCGTCCACCAGGTGGATTTTGCCTGTGAGGTAAAAGTTGAGAATGTAGCAGAAAAACCGGGGGTTGCGGTCAAAGTAGTACTCCATTTCAGAAGGACTGAAGTCATCGCAGAGCTCCAGGATTGCTTCTTTAGAGCTGCAACACAGAAGACGACCCAGGCGCGTCTGTGGGAATCGCATCAGAATATTGTGCTCCATTCGTTGTTTGAAACCACCAACATTGACATTGATAAAAGAGTCGTCCAGGCTTTGCCGATGAAGGATCTGTCCATACACCATGATGGAGCAGCTGATGGAAGCTCTTCAGCTATCTTTTGGTGGAAATCTCAGAGGTCTGGCCACCTGCACACAAAGATACTGAAATTAGCACACCTCACACTTTGTGTATGTCATTTAATCACCTTAAAGTGGTACATTACACCGGAGCCTCCGAGCATCATGTTGCATCTGGGTTACTGTGACACCCTGTAATGGAATGATTAAATGACATGCATCACTTACAGTGCAGTTTTTATTTACAATCGACAAACAGAAAGTTTCAATCAGACATTGAATATATATATAGTTACATTTCTATTTGTGTCACAAGACATGACTGAACTCTACAGCATGTATTTGCATACAAGTGACAGCATTATAAAACTTTTTTCAGTTAGAAAAGTTAGTTACAGTTAGTTGTGTAAAATTGGAGCAAAAATGAATCTAAGTTTTAACACAAGAACAAAGGTCTCATTAAATTGAATATATTGATTACCAAAGGTTCAGAGTGTAACCACTACTACTACTGCTGCTGAAATTATGATATGAAAGCAACATTAATATCTTTATAATAGACCTCTATAATTCCTAATGTGGCCAACATTTTACAAACATTGACTTTGTGTTCGTCAACAGTCATCAATACATGCTGTCACTACTGCTTGTAGCTCTAAAGCGAGGAACACTGTCTTACTTGTATTGTGTTACGCACAGTAAAACAGCGTTTCAAATTGCAGTGAAACGGCAAACCAAGGTCAGATTTGACACGTTTCTGCGACAACAAAAGTTGTCAGTGGGTTAGACTCTGAAAAAAACAGAATCAAAAGTGACATAAAACAGACTTTTACAAGCGAGTATTACAAGGACATTGTGCATCTTGCACCAAATTAGTGCGTAATGAGCGCGCAAAACATTTACTTTTGCAAAATATGAACGGTCGCAGTAAGACAATAATGTCTCCTCCTCAAAGATCTCGATATAACGCACATATAGTGTAAGAAATGATGACAGTGCGGAGTACCTGTCCATCCGGAGGCGCAGATGTCCTGCAGCTGGTTCACTTGGCTCGGTCAGCGCGGAGTGTGCACGGTGCACGTTGCAGTGCTGTGGTGTTTCTGAGTTCAGCGCGGGGCGGAACTCACCTTCTTAAACAGGACAGCTGATCACACGGCTGTCACATCACTCCCCCGCTAACACGCTGTTTTATAGCATACATTTAAACTTTGATGTGTAATGTGTTACCTGCGTCCGGGCTGCGCCATTTCATTAAGGTGTGCCAAATTTATGACTGTAAATATTTTATGCTTCTTTAAGGCTGAGTGCTCACATTATTCTTTAGGTGTATCATGTGTTTTCATCTTAATGTGGAAAACGTTCTGAGATATTTAGGTTTGCTGGATTGATTTTTTTTTTTTTTTTCTTTTTGGCACAGATAATATAAAAATAAACGATACAACTAACAGCAGTATATGGCACAAAAAGTACCAAACTAAGACTTGGTTGCAAAGAAACACAATAGAAATATGCCTGTAGTATATCAGCCTTTGTGAGTGGATCTTTCCTGCAGACTCAAATTAGGCACATGCAATTTTGATGCAGGATTTGATGACCTGTCACAAGAGGGGAAGCTCGTGAATATTTAGTGTACTATGTAATATTTTGTGATATTTAAACATGCCCTGTACTATCAGACAACAGCAGCAAGTGACAGTCAAGACTGAGAATGTTCAAAAACTATTGACATGTGTATTTGTTGTGGGGTGACAGACATCCACTCTGCATTGCTTTATATATTTATATGCGGATATGGACTTTAATTCAGATAACTCAATTAAAAAACGTACAAAACAGACAGTGTGTAATGTAAGTGAATGACTAAGATGAATTGTAGAATCAGTGTGATGCTGTAATATTGAAAATCCTGCTGATAGAACATTAACATTATATTTAAATGTCATTAAAAATCCATAAAGATCCAGCCAAAATGGAGTAATTATTAGTCAATGTTTGCTAGATAGTTTTTTTTTTTTTTAATTTACACTCTTTTTATTTCTGTTTATTCCATTTTTATTTGATTGTTTCTGATTCTTCAGTGTCCTTTGTCCTTCACATGCATCTTTTGCATGTTTTTTACCATGCAAGGTGCTATATAAGTATTATAAATTATGAATGTAAATAATAATTAAGACAAGCTCCAGTGCCACAGCGAAAGATGGTACAGTGAGCATCAGTGATATGATCTCAGCATAGTAAATTATAGAAAATATCCCTCATATATGGTGAACAGAGTCCGATGAAACAAAGTGAAAAATAACTTTTAAACAACGTTTCTGATGCTGCAGCCACCCCTCTGATGCCGTTTACCGACAGTAGATGGCAGAAAAAGATTGCAGAGATTATCAGAGGCAGAGCAGCGTAACATTAGTATGAATTATTTACCATTCAAACAATGGCAATGGTTGTTTTCTGAAAACACTTCAATAAGAGCCCGGTTCATTTCAATCCTATCATATACCAAGAACTAAAAATACAACAGAAGCTGGATTTCCCTTGTGGCCCTTGGACAGTTATCACTATTCCTGAGTGCAGCGACGTTCTCAGTAAACACAGTGTCGGTATTGATTGCTAGTTTCCCATTGGACTAGTTGGTGATAATGGTCTGAAGTAGTAATAGTACAAAAAAGGTCAGCAAAATAAAAATCCAATCAAAATACATTATCAGTAGTGAAATATATGTAAGTTTATTCACTGTTTACTCCCATATAAAAATAGTTAACAAAGCAGTTATATTCATTCATGTATTTTACAGCATTTAAGGCAAAACAAATACAAGTGACTACATTATTAAAGACATATAAACTGAAACTCACTAATATTTTGCTGTGTTTTGACTACTGACGCCGGTGCTTGTTCTGTTACCGTCTTACCGCTGCCTATTTGAGCGTCAACCACAGCAAACAGCTGTTTCAAGAACTTTAAGCATTAAGTTAAAATCAAGTGCAGAACTAAATCATTTGCGTTGCGCAAACTGATACAAAAGAAACACGTATGTAGGATAAAGTACATTACGATGCTTTGAAGTGTGGTTTTCCCTCCAACAATGACGTTTTCTTATGGGACTGAGCTTCGTGCTACAGAGCTGTGACACAGCGGGCAGAACCTATATTTGCGAATCTCCTGCTCCACAGCACAGTGTTTACACACACTGCACATCCAGAACTGGTACTCCTGGATCGGCAGTCCTGTCACAATGCACGTGGGTAATTTTCCTTCAGGCCTAAAAGGAATAAAATAGAATTAGTTGAAGTCAGATAATACTGTGATGTCGTTCAGTACGTGGATTAAAAGAAGACAAAGCATACACCACATGTCCTCAGTTATGATCTTTGTAACTCTATGTGTGACACAAGGTGTTATGTCTCTGTGTACAAATAATCTAAATATACATTTTAATGCATGTATCTCATTCAATTTTGAGTGAACTTTTAAACAATCTGTAGTCAGAATAAGCTCCGAGTCTGATCAGAACTCACCCCTCTGATGATCTGTCCAGCTCCACTGTGCGGCTGTCCTTTGGCGTGTGCTTGGTGAAGATCTCCAGGGCCAGATCCTCGTAAAGCTGCCGCTGTTCTGGGTCCAAACTCTCTAAGGACTCCAGCTTGATGAAGGCCTGTGAGCACGTGCCAAAGGCCCGGTTAGCCGTGGCGCAAATGGCGAGCAGAGAGTAGATCTCCACCACTGGGATGATGTCCTCATACTCACGCAGGTGAAGAGCTTTAAAAGACAATGGAGGGAAATAATGAAGAATTAGACCTCCACTCTGTTTGGTTTGTATCTATTACAGGAAACTAACTCGACTTATTGCAGCCTGAGTGACGGTGAGTGAGAATATTCATGTTTTTCTGGCGTATTTCCCCTCCATGTTTGAGCTGACCGGTTTGCATTCAGCTCAGTTATCAGATCTTTTGTACTGGCCTCACATGTAAAGATGAAACCATTTTTGCACTGACTAGTAGAAATACACTAATTATGTATACACCCAGTTACCCAGCTCTAAATCAAGCTTAATTAAGATCAACACAAGCAGGAACCTGATGTCATGTCATGTCTAATTTAATGTTTTTGAGCAACATCTAATTTTTTCCTAACATGGCTCGATAAAGAAGAATTCAAATTAGGCAAAATAAACAAAAAAACAGATTTAAATAAAATTTGAAACTATCAACAGATTTAGCCATTTCGATTTAATATGGTAAGCTGCAAAGATCCATTTCGATTTAGATTTGTGGGACATTGAGGAGAGGACCACAAACATTAAGACGGACGCACCGCTTTGAAAGTTCCCTGTACAGTAACCGCTTTTGACTCTAAACTGATTAGGAACCTGTTTAATGAGGCTTTGATTAAGGTGACAGTGTGAGCAGTGACAGAATCAATGCTTGTTCATTTTTAGGTCTGTTCAGGGCCTCTCTCTACTTTTATAGTTTGTGTAACTAGGAAGGATATTGATGTAATGACCTAAAATGACCTATAAATACCGATCTATTTACACATAACATTAACATACTGAGGCCATTTCACAGCGCTACACAGATCAGATATATCTACTTGAAAAACTGGCACTTTTTACTCAGTTTTCTTAAGACAAACACTTTAATTGATAGTCTCCCTGAAAGATAGTTTATTAGAGTATTTAGTATTTAACAAAACATTTCAGTTCAGCTTTGTCTGTAGATGTGGCAAACAGATTATCTATAGAGTATCTTGTACCTAAACCAAATCTTAACCGCAATGTTGTATCAGAAAATGGTTTTATTTGTGCAACAGCTGAATTGTGTGTCTTAATAAACTGTGGAAATGTTATAAATACTGTGATAAAATAATGTAAAAAAAAAAAAAAAAAGAAGGAAGGCACTATATTAAGAAAATAATGAACTAAAGTTTTGTCTGTGAAGATGTGTGTGTGTGATTTGGTACCTGTGCGTATGGCGTTCTCCATGTAGCCTTCATACAGCTGCCTCTGTGCGAGCAGGAAGAAGTGATACGCCTCCGCTCCACGCCAGGCATTGTCCACAAAACGATTGTCTGAAGAGGTTGCATCTTCCTCAAGCAGCCCAGCAAGTGCAAATGTTGCCTAATTCCAGCAGATGGATTAACACAGTATAACGTATACTGTACAGAGTACATAGTGTATGATCCCTATCATTTAAAATACTGATGTCAGCTCCAGAACAGGCCATAAACAATATTTAAAAGCTCTTATTAAAAACAAGAAAAACATATTCAAGATACATTTGTAAAGTAAACTGTAATATATTACCTCAGACTTCTTCCCTTTGGCTTTGCTCTGCTGTGACGTCTTCACCTGCTCGTGGTAATTTTCAACAAGACGTGCAGCCAACACGTAGAGCTTCTTCACCCGCAGTGGTCGGGTCCTTTTCTCCGCCTCCTGATTTGCTATCTGCAGACAGACAGTAGACAAAAATTTCCTGGTATGTGCTCAAAAAACTACGATTAATTAGCTACGTATCAGAGTTTTAAAATTCTGTTTCTCTCAGTTTCTCTGTATCTTAAAAACTGAACTGAAGAACTTGCATACAAAAATGGCCGCAATGAAATCTCCCAGGTGTGGCTGAACCTTTATTCAATTTATTTTGCTAATAGACCAGTTCATTTTAGCTCAGTTTAAATTCTAGTATTATTAGTAGTAGTAATATTATTATTTTGGAACAAACCTCTTAATCTGAACAAAGAGACTGTATTAGACCATTTTTAATGAAGCTACTTTAAGGAAAGAGCATGAAAACATAAGACTACCTTAAACATGAGTTTGGCTGCATCAAGAAAATGGTGGGCCTTCCGATAAAGTTCCACTGCCTCCAAAGTTTTATTCTTCTCGAGTAGATGTGAGGCATATTTGGAAAGAAGAGATTTAATCTCCTTCATGTTGTGGGTCCTGGTGAGCTCCACTGCTTTGTTCCACTGTAGGAAAATGACAACATTCATTCATCAAAAACAAAGTTAAAACCACATTTAAAAGTAATCATCATAAAGGCCAGTGCTATAAATGGCAATGTTTACTTAAAGTAAGCTTTCAATGAAAATCTGTATTTAACTAAAATAACTTTCTGGCTTCCATTACACAAACCATTTTGAAAATAACCCAAAGCTTCAGATCTCGCCTACATTCAGAGCACAACGGTTAGATAACACAAGGAGCCACTGTGTTTTTCAAACACTCAGGGGATGAGTCGACAGGAAGGTTGAAAGGGAAGCAGTTAAGATGACAGAATGTTCATTTAATCCTCAAAAACACAGCATTAACGCAGCAGGGGGAACAGCCAAGAAAGGAAGAAATTTTGGATAAATACATACCTTTAAACAAGAGCCAGCTGTGGCTAAACAACAGATGCAGCTTACATTACTCATGTAAAGGAAGTACTCTCTATCTATGACTCCAAACCCGAAGAACAAAGAACTGTTAAACAATCTTTTTCCCACCCCCCATTTCCCATTCCCCCAAATGTTAAAACTGGCACTGGAAGAGCATAGTTTGAGAGCAACATTCACACTCTAGGGCTAAATATCACTCAGGAAGAGGATGGGAGTGGGAGGACAGCAGGTGCCACATTGACTGCTGCGGTCCAAAAACTGTCAAAAGTGTGTATGTCACTCAGAAACTCCACAGGCGCCACAGGATTTCTGTCTGTCTCTCACCTGGTTCAGATGGACACAGGTGTCGACGGCAGCTTTGGGCTGGTTGCACTTAAGGTAGGCGTTCACAGCCTGTTCACACATGCCCACAGTGGCAAACATCTGTCCAATCTCCTGCAACGTAGAGGTGGAGAACGGCAATAGAGTTGATACTGTGGAGATGGTTTTATTTAAAAGGTACAGATGTATACATACATGAAGCCTGAAGAGGATATCAAAGAGTTACTTTTGGTTGAACCGAAACATTTTGGCTCACCGGTAAGAGTTTGTGATTCTCCGGCAGCACAGCGGTCAGGTTTTCAAGGCCATCATAGTCCTCTAACATGTAGTAGCATTCAGCCAGCCTCTCCTGGTTACAGCCCTGGAGGTAGTACTGCACCGCATTCACCCTTGGAGCAGAAAGGATCCATATTTAAGACCAACAACGAGGCAGCGCTCAGGGAGAAAAGATCATTATGAAATCAACATTATCCAGAGAAGAGGTGCAGATTTTTCATTAAATACTGATCCACAGCCGAGTGAGACAACTACATAATTATGCATTTTAAATATTAATTATTCTTTACTCCATCCGCTCATGAAAATTAGAAAACCATGTCATGCCTTTGCCATCCTAGGAGAATAATTCAGCTTGCAGAACAGTACTGAATCACGTGCAACAAAGAAAAAGAAGTGGGTGTACTAAATGCTGACAAATATGTAGGCTATGAAAGAGTAATTAAAGTTGCAATACCACTTCTGTCTGTCAGCAAAGTAGTCTCCAACTGCATTGTATGCCTGTTCAAGCAGAGTGTCATCACAGTCACCAGAGCCAGTTTTGAGTAGCTGGAGTACCCGGAACCAGTCGCCCAGCTTGATCCTAAGACTGATGGCAAGGTCCCTACAAGAAATAAAACATTCGCTGCCTGTTATGCCTAAGAACCAATAAAAATGACAAACTAAATAAAAGCAAACAAGAACTGAATCAGTCGGTGGAAGTTTTGATGTCACCGTACCTGCGATCCATATCCAGGTACATCCGCTCAGCCTCCTCAAAGCTGCTGAAGTAAGCTGCCACCTCTGCCTGTTTCATGGGCTCGCTCTGCAGGTTGCCCAGGCGCTTGACAAACTCAATGCCCTGGTAGTCCTTGCAACGGACGAAGGCCTGTTCAGCCGTCTTCAGATCCAGTTTCTGGAGGGCTGCCTCAGCCAGCAGACGCCTGACAGGTTTATAAATGAGAGAGGGGTCAGTGAGATACCATACCAGAAGAGCATGGACAATAAATTGTGTTCAATAAATGACTTGAACACAGTTTATTTAGATTTAAACTGAAATGGAGCTAACCTAATATAGGGTCTTAACTGTAATCAATTAATTTGTGTCAAACTCTCCGCAACTTTGCAAGATTACCCATACACCGCAAACTGGAAGTGACTGCTAGAATAGGAAGGGCCATTTTTTTGATGTTGCTAGATTTTGAGGGATGCTGCAAGAATAGACACATCAGCCAGAGAACACATAAGCTGCAGCGATCGCACTCAGAAGACTTAAATCGCATAAAAGCGTAAATCTCTTGTAGTCTCCTATCCTCTGTCCACATCAGCATGCAGTAAAAAATTATAGTGACAGCAGCTAATAATTTGTAATTAACCTGACAACAAACTTCAAATGTCTTTTTTTCTTTCTGTCCAATGCAGACAGTTTAGAAACTGTTGTTGAGAACTGATTCTGTTGCTTTTTGGCAGTACATAAAACACACCTTACACTGCTGTGTATAGAGACACCTGCACAGTCCGTGCCAACCACTTTGTCGCTGCACTTGTGCAATTAAAACAAGACCTTTAAACTTAAATCTATATTTTATGCTGAACCAAAAGTAAAGATCAAATCATTTTGTATTTACCATAATCTTGGGTGTGGATTGTCTTCAATGAACTGTGAGGCATCTTCAATCCCCACTTTTTCAATCAATGCACGACTGTCTCTCAGGGAGCGGATTTCAAAGTTGATGAGGTTGTCTTTGTTCGGCCTCTCTGGATCCTGTTGAGCAACATCCCATAACGGAGTGTTTAATATATCAACAAATAAAATACAGCTTTGAGAACTTTCAAGGTACAACAAAGTGTTAGTTATGAGACCATTGTAAATTCATCTGCTTTATGATATTTAAGATGCAAAATGGTAGTTATGTTTCAGATATCAATCTGTTGGGACTTTCAGCACCTTAAATGACACTTTGTTTTGGACCAAAGATTTACCTTCATGATTTCATCAAGCAGGACAGATTTGATTTCCAGGTCTTCAAAGTTGCAAATGTATCCAGATGTTTGGATTGGTTCCTGTTTTTTAAAGATACAAGTCCTTATTGCAACAGTTTCTAAAAGACAACAGAGCTGACTATCAAACACCTGAGAACTCACCTCTGGGTCTAGGTTCCTGAACACATACATCCTGGTCTTCTCCATCATGGCAAACAGATCAGGATTGTCATTCGCCCACTTCATGTCCCAAACATCCTTGCGCTCAAACTTGGATGGATCTCCTGCAGAAGCCTGATTTCCTGCGCTGTCATCTGTAGGGGTGCGAACATCCAGGTCCAGCAAAGTCAGCACGCCTGCGATGTCGATTATGGCCAGACGACTAAAGAAAAGAAAAGTTTTATGTGACAGCACTGCAAACATTAGATTCAACATCGTTCTGTTGTGACAAACTCCATCTGAGTCGGTTAACAATAGATATGTGTAAAGCTATGGCTTTAATCTTCTAAACATCAATCAATACTTGCCTGGAGTTGCAGTTCAACGACAGATAGTACGCTCGGTTGTTCAAAGTGTATTTCTGGATTAGAACAACATTTGGGAGGCTGTATCTATGGATGGTGCCAGACTCACGGCCCTGTAAGCACACATACACCCAAAACACTCAGTGTTTTACTTTAACTTTATTCCATGGTTCAAAATTGTATAATTAAAACAGAGATGTACATACCACAATCAGAGTCTTATCTGTTGCTGTAATACAACAAATGGGATCTCGAGTTGCCTGAAACAGAACATCAACAGAACATATGAAGCATTACAACGAGGCACCAAGGCAAATCCTATTTCCACAACACAAATACTTTGTACACGTAGAGCCTGTAATTCAGTAAGAAAGGGGAAGCACTACAATTGTAACACTGTGTTTAATACATTTTTAATCAATTGATGTTTTCTTTATAATATCTGGTATGTGATAAATATGTTACATATTAGTCATGGGAAATGGTTTTGCCAGTAACGGTCCTCCATACACATACAGTGGCTAAAATTCAAATGTAACACCTTACATTTATTGTATACTAGAGTTCAATTTTGATAGCCTGGATGTTACGAAACCTGTGCTACACGAGAGGTAAAAAGGTCTCTTACTGTGAAGGCTTTTGCAAAATCTGGACCACTGTCCTTGGCTCCAGATGGATTGCTGTCAATGTGATAGACCCTAGAAAGGCAGGAAGTGAGAACAAATGAGTCAGAGACAGCCAGAGACAGACAAACAGTTGTCCATTCCACTGAGGTGAACTGTGGTCCAGGTGCTAGGATAGCCCTGGCAGAACATTAGGTCATGGCCAGTCTGTCTGGAACCCCAGTGGCATTTGATTCAGATGAATGAATCCTTTTCATGACACCAGCATGACACTGAAACAGTGAGCCAGTAAGCCCAAGGTTTCACCCGCTCACTCGCAGAGTCCAGCCCTGCGGTTATCTTGCCTCCTTGTAACTTTCCATGATCGTCTTGATGTGAACTGTAAGTTCTGACGTGGGTGTTCCATTTTCTCCCAATCCACTACCTGGCTTTGTTAAATACAGTCCTGGTGGCATCCAGTTGAGATGCCATGTTATGCCAATGTCTGGAAAAACTCACCTCTCTCTTCCTTCCTTCTTAGTTCTCGTCACTTGGTTGATCTCCAAGGCAGTTAGTTTTTTCGCCACTCTGTACTGCCACAAGTAGAAAGCCTCTTTGGATGCAGCAATCACATGTGTCTTGGTCATGGTGACAAACAGTGGATCTGACCACGAAGACAATGACATGAAATTACAAAGTCAAAGATCAGTGTAGAGTCGCTGCCATTTATTTAATTATATTTTTTGGGGGGGGGGGGGATTTGAGTTCTGTGTGGATATATACAAGAAAACAATACGATGTGTTCTCAAACAGATACACTGATTAGTCTGGCAAACCATCATGAGGAGACACCTCCAAAAGACACTCACTTGAACTCAATCTCTTGTTATTTACCAGAGTGGGAGATCTGAAACCCATTCACACAACTGAGGACTTCACATCTGCAGACTTTAATGTGTCTTGCCTGAGCGTCTCAGCAAACATTCAGCCAAGCCGAGACAGAACGCTGAATATTTGTGAGATACGAAGACGCCCTGTGCTCAATGTCTATTTGCTATAGGATGCTGTGGCCCGTGAAAGACGTTAACTGTGGGCGGCAGCTGGCAGAACGCCAGCCACCGTTTCTCCACACACAGTGCGATCTCTCACATTGGCTTGACGAAATACACCAGCCTTATGGTAAATAGATTGTAATATTTCTCTCTTTACTGTATGAACTCACCAATGTCAATGTATTTTGAGTCCAGCGGAGTCCCAATGGAGTTGCACAGAATCAGGACATACTGAAAAACACACAGCAGTGCAATATTATTCTAAAGATCAATTTATGATTATTTATCCAGAGAAATAGTCCTCATTTTGAGTGTTTTTATTTGTACATTACCCTTGCATGACTCCCAGACTCTAACTCAGCATCCTCCTTTGTGGCAATGAATTAGAAAAACAGGAGGCAAGACAGCAGAGAAACATTCGTGATCCTTACTATTACAGCTCACTGTATCCTCTACTGTATATATTATAGCTTCCCCATTATAAGTTAGATCTGTCAAAAGCAATGACTAAGTTTGTCTGTGAGTCATACAGCATGCATCTAGAATATCAAGTAAACGTGCAATGTTTTATAGATCATTACAAGTCCCGTTCTCACTGTTGCCACGTTGGGACATAAATACCTGAGGCTGGGTGTCATCTGCCTTGCTGGCTAGGATGCAGAAGTCCCCTGAGGTAGTGATAGACATCAAGCTCTTGACATATTTGACAAACTTCTCATTGTTTTTGGTGTCCCAGAACACCACACAGTACTCTTGCCGCTCTGGCTTTGTGTAGGCGTACACAACTGTGCTGCAACAGTAGCCCCACTGTAAAAGACACAAAAAAGAGCTAGAATAAAGAAAAAGAAAGATGATCAAATAAAAGACATATTGCTTTGGACGTGTGTGTGACAACAGACCCACATATGTCCCAGTATTATTTGGACAGAAGAAGTTTAAACACACTTTACCATAGCAGTTTAAATATAGGATCTAGGTCATCTCAGAGTGTCTTCAACAACTGTTTCCTCTCCAAAGACTCTAAATAAAAGCAAGCCACAAGTGTTGGCATTTACCTTATAGTCTGGTCTTATGTTGGCAAAGTAGATGTAGGAGTCCACAGCCAGGCCAATACGCAGCCCTCCTCCCTCCCAGGCAACTCCTGTCATCTGTTTCCCAGGAACCTTGAGAGTTCTCAGATGCTGTTTAAATGCAAAAAATTGAAATTATTCCAATCTCAGAACACAAAACACATAAGACATTCTATTTATTATAGATATGGTCATGTGATGCATATGCTAAATATTCATGTATAAAACTTTTCACCCTCACCTCACCAAATGGTGTATAGAACTGCACAACATTGAATTCTTTCTCCAGATTTGAAGCTCTGAGAGATCCCGCCACCGCCAGAACACTGCCACAATGATTCCACTGGATACTGACCACATTCATCAGAGTGTCAATACACACTGGGTCTGCAAAACAGGACGGCAGCATAGATCATCTTCATGGGTAAACATTTCATTCATGTGTAACCTGGAGAATATACTTCAGTCTTTTAAGGGTTTTTTCTCACTTTCATCATTCTCGTAACGCATGATCTGACATCTTCCGTTGTCAAAACAGATAGCAAGGCATGGACAGTCTGGTTCGATGTAACCCCCGGTTCCCGCGTACCAGTGGATACCTGCTATACTGACAGCTCCAGTCGCATTGGTGAGACAGCTGATGGTCATTTTCATCTGAAGCATAACACAGATCATTGCAAAGTCAAGATATGCTAATGTATAAACTGAAATTCAGTAAAAACGAGCATATGACAGGATCTAATGTGCATGAAAGAAAGGGAGCGTTTCAGACATATGAAGTCACTACTCTGAATCGCTTCGTTCTCGCTTGCTTAGTTCTGCAAGTTAGTGCTTTTCAAAATCAAAAAGCAATGTAGTTCTACACAGATACAGACTAAGATGAACAGATATTCCTTTTTTAAGTAAGCTTATGCACTCACTATGAAGTTTCCTTGATTGTCATAGATTTGTACTTCCCCATTGGCCATGCCAAAGAGGAGGATCTTGCTGTCTGGTGACCATGCCACATGAGCAAGCTGATTTCCTTTTAGCTCCTTTCCCCAAATCCGGTTTCCTACAAAAACATGAAAGGCATTTATCCCGCTGTACATGTTCATACTCATTCCCAGTATGTGAACAAAGCAATCATTGTCAAGGGAGTTTTAGTGGTTTTATTCTAAACTTTTACACACAATTAAATTCTGTTTTTACCATCTACGGATCCAACAATGACGGCTCCATCTTCATACACAATGCAGATCTTCTGACCGTCAGCATTCCAACTCATGCTCCTCACCACCGACTTATTCCGGTTGTTGATCATCTCCTCGTACCATGCACCTTTGGAATGGACAAAGACAAACAACTATAAAAGCCAAATATACTATAAGACAACTTGTATTTTTAGTTTGATGGCAGTAATCACCTTTGTATAGCATCCATACAATGATGAGTCCATTCTGGTCACTGGTTGTCAGCTTTTCATACTGTTCGTTCCATGTGACCACTTGTACTGCTCCTGTAAATGTTGTAATCATGAAGTGTCAGATCATTTTCCTATGGCTCGTTCCACATCCGGCAATGTCAGACTTTTATTTTGTGGATGCTGCCTGTTAACTAAATACGAAATATAACTTACCACTATGTCCCTCTAGAGTCTGGTTCATTGACAGATTACTGGGTGCAGCAAGACCTTTAAGCTTGGCATCATCTGGAAAAAGAGAAAAACAGATTGGGCTCACAACCTTGACAATGTCCAAGCAATTCTCAGTGAGAGAATATTAATATAATTAAAAATATGCCGCTTTATATCTTTTGACCATCTCCAAAATTTGGTTTGGTACTGTTATTTTAACATAAACAAGCTTAGCACATAGCATATCAAAGTACAAGAGAGGAGAATGTTGATTCCTCCTGTGCTGTCGCAACAATGTGCCACAACAAGCCACATTCACTCCTGCCTACATTCATGTGGTGTGTGAGTACAGGGAGAGTCTGTGCTGGTGCTCAAGTGACTGAGATAACTCTCGCCAACATGTATGGGACTAAATTATAATATAACAGAGTTGTGTATATTTCTCACTTTTCCTCCTGATGGTAAGAATAACCCACTAGATTTGTCACTAGTCACTTTTTAGAAATAAAGTTGCTAAAAGGTTCTGAAAAGCCACTAACACTATGTGTGTGTTAGATACCTGCAGGTGAGTGAGGCGGCAGGGATAGCTAAGATTGTGTGAGCTCATAATCTATATTTATTTTAAAATCGGGACCACCAGGACAAGGTGGTACCATTTCTACTTACAGCGACTGGACACTGAGACACCAGAACAGAGCCAAAGTTCTGGCAGATCTCTTACACAGTGTAAGAGGTATCGTTTCCAAAATCCTCAAATCTCAGTCACATGGGGATTACATAAAGGCTTTGACTGTTACAGATACATTTTAACAGAGAGCTGAATTTATGCCCAATGTAGCAAAATAATAGCAATAAATAGACATGTAATGTATGTGTAAACAACAGTGCACTTTCCTGTTGTCCTAGACTACATATGTGTATGTTTATGTTTATTATTCTGTAATTTAAGTGTTTTTATTATTATCCCATCAAGTCTTACCAACCTTACAAACTACAGATTCTGATCACTTAACAATATTTCAGATGGACAGTATGTATAATGGCGCATTATGGGCTACTTTATCCAGCATATCCCACATTCATACTGTAAAGTACTTCACAGGTCGAACAGTTCTGCATTGTGTACTATATATGTTTACTATTTTGTAGATTTGCTTAATGGTCCAGGTTTACAGGTCAGTGCATGATGTCAGCTCCGTGATCTCCTGAACTTACCTGTCTGAGTTTCCAGCTTGAGCACTCTGAGAAGACCATCGTCTCCTCCACAGGCAATGAAACCTTGATCTTTGTTCCAGGAGACACATTTTAGATAGATATTGTTGGGGATAGCGATCTATGAAACACGGAGAATTGAAGCCACATTGTTAGCCAACGCTTTAAGTCTTGATGGGTGGTTAGGTATCTAGATGACAGCACACCGGAGGATGTTAAACACTCACCTTCTTGCTGAGGTAGATAAACATGGTGGTGGTGACGTATCAAATTGAAATGAATTGCTAACAGCGTAGATATAGCGTCACAGCTTAACACAGCAAAACACTGACATAACAGCTAGCTGCAACATGCGGCCTCGATTTAGTGAACGTAATGTTAGCCTGAATCGCTAGCTTTGCTAGTTACCCAGCTAAAGCGACACCGTTGCCTAGTTTTAAAAAAAGACGGTTAATGTCACATGTAGTCTCAGTATTTAACAGCCGACTATGATTATAGTGAATAAGTCATTCACTGTAACAATAACATTAGCAAATATATTGAAATAACTGCTTAAACTAAGACGTTTCGTTGCCTATAGAAGGAAACTCCACTACTGAGAGGCTGGAGCTTCCCTCGGTCTCCCGTGGTAACCGTAAACCGGAAGTTGTGTTTGGGGTCATTGTGGTAATTGTAGTTTTTCTTGTTCGCATTTGGTGGCAAGCATTCTTGTGCGCTTACTTTAGCCTACTGTAAATATGTTGCAGACCCATTACATACATTATAGCCACACTATGACAAGAAGCCCAAAAAACCAGAACCACATATTTGGATACATTTTTCATTTAATTGTAATGTTGGATGCAAAACAATAAAATATAGTAAAGTTATCATAGTCACCTTCAAGACAGAATAATTTGTTGTGAGATACTAAAAGTGGCTTGTGAAGTGTAAAACACACAATGCTGTAAGATATGTATATTATCAATTTTTCATATTGTTTATTTCACATGTGCAAATACAACTCCACTCACAAGAGAAAATATTTCCTCTCACAAAAGCACCAAAATATGTCATGCCCACAACTGTCAGTTTATACAAAGAAACCTACACCACCATATTACTCATTTCACTTTGTGTCACATGTGTTCCATGGCAATGACAAAGTAGAAAACACAGTACAAGTATGTATTGTTTGATAAAAAACAAAAACAACAAAAAAAAAACTGTATACTGAAATTAGTTGCAAAGTCTGAGTGGATCTTAACTGAAAATCTCAACATTCCAAAACCTAGTGCATTGAAAATAGTCAGGATTTTGGTCATAGACTTGCCAAGTGTGCAAACTACTGAAGCGGGACAATCCCCCTTGAACTCCTTAAATAGTTTCCCCTCTCTCCCCAACGCAATTGCAACTGTCTGTTATAACAAACATTAATAGCCAATCAACACTGTGCAGTTGTTTCATGTATCAAATGAAAGGATTATAGTAATTCACTGTGATGTAACACTGCAATGGGCCAGTTGGATCAGGCTTTATTTCGGTCTTTTCTCTGCGTGAGTGCTGCAATCAGAAGGGTAACAACAATGCTCTTGTTGCATAAGAGATTAGTTGTTGTGTTATCGTTATGGATGGAGACTTTGTGTTCTACCAAGAACACAAGAACACTGATAAACAAACACTGTCGGAGCAGTAAATACACAACAAGTATGTGGTAAAACACTTTCTCCATGAAAGCCGTTCATTATAAAAGTAAACTTTTAACATTACATTTTTACTTATATACTTTATAAAGTTTGCAGCTATATCTATTCTATAACTTCTCTGGTTATCTTACATTGTTTGAGTTTTAACTCAATGGAGGAAATGTAGTATTTCTAACAAATATACATTTAGACCAGTTATTCCTGACTTTACTTTAAGAAGTAATAACAGATTTAGACAGATTTACAAAACAGTAATGCTAACAGTTCACTGCATGAGAAATCAATATTATCCACACCTCTATCAAATCATAGACAGTTTTACTGAAACACAGAGATTTGGAGGATTAAAGATGACTTCAGCTGGTCAAAAAATCAGATCTACTGCTAGTCCAGAACATGTCCCCTGATATCTTCCTTGTTGTTCTTAATACTGCTGTTGGTCCTCAATTAGGTCCACTTTGTTTGAAAGTTCATTAAGTGAATAGATAGTCAAGGAAATATAATTTAAAAAGTGTAGTTGGCATGACACTGGGCATTTATAAAAATGCACCACTACAAATCAACTACAAATAAAAACTAAAAGATTATACCCACACTATTGTGAAAAAACCTTTAGAAGCATGTAAGGCAGATATTCCTCTCACTTATAATCACAATTTTACAATCTTATATCAAATGATATTATTTATAAATTCAAAGCCTTCCAGTCAAAAAGGATATGCTTTCTGCTCAGCTCCTGAATGGTTGACAGTACTTTTTTCTGGAACACAATCTGAGCTTCACACATGCAGGCATCTTGGGTTATTTCACCCCTCATTTCCTCTGAAAGAATAAGAAAAATATGGAGAAAGTTAAAAACATGTGAGTGGTGTTTCACCATGTTTAGTAAAGCCTTTGTACAAATAGTCCATTCTCTGCTCCCCTTTGTGGATCAACACCCAACACTTTTTGAAACCTCCATAGAATTGATGTCCATGTTTAGTATGAGAATATTTTGAAGCTGACAAAATCAAAGTTAGATGTTCTTTAGAATGAAAACATCAGGATCACTGATTCAATGAGATCAGATAAAAAGATGATTTTTCTTCTGTGAGTGAGATTAGAAAATAAAAACCTTCATTTCAATTAAGCAATCACAACCTATAGTGCCTAGTTACAGGCCAGTCCAGAATAGATGCAGATAGCTTTAAAGAGAACACATGTTAATAATCATTTCAGCAATGTATATATAGTATGTATACATATACATGTAATACCAATTTACTAAAGTAAATGCAATCACAACAGGCAACAGGCAAGTCAACTGCAAACATTTTTGGGGTCCTTTACATGGACCAAAGTTCTCAGTGGGCTCACACCACATGTCCATTGTCTTAGCAGTCTCTCATTCCTTAAGCCAGCAGCACAGTGCATGTTTATGTTCAATAAGCTGTGCTGTAAATGGATGGATCAGTAGAAGTATTGCTTGTCGTCGGACACAGTAGCTTTGGTTGCCGTCAAGACTTCTCGATAACTGAAGAATGCAAAAAGAGAGATAAAAAAGGTATGATAACTACTAAAATCAAAGTTAACACATTGCAACCCTAAATCTATAGATACAGACAACACCCCCTATCAGTGCCACAGTAATGACCAAATGCCACCTAACAAGACTATTTTAGTAGAGTCTGTGTTCGCAAATTATCAGCAAGGTGCTGATCAGCATCAGCGAAGGTTGGCAGGGTTACAATGGTTACAAAATTGGAGGAACAATCCATAAACTTCATATTATTTTAAACAAGCTACACCCTTAAGGTAACTTTGTGGTTCTCCATTGAGATACCTTAATATAGACACACAATTTCTACACTGAGGGTCTGGCTGCATCCATAGTGCACCTCCAGAAAAATGTGAAATGTAACCACACATTAGGGCTGAGTGGGCTTCACAACCATGAGAAATATTCTACTAAAAAAACATGCAATAAGTTGGAAAATAACACTAAACTAATTTGTAGTACTTAGTTTTGAAGTGGTATTACAGCAATCAAGGGTTGAACATAGAGTCAATTATAAATCAATTCTTACACCTAAGGTGTCATTGAAAGGACACTTAAGTATGACACCATGACAAAAAGAAACACAATTCTTTATGTGAAGAATATGGGATAAAATGGACTTCAAGTTAATGGCAAAGCCTAACCTGGTAAGGCATATGGTCATTTGAACTGTGTGAATCATAGCACCGGTATCACACGGTAGAATTTTGGCAGCCTTCAAAGGAAGGAGGACATTGGAGGAGGAGTAAGGTGGGATATTGTATTGGCGAAGCCATGCCACCTGGTATTGCCTTTTGAATCAGAATATCAAAAATTCCATTGTCCACATTGATTGCTTTGTCATGGAAGAAGTACCATACAAAAAGTGAATACAAAACAAAGTCACAGTGGACACACAGTGTCCTTGTTTACAGTCAGAGCAAACAAAAGGTTAGACTCCTGAATTAGTTGACCAAACAAATTTTAGTACAATTCTGCACAGGAAAATGGTCAAGTCTGTAAGCCCTTTCAGGGGCAAAGCCTGGGTGATATATAACATGACAGAGATGAAATCTATATTGGATTGTGGATTATTAATAAGTAAAAAAAGATAGCATTTATAAAACTGGCATCTCACCTTAAATCATCTTGCATAGTTTAGGATGGTTTGAGAATGTCTCTTGTCAAGTCAAGCATATGGTCCAAACCCGTCTTTGATAAATCCTCTTCAAGTATCACAGGGAAAGAGTATTCAAGGAGCCTGGCCATCTGTTGAAACTTGGTTCCTCATAGATCCTTTGAGGACTCATGAAAATCATGTCCATGTATACCACGCCTTTCAGTAAGTTAGAGCCAGTCTGGCCAAGCTCAACAATGGTTGTACACAGTTCACAAGGCAATAATATAGTAAGAGGATTGTGGGAAAATTCCTGAGGTTTAAAATGGTTCAAAATATGGGCAATCTCTTGATACTCAATGCACACACACACACAATGATGTATGTTGAAAAAAAAATCTAGATCCTTACGTGAGCATGTTTTCTGGTCTGCATTCAACACATATCCCACTCGACACTTGCAGTTGTATGAGTCCCCATTGTTGATACAAATATGCTGGCAGTCATGTCCCTGAGCACATGCATCTGACCCTGGAAAGAGACAATGCAAGTGCCAAAGCAGCTCTTATTGCAGTCTTTGGAGCTATGGCAGATTTAACACAAAACATCTTGAGGTAGTGCACCAATGTTGACTAGGGAGGAAGAACTTTCTTACGTGAGCATGTTTTCTGATCCATGTTCAACACGTATCCCACTCGACACTTGCAGATGTAAGAGTTTCCATTGTTGGTACAAATGTGCTGGCAGTCATGTCCTTTGGCACATGCATCCAAAGCTAAACCTGAAAAAAAAAGTTCACACAAAATGACCTTTTAAGACATCAAAAATGATCACTTGGCTTTTTGCAATGCCTTTGGTCATAGTTCCATTTAAAAGAAGTGGATGCCTAAACCCAATACTTTTCAACATTTTGTTTTATTTTCTTATTCAAAAATGACATTCAATGGTGTGTCCACAAGTCTTACCAGCTCCTACTCTCCAGTTGGAGCTTTTGGTGCATTGAAGCTCCAAATGTTGTGCTTTGTAGAATATCTGAGATGCTGGATCACACCACAGATATCAAATATGCATACTGAAACAAATCAGGTGCTTACGTGAGCATGTTTTCTGGTCTGCATTCAATACATATCCCATACGACACTTGCAGATATATGAGTCATCAGTGTTGACACAAATGTGCTGGCAATCATGTCCCAGGGCGCATACATCCGATCCTGAAAAGAAACACTTCCACATCTGACTTAGCCTAGCACCATCAGTCAAGAAGCTCTTGACCCATTAAGTTCATGAAATGTATGGTCATGTGCTCTGTTCCCCTCAGGGCATCAATCTGACCTTGAGTGAGTTAAATGATTCTCAAACCATAACCTATATGAAGCAGCTAACA
Organism: Protonibea diacanthus; assembly: GCA_028641955.1. Taxonomy (NCBI): domain Eukaryota; kingdom Metazoa; phylum Chordata; class Actinopteri; family Sciaenidae; genus Protonibea; species Protonibea diacanthus. The sequence goes on from CM053987.1 coordinate 18,331,600, forward strand.
TAGTGAGGTAAAGACATAATTTCTTTTAGAATAAGGTTCTTACGTGAGCATGTTTTTTTGTCCGCATTCAACACATATCCCATGCGACACTTGCAGACATACGAGTCATCAGTGTTGATACAAATATGTTGGCAGTCATGTTCTTGGGCACATGTATCTGAACCTGGAAAGAAACACTTCCATGTCTGACAGGCTCAATGCACACAATCAGAGAGCCCTTAGTAAGTAATAAAACCTATGGCGGGTCACTGTGGGCAAGCACTTAAATTAAGGACTCTGAAGCAAACCTGAGACACAAAAAACTTCCAAGTTCTTACGTGAGCATGTTTTCATGTCAGGATTCAAAATATATCCCACTTGACACTTGCAGATGTACGAGTCATCACTGTTTATACATATGTGCTGGCAATCATGTCCAAGGGCACATGGATCAGCACCTGAAAAGAGACATGTCCACATGTGATATGATCCCCGGACCCTGGGTATCCAATTTTGAAAACAGAAACTTCTAATTACTTCCGTCAATGAGCACTTGTGGAGCATCATCAGCTCTTGCTGTCCAAATTATCCCTTAGGGCTGTTTTGACACTAATACCACACACCTACTGAGAAGAACTTACATTGTACCATGGCATTCACTTGACCTTCAGTCTGAGCATGTTTTCTGGCCTGCATTCAGCAGATTGACACAAACATGCTGGCAGTCATGACCCTGGGTACATGTATTCAAACCTGAAAAGAGACACTACCACAGCTAACATCCCTAGAGAACATCTAACGCTCTAAATTAATTAATCTTTGAGGCTCTTTAATCTTAACTATTATCTCTAATCAGATCTGTTAAGTTAGCCGGTTTTGGAGCATCTAATGGCCGACCATTGCACTTACAAGTTATTAAGTCAATCCCAATCTGAATACTGACTGTCCAAATTTAGAAAAAAAGTCCATGAGCTGATATGCATTGACCAACGGGTCAGTGGTTCACCAGCTATTGCTGTCCAGATAAAAACAATGGAGGAGGGGGATTATTTCTGGCACACAATAATCCCGGTGAATAATTTCCTCAGTTTTTAGTCATGCACCTAAAATAATGGATTTTGAGCAAAACCTGAGACACAGCACCATAACATGCACATAGAGGTAAAATTCAAGTCCTTACGTGAGCATGTTTTCTGGTCTGCATTCAACACATATCCCTCATGACACAAACAAATGTGAGAACGGTCATTTTTGATACAAACATGCTGGCAGCCATGTCCATGGGCACATGTATTCGAACCTGAAAAGAGACACTTCCACAGCTAGCATCCACAACTAACATTTAACACTAGAAATTAATTCATCTTTGGCCTGTTCTGGAGCTTATGATGAACAACCATAAGCATTTAGAATGAAATCAACAGATTCCAGTCTCTTGCTGACCAATATTTCATTATTATCTTTTTAAATACTGTCCATACATTTACATTTGCAGCATTTCATCAAGTACATCTAGTATTGCAATTAGTTGGAACACCTGACACTAATAAATAAAATTAAACAAAGTTAAGATTCTTACGTGAACATGTTTTCTGGTCTGCATTCAGCATATATCCCTCATGACACATGCAAAGGTACGAATTACCATTTTTGACACAAATATGCTGGCAGTCATGTCCCTGGGCACATGCATCTGAACCTGAAAAGAGACACTTCCACAGCTAAAATCCACAGCCAACTTCCTTGGTGTAGCTTATTATTGGCATGCATATATGCATATACAATTAACAATAAAGACTGTACTAAAATATGCGATGATAATGATAAAGCCTTTATAGCCTCAATTGACATTTGCAGATGTATGAATCATCAGTGCTGACACAAACATGCTAGCAGTCATGTCCCTGAGTATATGTATCTGAACCTGGAAAGAGACATTCACGCTAGTAACTGACTTCTAACTAACGGTACCAATCAAGTTATAGTTTAAATAATGACCATGTGCTGCGTGTGTAAATTCAAATCTAACTTCTTGATCATTTAGAACAACATTCAAGAGCCTATGTCTGTGCGTATACAGCACAGTGCTTCACCAACTGTTGCTGTCCAGAGTTCTTTGAGATTTGTTGAAGTGAATAACAGACTACTCAAGTCACTGGACCCTGACATACATGAAAGGGTATAAGCAAAAGTCAAGTTCTTACGTGAGCATGTTTTCTGGTCTGCATTCAACATATATCCCTCACGGCATTTACAAAGGTATGAATCACCATTTGCGACACAAATATGTTGGCAGTCATGTCCCTGCTCACATGTATTTGAACCTGAAAAGAGACACCTCCGCAGCTAACACTTACACCATCAGGATAGACCAGCATGAATTAAACAAAATATGATGCTCTTGCCAAATGTTTTAAACATATTAAACATTATCCAATGACAATGCATGTCAAGGCATGTATGTCATAAGATCCAAGTTCTTACGTGAGCAAGTTTTAAGGTCTGCATTTAACTTATATCCCATTCGACACTTGCAGATGTACGAGTAGTCACTGTTTTCACAAATGTGCTGGCAATCATGTCCTTCGGCACATGGATCAGAACCTGAAAAGAGACATGTCCACATGTGACTGACATCTCATCACATCAGTCAAGGAGAGCCTTGACTATTGGAGCTTCTGACTTGTTTCTGTTCATTTTACTATGGATGTTAACTGTCGTCACACGCTCCATTCATCTTTCTGTGTGAATAGGTTTCCTAAGACTTTAGGCTGAGTGCAACAACTTGCAAAGCACCTCAACAATTCTTGCTCATTCACAATCAAAGTTTTTGTGCAGAGTCCTCATTACATCATGCCTGCCCAAGAGCTAACCAGCACTAAAGTAATGATTGACGTAAACTAAAGACATTGTTTTAAGACATTCATATGAAATCTCATAAACAGACCAAATTTTCATGGGTGATTCAGAATAAAAATTGATAGAAAATAGAAGAATGTTGTTCTACTACGTAAGAAGATGTTCATTTAACATAACAAAGATTATTTTTGAGCAAAAATAATCCATACAATACATTAAAACAACCTAAAATTACCTCAAGCAGACTGAAAGAAATATTTAGTAGACTGTAGTAAAACCTTTAAAAATGGCAATGGAGGAAACATGACACTCAAACATTGAACTTTCTCAGATGCTTTCAAATAACGTATCTGCTTAAAATTCTAAACTCTTTCGTTAAACAACAAAAAAGTAAGTAATCCATATTAACAAATGACACCTGCTCAGTTTCTCAGCAGTAAATTTCATTTTCAACATATTTCACACCACACCACTAACTTCGATCTTAATGCTAACAGAAACAACACAGAGTATTCACTACCAACTCTTAAGAATAAGCCAAATCTAAGAAGCAACCAGTATAATTGAAGCATAAACCAGTGTGGAACTGCCTTAAGATGCAGTTCCTTTAATATCTGCTATGGTGGCTCCAAGATCACTTCAACAATACCAAAAGACTCACAGCTTGTCTACTGTGACATAATATTACTTCACCATCTCACAAATCAATGTGTTTCTACAGATTTTGTTTAATAAAAAAACAGAACTAGATTTGTTGAAAATTTGTTCCAGGATACAAACACAAAGTCTGTTGCATACATAAAAGTAAAATTCAGGTTCTTACGTGAGCATGTTTTCTGGTCTGCATTCAACATATATCCCTCACGGCACTTACAAAGGTATGAATCACCATTTGTGACACAAATATGTTGGCAGTCATGCCCCTGGTCACATGTATTCAAACCTGAAAAGAGACATCTCCACAGCTAACACTTACACCATCAGGGTAGACCAGCATGAATTAAACAATGGTTTTGGTCTTGCCAAATGTTTTAAACATTTTTCTGCCTTTAACCAAACACATACATTTTTAAAAAATGTATATCATAAGGTCAACAACTTCTTACGTGAGCATGTTTTAAGGTCTGCGTTTTACTCAAGTCACTAGACCCTGGCATACATGTAAGGGTATAATAAGTAAAAGTTAAGTTCTTACGTGAGCATGTTTTCTGGTCTGCATTCAACATATATCCCTCACGGCATTTACAAACATATGAATCACCATTTGTGACACAAATATGTTGGCAGTCATGTCCCTGCTCACATGTATTTGAACCTGAAAAGAGACACCTCCGCAGCTAACACTTACACCATCAGGATAGACCAGCATGAATTAAACAAAATATGATGCTCTTGCCAAATGTTTTAAACATATTAAACATTATCCAATGACACTGCATGTCAAGGCATGTATGTCATAAGATCCAAGTTCTTACGTGAGCAAGTTTTAAGGTCTGCATTTAACTTATATCCCATTCGACACTTGCAGATGTACGAGTAGTCACTGTTTTCACAAATGTGCTGGCAATCATGTCCTTCGGCACATGGATCAGACTCTGAAGAGAGACATGTCCACATGTGACTGACATCTCATCACATCAGTCAAGGACAGCCTTGACTATTGGAGCCTCTGACTGGCCACTGTTCATTTTACAATTGCTGTTAACTGTGGTCATATGCTCCATTCATCTTTCTGTGTGAATAGGTCTCCCAAGTCTCTGACTTATTTAGGCTGAGAGCACATGAAATATCAAATCTGATACACATGGACATACTGTATGTATCCAAATCATGGATGTATAAAGAGAACTAGATCCACATTCTCATAAAGAGTGGCACATGACTTTCACTAGCTGAGCTGCTAACTTCCAGCTTTCCACTAACTTCAATGTAGACAAGATGATTTAATCATGTGGCTCTTCTAGACTTTCCAAATGTTTCCCCAGCTTCTTTCACAACATGAGCTTATGGAACAGCATTGCATGGTTTCCACTATGGTCCACTATGTCAAAAAGGGGTTTAAAGCTTAGCGCTTGTCCTGGGAACTTGATATGAATTTGAAAAGAAACATTTCTACATGCAAATGACCAGCTGTGGTCCATTACTCAGGGCAACCTCATAACAATAGTCATAAGAGCAGATCTGTGCCAGACCTTGTACAAATCCCTCCAAATCCAAGTAGCGACAATCATAATTGTAGCAGAAGCCAGTGTAGAACTACCTTAAAATGCTATGGTGGCTCAAAGAACACTTCAACAATACCAAAAACTAGGAAACCCAAAACTTCTAACTAACTAGAACTTCAAACTAAAAAGAACTAGATTTGGTGAAAATTTGTGCCAAGATACAAGCATAAAGTCTACCTGAAAATTCCAGGTTCTCAGGTGAGCACGTTTTCTGGTCTGCATTCAACACATATCCATCTTGACATTTGCAGACGTATGAATGATCAGTGCTGACACAAATATGTTGGCAGTCATGTCCCTGGGAACATGAATCCAAACCTGAAAAGGAAAAACTCCCTTATCTGTAATGAAACCCTTCTTGTAGTGCCTCACCAGCTCTTGTTATGTACAGTGTATGGAAGATACATGTAGGAACTTTGTCATGCAAAACAACAATTCTATGAAAATGTTTTGGTTCTTACGTGAGCATGTTTTCTGGTCTGCATTCAACACATATCCCTCTCGACATTTGCAGATGTACAAGTCATCATGGCTGACACAAATATGTTGGCAGTCATGTCCTTGGGCACATATATCTGAACCTGAAAAGAGACATCTAACCAACTAAGTCTAACAACATAAACCAAGAAGCCTTGAGTCAGTTCTATTTCATACATGTGCACATCCCCCTTTAAATGGGCTTTAACTTGGGTGTGACTATTCACCTTTGCATATCTGCTTACAGGACTTGTCCCTATGAGGTTTAGTGTCCTCCGCAAGACTTTAACTAAGTTGTTAATGAACACTCTTCATGTCTGTACAGGTGATTGTGGAATGATAATCTAGTTGTTGACTTTAGACAAGTGCATACAACTTAATATGGAAAAGGTCTGACTTACAGACTAACAATAATGGTCAGGTAGGCCTGTAACTTGATACTTTTGAACAGGGGGAAGAGGTGGGGGACAGACTCTTAGAGAAACTCATATTTAAATGCCTGACTCTTGGCAGTCATAACCTGTACATTATTAATAATTACTTTGTTTATTTGTTTCTTTTCTAATATTATATTATTAAATAATATCAATGAATAGGTGCAGGTCTATTTGCAACTCTTTGTGGTCATCTTGTATCACTTTGTGGACATTCTATGTCTTTTGTTGTTGTTATCTATATCTTTTTTGTGTCTTTGTAGTTGTTTTATGTCATTTTATAATCCTTTTTTGATTGTTTTACATCTCTTTGTAGTTGTTTTGTCCCTGTAGTTGTTTCTTTCATCTCTTTTTGTTGACTTTGTGACAATAAATGTTAACTACCAGCTGACTATCACCTTCTTATTCTGGTAAGGATGGCACAGGCACAGGCACACCCTGGAATATGACTGGCCACCCCTTGACCAACATGTCTTGCCCTAACCTAATGTATTTATGACGACCGTTCACCTAAAAAAAAAAAAAAAAACATGATCTTACGTGAGCATGTTTTCTGGTCTGCATTCAACAAATATCCCACTCGACACTTGCAGGTATATGAGTCACCATTGTTGACACAAATGTGCTGGCAGTCATGTCCCTGGGCACATGCATCTGAACCTGGAAAAAGACACTCCAATATCTGACATAGAGCTGGATTCAGTCTAAAACAGGAGCCTTCAAAAACTGTTTCTGAGGTTCTTGAGTTATAAGGTACATCTTTTTTTCTGTGATTTTTTAATAAGCAGCAGTAAGCTGCATTGATGCAGCACCAACCACCGACCATGTTGATAAGCTGACCTTTTGCATTGCTGTTAAAGCTCTACCACATGTCCCTTACACGTATGGTAAGGGTATCTTCATCTTCATCTCCCTCTGTGACCCCCCTTCAACTCTCCTACAGCCCTCTGAGGCTTGCCTCATAGTTTGAGAACCTCTAGTCTAGTCTAGACAACAGTTGGACCTCAGTGTAGACCCTCTGATTGGTAATAATTACTCTTAGAATTGGTGTCCCTCATCAGTCCAATCCTTCATCATGCCCTGTTCATTTAGTTTGTGCTGAATAGTCTCTGCCCTAATTTTTGGCAACCAAAAACATTTGTAACAAGGGATGGTATGCAGTGTCCCTGCAGCACAAAATGCTTAACTAAGTGATGTCCAAAAGGAGCCTCGAATGCTTAGGAACTTGAAATTCCAATGTTCTGTCATTACATCCAAAGTAAGAAACTTCTACCTCCAATAAGGTCTTTCCCATCCCAACCCAAATCAGTAAAATAGTTCTAAAAAAAAATCTAACTTTTAGCCATGTTCAACTTTTTTCATCAGTGAGATTCTGTGACACTGAGACATTGGACAAAAACATTAAGACAAAGATAAAGAGTCTTACGTGAGCATGTTTTCTTGTCCGGGTTCAAAACATAGCCTGCACGACACTTGCAGTTGTATGAGTTGCCATTGTTGACACAAATGTGCTGACAATTGTGTCCCTGAGCACATGCATCCAAACCTGAAAAGAAACACTTCACTGACTGATTGGCTTAAGCTTAGTGAAATCAATCATTTTCTTTGTTATAGTTCTGTGTTAGTATTTATTTAATTCTACAGAGCCACATGCAGATTAGTTTGCTTGATCTCTGTGCTTCAACTATAGTCATGTTACAGTGAATTCATTTTGTTGTTTCAAATCCTGTTATTTGTCAAGGAAGAGACATTTGTCACTTTACTTTTGTTAGAGATGACGTCTGAAATGAAGTCATCTAAATATCCATCTTATTTTCCCAACACAATATTCTATGCTGTTTTGACCATGCAAACACAAAATCTTTCATAATCATTGCATGTGTTTGGTTACTTCACTGTTGTGGATGGACAGAAGTTGGTCCGGTGGTGAAACACAGAGGTTGGTTGAACTCACTCCTCAAGTTCAAGCTGTCATTCAAAAAAGCTTTTGAATTTCATCATTTTAAGCACAAGTTCAACACCGGGGAGAAACTTGCATGAATAGCATGGTTAACTTTAGCGGCTACCTTGCTAGTTTGGGTAGTACCAAAAGTTGAACAGATAAAATAAATTTTTACTCAAAAGTACTGAGCCGTCAAAAGGTCAGGGTGGCGAAATTTTTACGTATTAACACAACAAAAATCAATGCAATTTTAATCACCTGAAAAAAAATCACCTCTGTGACTTTTCGGGGGCTCTGTACAACAAAGGGAATTACACCTCATAGTTCCAATTATTCGAGTTGTGATATCACCTGAATTTGTCATGGCAATGAGCAGCTGGACTGGACTGGATCAAACATTCATCTAGCCTATGAACATGTGCCTGCTTGCACCAGCTTCATATAGAACAGATACATTAACAGATAAATATGAGAATAATATCAATCTTCTCATCTAACTATCTGCTAAAAAATCAAAGTGTATTTCCCAAAATATTGAAGTATTATTTTAAACAGATCTTTGTCTCTTTTTTTTTTATCATTATTAGCATATTTAAAAATAACTTAATGTTTGTGCAATGTATGTATGTATGTATGTATGTATGTATGTTTTCTTTAAAATTTCTTTTTTTTTTTGCGTTTTCACTCAAATATATTTTAGTCTTATAGCGCAAGCTAATTTAGCTTTTGCTGTGCGGAATGAATGGCAATGGATCTGCGCAGCTTAGCATGTTTTCAGGTTACTGAGCATGGAAAACGGCATAAGGCATAAGATGCAGCGCAGAGTGCAAATAGCAGCGCGCTCCCTGTGAAAAGTAAAGGCAGCATCATATTAGGTTTCAACCATTTTAAAGTGTCCAAGGTTGTAGAATTTGCTCTGATTGGCAGATTAACCACTGATGTTTGTCTTCTTCTTTAGGCTGGTTAGTTTATGACTTACTGTACATGTTTAATGTTGACTGCATTAACCTATTATCACCATTTTCATTGCAACAGTTAGTTGCCTTTGGGAAATCCAAACACAAGAGCAGTAAATTACTGGTTACCTTGCCCCTTCTTAAGACCAAAGAAGAAGACCAGTGACTTTAGAATGGAGATTCCCGCTATGGTGCTGCCCATATGATCACAGGTGAAATTTAAAGGACTGATCTGACATACCGTTGTTTCCTTTATCATTTTCATTTTTTATCCGATTATCGTCTTTTCTGCCTAGATCATCATTTCCGTCATCTAATGGACTATCCACACTCCCATTATCGTCATCCTTACCACACAAGGTTTCCCTAAATTTGGAAGTGAGCTTCTCTATGACACCATAGGTCTCCACATAGAAAACATGGTCATCATGTGGCTGGCTGGCCATGAGGCGGAGGGACGTCATATCAGCTCTGTCTACTCCCACTGCGTAGATCTCGATCCCAGATGTCCGAGCTGCTGCCGATACATCCTCTACCTTATCCTGGGGTCTTCCATCCGTCACTATGATGGCTACTTTGGCAATGTTCGAGGAGCTAGCTCTGGCTCCTGCCTCTGCGGTGAAAGCTTTCTCCATGGCAGTCTTGATGGCCATGCCGGTCATGGTGCCTGAAGCGAGGGGCTCAACACGAGCCAGAGCCTGCTTCAGGGCAGACTTGTCAAAATACGTCTTCAGTAGGAACTCAATCTGCACTGTGCTAGCATAATTGACGAGGCCAACTCGCGTGGAGTCTGAGCCAATCTCTAAGCTGTCCACCATGTCTTGCAGGAACTCCTTGGCCTTCTCAAACTCAGCAGGGCGTACACTGCGGGAGCTGTCTATGATGAAGACCAAGTCTATAGGACGGTTTCTGCAATTGGACCTTGTTGCTGTGGGGAAAAAAAGTATGTTTTCAATGAATTAAAAGTGTGTGCTCATACAGCTTTCATTCATGTCCCTACGCACACACTAAAGCACATACTGTGCACAACTCCACATCAGTCTTGTGGGAGTTAAATGAGAACATTTAAAGTAAAGTACCTGCAACAGTTCTGACGGATGCAGAAGAGCCACTCGGGTTTCGAGCAGACTGCCAAGATGCAAGTGGCGCAGCTTTGTGTTGCAGCTGTGAGAGCGGCTGGCTGTTCGCTGGCGGCTGCTGGTGGGAGGGCTGATAGCGATCAAACCTGGAATTAGTGCCACCAGCTTTGCCAAGGGAGACAGAAAGGACAGTGGGGAGGGCATTAGAGCAGCGGTTAACTTAACTCTTTAAGCAAAATGAGATGCAACGTGACGAGCATAGATACATGATTATTTCCTTATTAACACACTTGCAATAAATGTGAATGTCACAGAAGGGGAAAGAGTTATGCACTGCAAGACATATATACATCTATACAGAATATTGTAACTTACACACATTTACTGACACAAGTATATTGCCTAATTTATGCTGTATAGTCTGGTCAAAACTGAAAGCTAATAAATATAAATATAATATGATATGTTCATAGTATAAAATTAATATTGATATTGCAGCTCTGAGTGTCAAGAAAAAGAATTATTATTTCAACTGAATCAAATCAAAAATGTTGAGTGTAAATGACATATCGTTTTGTTCAGTTTGTATGAGCTGAACCATGTTAAACATTTCATTATCACACTTATATTGATCTTTAATTTCAAGGTTTTTTTTATTTTCATAAAACAGAATGGCTGCAAATGATTTATATTTTTCTTGTGTAATCAAAAAAGAACAATGTCATTGTGTCGTTTCTGACTGCATGGATAGAAATAAAATAGTAGCAATTTTGGAAATGGTAATCCGTTTATACTTTCAGCAGTGTTGTTATGATTTGGTAATGTATGAATGACATAAACTTCAGCCACACTGTGCACTCAAATCGGATTCTAATAGGATTCATTTAAATATGCATAATGAGAATAATAATAAAAAAATAAGTTAAGTTAATCAAATCTGTCCAATCGATGAGAAACGCATGGAAAACAACATGACTTTATCGAGTTATTGCGCACATCCACACCATGCAGAGCAGGTGGTTGGATATCAGGACACATAACATCTACAAACCAACCTCCACTGTCTCCTCTCCGTCTCTCCTGCGTCAGGTAGTTGTTGGCACCGGGTCTGGCCCCCTGCTGCTGCTGGAAGCCTCGGGGTGTGTAACCACCCAGCTGGACCTCTTGAAAGGTTTCAGCACTCGGTGCTTCGTCAGAGGTTTGTTCAATGGATTTGATATCTTCGCGCTGATAGACCCTCGGGGGGACTTGCGGGGACAGTCGTGGTATCGAAGGACTAATTGAGTGAATCTTCCGGTTGTGTGAGCCAAATTCCCGAGCTCCCAGAGCTCCCGATGCCAGGGTGCCAATGAAACAGAGCAATGCCCACACTGATGAAGTCATGTTGCCTGGAGCAGCACACGGTCGTCCGTCCTTCGGTCCACTAACGCAGCTGACTATTTATATGATCTCGTCCACGGCCCACAAGGCGTGGGGAACAAGAGGTCCAATCCAGAGACATGTGGAGGAAATGAAGGAAGGAGTGCACGAGTGAGGATGGACTCAGGGCAGCTGCAGCTGCTGTTACTGTTATCTACGATTGACAAAAGTTACATGTACAGTCATTTTATGATTACATGTATGTGATTTATTGTTTTTTTTTTTTGTTTTATTTAGCAAACAATACATTGTGCACTGCCATATCAGACTGTTAGTAATACTCTTAAATCAGGAAACACTGGAAGTGGTCATAAATGCTCAAATATTTGCAGTTTAAGGTACTTCTATTTTATCTGAGTATTTACATTTCATGCGGCTTTATATTACTACGTGTTTGACAGCTATGTCCATGTAAATATTATTATGCATACACTGTAGATACTGTCATGTCCACCTACATGTACGTGTAACATCATGTTTGGATCTGTAAAAAGTAATTTCATGTTGATGTTTACCTGTCAAGTTCCTTGTTTTTAGCTGTATTTATGTTTGTGTATGTATACTGAGAGCAACCCAGTTGAAATTCATGTGTACACATACAGTATATGGCCAATAAAACTGATTGTGATTGTGATTCTGGAGTTACTAGTTTGAAGACATTTGAAGATTAAAATCAGCTTTTAAAATACATTCATTGTTCTAAATGAAACCACCAAAATTATGTATTAAGTTGGAATTATAGCTATACCTCAACAAGATAAAACATTATACTGCTGTTCACAACTTAATGGACCAATGATAATAATCCAATAATATAACAGTACTTTGTGTCACCTAATGAGTACTTTTACTTTTAATACTCTAAGTATGTTTTGCTGTACTTCAAAGTAAAACTGAATGCACAACTTTTACTTAAAATGGCATGTTTTTATAGTGTGATGTTACTTTTACTTTTTTTAAAAAATATCTCAACCCTTTTTCTACCACAGGCTATAATCATGTTCATATACGTTAGCAGCTTTTTTTGATTTGGGTGTTAAATCTTAGCACCTCCAAATGTCTGCTTATTCCACATAAATGCATATATTTTGTGATAAGTTTTACAATTCTGACCCCTGCTGACATAATAAGCAATAACCATACAAGTCTTTCCAGGCCAGGGAGATAGCAACCAACAACATTCCAAACTTAAGTTCCACCTCCTCACTTGTTCTGGTGCTTTTGATCATATCGCATCTTCATCAACAGGTTTGAGCTTTACTCAGCTGTCATGGATTTTGTAGATGTTCGGATGTTCCTCTGCTGCCAAACAAATATTTTTAGCATTTTGTTCATGCAACTGTTTTGCATAATTCGACAGGTTCTGCCTGATAATGCAAATGGTGTCATCTGACTTCCTACAAGAAGAAGTAATACGAAGGCTTTTGCCTATGAACAAGTTCATACTCTGGAGCGAGGAGCAAAAGCATACATACATGTGTTTACCTCTGTGTATCCACAATGTTCTTCTTATGTTTGTTTGTCAGTATCATGAGCACATTTTGCTCTTGCTCGGGAGAGAATCACCTGCATGCATACTCCCATGGGGACATCATCATTGGAGGACTTTTTACTATTCACAAAACCACCAATAGGAGCGAATCAGAATTTCATGGAACACTCAGCTGTAATTCGTAAGTATGTCCTTGTTTAAGTACACAAATCAAAATATGATTAGAATTTATTTGATTAATTTCATCTTATGTCAATCTTTAAAGGTATGATTTAAATGGGTTCCTACAGTCTCAAGTGATGATACATGCCATCAGAGAAATAAACCAGCAAACACCAAGGGTCCTCCCTAACTTTACCATAGGATATGACATCTATGACACTTGTGGAGATGTCAGCATTGCCATCAGAGCAACGCTTCAGCTGCTGAAGAATCAATCTGACCCTCTGAGCTGTTCGCTACCCCAAAACTTTCCATCTGCTTTACCTGAAACAAAGGCAGTGATTGGTGAAAGGCATTCTGAGGTGTCAGTAGCTGTTGCACGAGTTGTTGCTCTGTCATCAGTTGCACAGGTTTGTCCTCTCTGTATTTGATACTGTAACACAATATATTTTGAATTCTCTTGCATAGTTTGAGGCTGATGAGATTAGGACAGCATTTATATCTAAATATGAGACTGTAACATCTAATGCAATAAATGTAATTCTTTGACTCTAGATTCAAATGCATGATTTTTACATGATTTATTCCTGTTTGATACAGATTAGCTATGCATCAACTAGTGAGCAGCTGAGCAGGAAGTTTAAGTTCCCAACTTTTCTGCGAACCATATCGAGTGATGAACACCAGACAAAGGCGATTGCTGAGCTGGTGGACAAGTTCAACTGGAAATCAGTGGCCATTATAGGAAGTGATGATGAGTATGGGAAGTACGGCAGTGACAACCTTGAGCAAAACTTCCGTAACAGGGACATCTGCATTGAATTCACTGAGATCCTGCCAGGTTCCTTTTCCCAGGACACTTCCACAAACAACCTGGCTAAGTTGGTTAGCAAAATCAATAGTTCTACTGCAGAGGCCATTATCATCTTCACCAAGGAGACCAACGTTCGTCTCATCATACAAAAAGCTATTGACTACAACTTCAACAGAACTTGGATTGCAAGTGATGCATGGTCCATTTCCCCAAACATCTCTGCACTGCCAGGCATTGAGAAGGCCGGGGAGGTTTTTGGATTCACCTCTATGAGAAACGAAGTGCCTAGATTTAAAGACTACATTCTCTCAAATTTTAGTAACACCACTAACCCCATTATTGAACATCATTGGACTCAGTACCCACTGTGTTCTAATCACGTTGATGAGGACGCACAAGAATCAAAGCAATGCATGACCCTAAGTAGCTTGGCTGAACACGATGGATCATACAATGTCTACTTAGCTGTTCAAGTCATTGTTGAAGGTCTCAGACGCTTGCTAAAGTGTAACAACCATAGGTGTACACGTGACAGTAAATTTGCAGCCTTAGAGGTACAGTGCAGTTATCTTGCTGACATTTTTTTTGCTAGTGAATGTCTTTAAAGCAATAATAAGAGTGATTTGTCATTTAAAGCAATAACAACCACATTTCTTGACTTTTACGATAATGTTGTTTTGTTTCTTTATGGATGTCTCCACAGCTTTTTAGGGAAATCAAGAAAGTTAACTTCACTGTGAACACCACACATATATACTTTGACGCCAGTGGAAACCCCAGTTTAGGATATGATATTTTGTACTGGAACATGTCTCAATCCAAAGCACACATACAAACCATTGGAGAATACTGGCCAAATGGGAAAATCAAAATCCTTGAAGATCTTATAAGAAAGTACAATGTGACGGTAAGGTTACATTTTCAACACGTGCATATTTCCCATAACATTCAGTCAATATCATGTCTTACCGATTCTGTTTTGTCTTCCAAAGGTAACTGCCTACAACTGCTCTAAAACGTGTCAAGCTGGGCAAGAGCTGAAAAAGCAAAGCAAAGGGTGCTGCAGTGTTTGTGTTCCATGTGCAAATGGAGAGTTTTCTGCTAAAAATGGTAAGTACTTAATTATGAATCCCAAGCAAGATTATGTCAACAGACAACTCAGGTGTTTCCTTCACATATAAAAAACAGAGACAGTAAAGTAACTATCAAGACTGCACTGTTACCAAGCAACACATAAACATTGCGTGTTTTCCTTTTTTGCGTAACCAGTGGGATTTGTTCATGTAAAATCATGTCAATGGTGCCATTCAGCACCAAACAGGAAGCAGGAAACCAGTCATTTGCTTTGTTGTCTTTTATCTTGTATTTCTAGAGTGATGTGGTTTTACTGACATGAAAGGAATTCAAATGTTATATTTCTGAAAGGGAGTTTAGTGTAATATTCCCCCAAGACAGAGCAGGGAGCATCACTTTAATGCAAACTGCTAATATGAAATATAAAGTTGTCTAATCTTGACTGTCGAAGATTCATGATGACCATTGATGTAATGTTTATATTAGAACACCTGTAAAGAGGAGTGATACATATAGTTAAAGGTCCTTGTGCTGTTATGCTCTATATCAGCACACTGTCAGAGAAAGAGAAAAAGAAACTGGGGTAATAGATGGATGAAGCAGTTCAGAGATGGACCAGTGTCAGCTGGTGGCAGGCAGACAGTTGGATCCCAAACAGAACCAGTTCAAGAAACATATTGTTCATTTATTGTTCATTTTGCCTCTGCTTGCTATCTTGCCATCACATTTTAGCATATAACTAATCATGGATGTATGTGTATGCTGCATGAAAAAATACAAAAATGCTGAACTTGTTTATGCACAAACTCTTGTACAAGTAGTGTGACAGATATGATTGTCAGGCTGTCTTGTTTTGCATTAATTTGCAAATATTGCTTATTCATTAATGTCACAGTGCTATACTGAATGTGTTATTATATACTGGGACTTGGTACTTCCTTATTTATGAAAAACATTTCTTACATGATGCTTTTCACAGAAAAAGTATTCGCCATGGTGAATCGACAAAAATATTCTTACTTATGCAGTTCAATTCCTTTGTTTACTTCTACAGGTGAGGAGTGTAAACTCTGTAATGATACCTCGTATTCATCTCCACAGAAGGATAAGTGTTTGGGAAAAAAAGAAGATTTCCTACAGTGGACAGATACCTTTGTTATCATTTTGTCTTTCTTTGCAGTCTTCGGGATAATTGTTGCCATTGTGACTGCTATTTTGTTTGCAATATATCGTAGAACTCCCATTGTAAAGGCTGTTGGAGGTTACTTGTGTTTTCTGGAGCTTTTTTCCTTGCTGGTCTGCTTTGGCCTTACATTTAACTTCATAGGAATTCCCACTAAGGCTTCCTGCAAGGTAGGCCTGCCCATCTTTGGCATGGCCCTTTCCCTCTGCATTGCTTGCATTCTGGCCAACTTGTTCCAAATCTTAGTGGGCTTTGACTTTAACCGGACCATAAAGTTGTGGATTAAGAAGCTCAATCAACCAGTGGTTGTGGTGACCATTATCTCTGGGATTCAACTGGCCCTGTGTGTGCCATGGCTGTACTTTGACCCTCCAAAGCCTAGCAAATTTGCGTCAAATACGACCATCCTGTTGTTTTGTGACCAGGGTTCTAAAAAGTTCTTTCTAGCAATGTTAAGCTACAATGCTTTTCTGGCCCTTAGTTGTTTCCTGTTTGCATACAAAGGTAGACAGTTGCCAGATTTGTATAAAAATGCAAGTTTAATCACAACCAGCATGACATTGATATTAATCATATGGATCATCCTCACTCCAATTTATATCAGTTCGATTGACAAGTACAAACGAGTCATTCAAAGTGCAGCCATTCTCATTTCTGGCTACAGCATCCTCGGCTGTCACTTGGCCCCAAAGTGTTACATTATGTTGTTCAGGAAAGAGATTAATAATGAGAACGCCATTGCTGAATACATCAGGAAGCATTATGAGCAGAATGATATATCTGTGGTGAGATCATAATCTTGCAGGCGCATCCATAAATTCTTTGTGGGTGCTAATTATCCACACAAAAACACTGAGCGTCTTCCCGTGGTGAAATCATAGCCACCATGTCTCTCTGGCTAACATTTGTATTTGTGTATGTGGGTTAGACATAAACTGAATCCAGCCTTGTACAGTTTTACATTTTAAAGTAAGATTTTGCATTGTCATATCTGTCTGTTAAATATGAAGCTACAGCAAGCGCCTGTTAGCTTAACATAAAGACTGAATACAAGAAACAGCTAACCTGGTTCCAGCAGCTCTAAAGCTCACTAATTAACACACTGTATCTCGTTTGTTTAACCAGTACACAAACCAAAGTGATAAAAAGACAAATAGCCCAACATATAACTGTTCTTAAAACAGCAACTTGTCCAGTAGACAGATTTTGTTATCTTTAGACAGAGCTAGGTTGTTGTTTCGTTTTTCTAGCTTCTGGCTGCAGCCTTTACATTTAACAGACAGACAGAAGAGTGGTATCAATGTTTGAATAAATGTATATTCCAGAATGAGTACTGTTGTTGCTGATAAATCATGAGATGTTTTGAAAATGAAAGAAATAAGAAAAAGGTCATTTAGGATCTTTGCTGATTTACTCGCTTTTAAATTTTTAAAAACATTTTAATATAAATCATAAAAGACAAAACAAAAACATGTTAAATTACAAGTGTACAATATACCAATATACCTTTTTACATTTGATACTATGTTGTATCTAGCTTTGACTTTTTGTGGATCATTTTTATGTTTTTGATTATCTTTCGGTTAAGAATCAGACATGGTGATTAATTGACACATGAAATGACTGTTTGCTTTGATTTTTTTGCTGCTCGAAACATTTAAATTTCTGCTCTGTATGAAAAATATCCTGAAATAACTACCTAACTAAATTTAAAGTAAATTTAATTTTTTTTGTACAGAGACTTTTGAGCAATGTCCTGTCTACTGTGAATAAATGAACTTTTCTTTGAGAATACTGCAGTATCCCATCCTTTATGTACAGTGTTCATTGTGTGTGTGTGTATATATATATATATATATACTAAGATATATAGCCATAACACATCATAAAACATCAGATATCAGATAGTATCAGATAATATCAAAATGCCATGGATTAAAAAGTCTCCATTTTCTAAATTGAGTTAATTTAGTTATTTAGGCTAATACTATTATAGAGAAAATGTTACAACCGTAATACTTCCACCTCTGATGAAAGTCTGTACATTAAAATACAAAACAAAGGACCATATTTTCATGGGAAAGTAGTGTTGATACTACTGTTGTGAATGTAATATCACTAATTGCACGTTATTAGAATTCCTAGTTTTTTGGGCCGAAATGGAAGGTACAATAATACACATATTTATGTTTTTGTTACCTTATAATGAACCTTTTATATTTACAGGACAGAACAGATGCAAAACACTGGCTCTAGGTAGGGCCTTTAACAATTTTTGCAGTCACTGTAGTTTTTCCTTCAATCTTGGAAAAAGAAGATGGAGCAAAAAGGTTGTAATAAGCAGCTATGCCACTAGATGCCACTAAAACCTACACACTGGTCCTTTAAAGCAGTTCTTCTGCAAACACTAGATGGGACTCTTGAATCATCCTGTGAATAGCTCAATATAACAGTGGTTTCCACTAGTGTTCATAAAAGCCTTGCAGACAGGTCTCCTTGAGTTTAAGGCGTGCAAGAAAAATGTAACACCTGTATCTCAGCATTACATTCATTCTTTAGAAGAGGACTAAACAAAGGGAACCAAAGAGCTCATAGAACAAAGGTGAGAGTAAACGATTACTCAGAAAGATTATTATTATAATTAGTTATTGTCTATGTGAACATTTAAAGATTCATTCAAATCACTCATTTAACTCAAACTTCCCACACTTGTTGTATTCACTATTTTGATACATTGTACAGATACAGCTGTATCAGTTGTTCTGTTATTGTTATGCAATAAATATAATATGAAATATCCATAAAATGTCAGCTTATCATCATAATCATTTATATATATGGTACAACATGTGGTACAAAAAACACGCACACAACATCCATAATTCGGCTCTGCACCTAATGTTTTATTTATTAAAAAAATACAAAACTTCAAAAAGTTTCCATAGGAAAGCATTATGCATTTGCAATCCCGTCTCTTTCGTATCCATTTCAAATGTATGGTTAAACACAGCTTCTTATTAATATCATGAACAGACTTCTTACCTTCTACAAGTTACAAAAAAAATAATAAAATAAAGTAATAAAATAAGGAGGAGAAGAGGAGAGGTGCAATCTGCTTCTTGAGTCCCTGTGTTTTAAGTGTTAATCTTGAAGATGTTTTTGGCGCCGCTTGAAATGTCGACATAGCATATGCATCTCTATTGCTGTCTGACCCATGAGATTAACTGCTGCAGCCACGTTGGCACGGATGCAAACTATATGGTGTTTTAACATGCAGAAAGTGTGGTGTACGTGTACACTTTCCCTGTGAGCAATTTCAAACTTTGTATGGGAAAGCGCGGCTCTGGCCATAAGCAGCAGAGAAGCATATATAGAATGCAACAGTGAATAATTTATGAAGGACAGGAGAAATAAAAATAACAAAAGACACATCTTGAGAACTAACACTTGACAGGTTCTGTACAGAAGTGGAGATCATGGAAAATATAAATATACATAGCAGCCATTTTTTGAGGAATTAAATCACCCTTCCAACCACCTCTTTGCAAGTTACTAGCTATGGGTGTGACTTAAGCAGTTAGGGCTTTGAAGAGTCAGCAGTTTAATAAACTAACCTCCCCTTTACATTTTGCAGATCAGTTAGCACTGGTAATTTTTTCAGCTCTAGGTAATCTGCTAATATACTTCAAAATGACTAATTTAATGGCACTGGTATCCCTTCACCTCTTGGACTACTGCTACAGTTTCAAGTGTTGTAAATCCTGTGGTGATGGAACCAGTGAAGTAGTTTTGGGGATTTATTTTGCAAAGCTTACACTATTCCAGTTCAGTAAATAGGTTCTTCATGAACTACAGTACTCCTTTCAGTCATCCCCCCCCCCCACAATTAGGGCAGAAAGACTGCAGCAATGAGTTCAAGCACAGAGTTGCCCTGTCACACTGCCTGGAACACACAGAGACACTCAGAGTGTGATTCAGCCTCATTTCATTGAGGGTTGATCCCCAGCTTCCATACAGAACACAGAATTTGTGCATTTATGTCCCTCTCATTCTCCAGTCAAGTAACTGGCCTTGAAGTTTCACGGACATTTGGGGAGAAGAAGAAAAACAAGACAAAAAAAAAAAAAAAAAAAAAAAAAAAAAAAAAACACAAAAAGGATGCTAGAACATTGCTGTGATGTAACACTATGCATTTAAACCACATGGGCCTGGCAGGGCTTAGTGGGCATCTCCAAGCTGCTCTCTCGGCCACAGCCGGCTGGCACTTCAAACAGGCAGGACTCCTCTGCAGGAGCTGGCATGCCCTGGGAACAGATCTGCTGCACGTGTTGCCTGTAGAAAACAATTCAGATCAAGTTAGATCATCTAGGAACATAAGACACACTTCATTATACCAATATTCTTCAGATGCTGCAGAGAGAGAATAACAAAGTGCTACTTTGGACTTCTGTGACATCAACTCACCAGGCAGGGCGGGACATGACATAGTGAATGTCAGGTCTTTGGAAGCCATTAAAGGTGGAGGAGGCAGCCACGGTGTAGGCACCCATGTTCTCAAAGACCAGCCAGTCGCCCACCTGCAGGTCAGGCAGGTTACACTGCTCAACAATGCGATCGAGGCCATCACATGTTGGGCCCCAGATACTGCAGGGGTACATGACCTCATCTGGCTTTGGCTTCTATTAGTATACAGAGAAAGAGGTGACACATTACCATTTGTTGGACCTTTCAGCAACCTGTTTGTATGATGAGAAACTTTGTTGCCATTTCAATTTACTTACCTTATGTAGTGTTGGCAGACAGTGAGCATGGTCGTAGAGAATACAGTTGAAGGAGCCGTACACACCATCATTGACATAGTACATCAGAGTCCTATCAGTGGTCCCTTCGTCTTCCTCTGTGATAGAAGCATACAGCGTTTTACTAAGAAATCTACAAATCTACTCTCAGAATTAACTTTTCCAAACTCGTACTTCTCCTTTTTTCTAAATAAAGGATGTTTACCGTCAGAGGCTGACTCGTCATCCATAATGACCTTCTTGGCAATGATGTTGACAACCAGTGTGTAAGCAGAGGCCACATAGAAGCGACCTGGCTCAGCAATGACCTTAATACCAGTGTCAGCAGGGAAATACTTGTCCAGGGCTGGGTTGATGACCGCTGTGATCTAACAAGAAAGCAAAAGAAGTGTCCACAGGTAAATATCACACTACAAATAAATAAATTGTAGTGTGTTAGTAAAAACTGATACTGTATCTAAAAAGTAAAGTCCAAAATAAACAGAATGTCTAGCACTCAACGTACCTCTTCAAATTTGAGTTCAGTATCATCTGAACCTGGGAAACCACCTCCAATGTCCAACAGATCCATGTTGAAGCCCAACTCATCCTAGAGGACAAAAATTAAGAGTCCAAGTTTACTTTGCTGAATGAAAACTCAGATTTCATAGGTGCAGGTGCAATTCTATCACAACTCACCCCCATATCAAAGACACAGCGTGCGTCAGCGATAGCCTGGGTGTAGGTTTCGGGATCAGTGCAGCCACTGCCAACGTGGAAGCTGACGCCGATCACATCCAGGCCCAGTTCTTTAGCCCGCTCCAGAAGACCTCGACAAGCCTTGAGTGGGGCCCCAAACTTCACACTCAGGCGACACACAGCCTTTGAGTCATCTGTGGCAATACGCAGCACCAGCCTGGACACAAAGTAAGAACAGAGTTTGTGAAAAGGCCAAAAATTAAGATAATAATGCTAATAATGCTAATGCTAATGCTAATAATAATAATAATAATAATAATAATGATTATAATAAATGTCTCACTTGGCATTGTCATGACAACGGGCCACTTTCATGAGTTCCACCTCGCTATCAAAGGTCATCATCTGGACCCCATGGGCAGACGCATACTTGATCTGTGAAACTTGCTTGCAGGGGTTGGCATAGATGATTCTACTTGGATCGACTCCCAGAGACTGAACCAGCTGAATTTCCGTCTAGAAGGAAACAATGTCAACAGTCAGTGGAAAACAGTTTAAAAAACATGAGCAGCCAATCGAATTACAGTTAATCATCAAAAGCTCTAGGGCTGTGGAAATTTTCCAACACACCTTGCTTGCACAGTCAAAGCCAGCTCCCAGGGATGCCAGTGTCATAACTACAGCCCGGCTGTCATTGCATTTGACGGCATAGAAAGGTGTAACCCGAGGCAGGGCCCTCGCCCAGCGCAAATGTTTCTTCAGCACATCTCCCAAGTCACAGACATAGAAGGCATCCCGGTCATCCTGTAAAAGGAGCAGATGAAGAAAGGGACATGTGTTTAATAAAGATGTCCTGTAAAAAAAAAAAAAACATTCAGAGAATAGACTGGATACTTAATACAGACACTCACTGTCATGGATGACTCATTAATCTTCTGCTCAACAATATCCCGGGCACAGAAACCCTCCTCCAGGAAGGAGAATTCAAACTCGTTGGATGTGGCAGTGTTCATGATCACAAGAAGTCCTTTTGATTGGCCAAAAGTAATCTGAAAGACAGAGGGGAGGACATACTGAGATGGAGAACACCATGTCTTTTGTGTCCTTGATTACTAAAGTCTATTTTACTCCGCACTCCTGGGAAAGACTGAGGAATTCTCAAAACATGGTGCTTAACTGAATCTGTATAAAAGATGACAAAGTAGCATTGAATCAACTGCAAACAACCAACCGAGTGACAAACTTACCTGAATATGAAAGAGATGGAATATCGTGTTGCTGTTACTCAGGTGCAGAGAAGCCAAGGTGGCTCACCAGTGAAGTTAAATCCCTTCAAATAAGACTCGAGGCCAGGGCCTGCAGAGTAGCAAGTGTTTATTCTCCTAGAGTGTGGATTCTGTTAATGAGAACAGAGACGAGAAGCATTTTAAACATTATAACCCATTTCCTAACTGTCCGGAAATAAAAGTTGCATAACTCATTACTCAAGAGCTCAAGGTTTAACTGTACAAATTACAATATAAATGTCTGAACTACAATGAGTCCAGAGGTTTTATACATTTAAACACAAAGTTAAAGATTATTCTATCTAAACCATTACGAGCAACTTAAAAATGACAAAGACAAGAATCAGGGCACGCCCCAGGCTAGTATGAAGTCTCTCAAGTCTTTAATAGCGCTCCATTTTATAACTACGGCATGACAACTTGACACCATCTGCACAGAAAAAGTCATTGAATGGCCAAGAGTTTAAGGCCCGCCCAGTCCAGATTTAATCCAATTACAACGAAGATCCGCCCTCAACGGCAAGAAAATGAGCCAATCAGTGACGAGCAAACGACGCATACGTCAATATGCCGGTTCCGTGTAGCGCTCTTCATGCCATGAGGCACTTTAACACGAAAGATACCGTTAACTTGGTTCATCTTTACTCGGCGTATTCAAAATCATGTTCGGCGTAACGTCAATTTGACGTCCGTGACTTTGAGAAAGTCCGCCATTACAAGCGAGCGTTTTTACGGCCGGTTAGCTGGCAGGTTTTAACGCAAATGTGAGAACAATTGCTAGCTACAGTTTACCCGCAAAATGACACGGGCCAAGTAGAAACGTTGAATTTAAGTCCATTCGAGATAGATTCCGAGATAGATTCAATTTTGAGTGAAATTGACGTTACGGCTACGGTGAAATAAGAAGAAAACGCTGGTCGAATAAGTCAATTTTGCCATTTTCCTTTTCAAGCCGCCATAACCGAGTCGACAGCCTGGCCAGCATTTAAGCTAACTGCTACGCATTACAAAGTGACGTTTTCAGTAGTACGACATCGAAAAGGCTTTCCTTACCTTAAAAAGCATTTACAAAGAGTTTGTCCATGGGACCCGAATGCTGGTGTTAAAAAAAAAAGCAGTTTCCTTCACAATGAAGTCCGCTGCCGAAGATGACGCCTCTCACGGCTAAAACTGGAGTGGAAGCCGGCGCAGCACCCCGGGAGTATTTATAGAGAGCGCGTCACTATGGCAACGAAGCCAGCTGAAACCGGCCCTCGATCCACGTATGAACTGGTTTAGCCTTGTCACCTCATCCACATGGTGGTGAAGACAGTGAGAGGAAATGCTAGACATTCAAATTAACTTAAACTAACACAGCCGGTTTAAACCGACTTCTAAAAATGTTAAGTCAAACAGGAGCCCGTAGTTAAGAAGTCTGTTAGCTCTCACAGGAATATCTATAACGAGCTTATAACTACTCCAAATGTAAAGCACTTGAATTGTCTTCTTTGTTAGGTCTCCTTACCTCACTGAAAATAAGACATCTCAACCTTTAACTTCTTTTCTTTTTTTTCTTTCTAAGGGATGTCTAAGCATTCAATAAACGCTAACAAATCCAGCATCTTTTACTATGTTTGCTATGTATGTTGACTGTTTTATAGGCTATTGTTTTCTAACCAGATTCTCATCATGAAATGAATTTGTCCACAAGCAAGCTAGCTAGGATTGTCTTGCCAGACGGACTGTTTGGGCATTTAGATAAATGTTAAGTTGAAATTATTAAACTATAACTTTTTACATGTTTCAGTCAGTTTTTTTAGAGCAAAAGTGGATGATTTTCTTTGTCATATATGATAGTAAACTTAATCCTATATTTGTATATTTATGTCTGTACATAGTAGTTATAGTAGTTGCACATAGTAGAGGACTAAAGCAGAAAATGTCTCAACTGCTTCATAGCATTTTTCTTAATTTTTTTCATACTTGTTTTATTGTTTATGTTTAACTTAACTTAACAACTTGTTGTTCTGGTAGCTGTAACCAGGGTCACATTCAAATAATTCAAAACATTCACATTCACATTCCATCACAAACCTTTTTAATACTCAAATCTGCCTGACATCATGATGATGCAGTACAGGTACAGGGGATCATCAGTAGGTTCTCCATGGTCAGCTGTGATGAAACAAACCTGCACTGTGTTGCTTCTACATGCTAATCCCAAAGACGCTCGCTCATGCAGCTAGACTGCAACAGCCTGCTGCCTCTGACTGATCTCACGGCCTCGATGATGCGACCTGGTTTGAGGCAGTCTGCTCAGTCTCACTCTTGAGTTCTTGACTTGTCTGATGAGATTAAAGGAGATCACAAGGTGACTTGGAAATGGCAAGGTGTCAACACAGGCATGTGTGTCACAACAGCTCTGTGAAGATGGGGATGCATTTCATCACATCTATATCTTTGTCCAACAAATATTTGCCATAAATAAAATATAAATAATGCCATTGTAAGTCATTGAAAATGTGCCCTCAAATTCATGTGCCCCAGACATACCCCCTTAACTGTACAGTCTAATCAGTCCAAAGGTTGCTTTCATAGTTATTTGGTTTGCAAGCAGACATTACCAAATGGAGGAAAATGAAGAATTTGGTTAGTGTGACCCAACAGTACATGTGGAAATGTTGCACAGGCAACAGTTCCAGGACACTAACAGAAAACTTTAGGGCTTCATGAGGACCACATATCTGTGGGCTTAACTTAATATCTTTTCCAGGTCTTGAGGACCACAATCAAGATGGCATTCTACTCTTTGCACAACAGGGTTTCCATTCAAGATTTTCTGCAGGGTTGGTGAGTGAAGTCATTTTTTCCAAGCAGTTTAATTATCAAAAAGTAAAAAGCGCAGCCCTTTCTGAAATGGTCCAAAAGTTAAAATGAGGTTAAGTGGCAAACTTGTATGATGACATCATTTGTAATCATTTTCATACATTGCAGTTTTCCTTATAGTCCTGCCATACAGTCTACGACCGCTGCCCTGAATCTGAACTTATTCAAGCAGGCCTCACCTCCTATGCACAGCCACGCCTGTGGAGCAGGAAGTGGTCCCACATTCGGGTGCTAATTCATTTTCAACAGATATTTATCAGCTTGTACAAAAATCACAAGATCACAAAGCACAACGTATTACACAGCAAAACCCGAGTTAGATTGTTTCTCCTCACTACAGTCATTTCCTTTTGTTTCTGTTTTTGTCTCACTTCCACCAAATGTCTGCGTTTCTACCCGCTCCTTCACCCCTCTCCTTCACCTCCTCTTGTAATGTCTATCTCTTGCTCTGTGTGGAGTTTCTGTTATCATTACTGTGGACCATTGTGGCCTAACCCCCACATTTACAAGGCCTCACCGAAGACAAGGATGATGATTGTTATTGGCCACCCACAAGATACAGTGCAGTGTACGGGCCTCGGTGACTGTGTCATGTGTGTCACTGCATCTGGCTTTGTATTTTTCTTCACTTCTTTGTTAGCTCTTGCACAATGAATTGACCGTTTTTCATCAACTTATGTTCCTGTACTGTCCAGCTCGGGGTGCATAATACATCTTGTGACCGCAATGAAGCAACTTTCCCCTGACATTTCTCAAGAGCATAAACTGTTCTTGACTTCATTTGTACCAAGATGAATAAAGGTGATGCTTGGAATATGTATCAAGACTCAACTGAGATCTTCTACACAATGTGTCTCCACACCATAGATCAGCTTGTGATATTATGGGGTACAAATTCAGAATCCCCTTTTTGCATCAGTAGTTATCTGCTTAAGATAAAAGGTAAGGGTTAGATAAAAGAATTAACACAATGGTTTTCTTGTTTTTCATATTCCAGTAACTGTTGCTCCCGCTCCTCAGGTTACGAACCACTGGTTTTGATCACTATATGTGGAAGATATTTTATTACACATTGGTTCCCTTTCATGCAATGTTCATAATTTAAATGTTTCCATCTATTAACCTATTAATTATCATGTGACAGCAAATACTATCCGCATAAACATTTTAGCAACAGAAGCAGCTCATTCATTCATTCATTTAAACTTACTCATTCATTCAAATAGCCGTGAATCAGAGGTCAAGGATTAGAGGTGTTTAGACTTCATAAGTGGTTAGCACGCAAAATCCATGAAGGCTTGACCTCAATATGCCACAGCATTTTTGACTCGCCCAGACAGCTACTTATGAGTAAATCTGAGAGTTTCTGAGCAGATGGTACCTGTAGTGTCCCTATACTCTTCTGACTGTGATCCATTTGTCATTTCAGATTAGACAGAGTGACTTTGATGGGACGAGCCCCCAACACCATGTGACACACATAGATAGCTTAATCAATTTAAACACTCTGGTGACAAACTCCACCCAGACAGCTGGGTAGAGTTATAAACCACTGAACCACACAACCACCAAACCATGACTACAGAAAGAAAGTGCATTGTTGGAAATTATATTGCAACTTAGATACAAACCTGATGTCGGTTTTGCTCCCTAAATGCAGCTCAGTATAAAAGGAGTGGGGGATGCAGTGCGTTAAACAAAGGTATTCTGAGAAAAGAGTGGAGGTGAATGTCAAGGACTGTATTTTCATAAAATACACAGACAATGGGCGGCTTGTAATTTAGGTTATGCTGTAGTGTCTAGCATGTTACCACAATACCTTAAAAAAAGAGAAAATTGAGGGTTTGGTCTTAGGGTTCTCTGCTGTCTGAGCTCGTCCTTAGTCATTTCATTCACAAGGCTGTCACACAACTCTTGCCTTCTTCACATCTTGTTCAGGTAATCCAATTTCCAATGCACATCCTCACTCTCTTTGGCACATGCATGCAGAAATTGCAGAATGAATAATAGAAAAACTAATGTTTTTTTTAAAAGGCTCTGTACCATATTTTGGCACAGTGCCGGAATTTCTAAACAGTCAATGACCACCAAAAGAGGAAATACTCTTCCTTTTTGTTCTGAAGTGAGCCTTACATTTGTTGAACAGTGGCCACAACTGGTAATTCTAGGATAATAATAAATACTAAACAGTAGCATCTGAAATGACAGTGATACCTTCTTAAAGTTTGCTAACATTAGGTGATACTTGACTTAACAGTATCTGATAAACCTTGACTTCACAGTCAGTGCTTTGCATACTTTCCATGCGGTTCTAGTCTAGTTGGCATCTACCCAAACTTTCCTGATCCAAAGAACTCCACTACATTTTAGACAGTCCAGACCCTGACCGGCCTACGCCCAGAACTGCCACAAATTGTTCCACTATAAAAACTCTGAAAACCATGTATCTGACACATTTTTTTTTTTTTTTAGCCACACAAGGCGTGGCTATAGGGATACATGCATTGTTAGTCTGTCAGTCCAACACTTTGGTCCCGAATGAACAGACTGGATATTTGGTTTTTAGTGAAACGTCTCAACATCTAAAAGATGTATTAACGCTAAATCTTACACAGATATTCATTTTCCCCAGAGGATGAATCGTAAAAACTTCGTCTTTTTCTCTAGCACCACCACAAAGTAGTCATTTTTGTTTTTTTAGTAAAATGTCCCGATAACTATTGGATTGATTTGAATTTGACATTTGAATTTTTGGTACAGACACCAGTGCTCCCCTCAGGATGAGTTCTTATAACTTGGGAGATCATTTAATTTGTCCAGTACATATAACTCACGACCAAATACCTGTAGAATTAAAGATATTGTCAGCCTCGGCTGGTAAATGTTAGCATGCTACTTTGGCTTTAGCATCATGTTGGTATTGCACATGCTGGCTCAAGCAGAGACAAATGCTGTCTTTTCCTACTATAACAAACCAAGTTCATGTTACTATTACATGGCATTTGGGACATCATGCTAGTTAAGAGAAATCAGTTTGGATGCAAGAGAAGAGGATGAGAATGCCAGTGAGTTTTGGACGCTTTGCTGTATAAACTTGTATTTTAATGAAATGACTATAAGGGTGGTTGACTGGGGGGTGGTTGACTGAGGGTGGGTGACTATAGGGTGGTTTTAATGTCACTATTTCAAGACAAATATCTGACTCCAAATATCCAATACCCTTACAATGTTGAAAGTACAGGCCTTGTACTCAAACTACTTTTTACAAAGAGGAGAGGTGATACAATATTAATCCTAAAACCTATTTTCACTGTGCACACAAGGCTGTTACACATATATAATGCCTCTTAACTGGTTAACCCATTCATTTTGGTGTATTATTGGGAAGATCTGTGTTGGTATCATATTTTTGATTTTTGGGAGCACTGCTGCTGACACACCTGGGTTACATCTTGTTGTCACAGGGATCTTTAACAATCTGTGAAAGCTTCCTGTGTCAGCGCCCTCAATTTATTTTGTGTCTTTGTAGGACCACCTGTTTGTCAGACAGACACAGGAACAGACTAAAGAACAAAGTCAGTGTAAATACAAATCCCTGCACTCAAAGTTTTCAGAGTAAGTGCAGCAACATCAAGGGAAATATCTCAGTGGTAAAACCTGCTAAATCTGATTGACCTGACTAATCTAATTATCTAAATTCATTAAATGAAAACAAATGTTTTAAAGTAAGCGTACTTACAGTTTTATCAAAATTATAATGAAATTAGCCTTTGACCATGAAACTGCCCCACTTGTCAGCTCTGTCCCTGGAGAGGAGAGTTGTTTAATCTGGCTCCCTGCTGACTCATCATTTCTTCTTCTTTCA
This sequence comes from Protonibea diacanthus, assembly GCA_028641955.1. Taxonomy (NCBI): domain Eukaryota; kingdom Metazoa; phylum Chordata; class Actinopteri; family Sciaenidae; genus Protonibea; species Protonibea diacanthus. The sequence continues at coordinate 18,361,188 of CM053987.1, forward strand.
AGGTTGAGTTGAGTTGGTTCGCTCTGCAGTGTGGAAACCACGTCAAAAAAAAAAAAAAAAAAAAAGAAGAAGAAGAAGAAGAAAAAAAGTGATCGTATTTTCACTGGAACATCTTTTATGCTTTCCTGGGTTGGCTTGAATCTCAATGAACGGGCTGCATCAGCACATTTCACTCCTTTGATCCTTTTGGGGAAAAAGTCCAGACTGAAGCGAGAGTTCACCGCCTCACGTGTTCGGTGTCATGGTTCTACCGTTGCTCCATGAAATTTTAGGATGAAATGAGTAGAAGTAAAAGAGCAAACCTTTACATTCATCTTAAACCACCCGGTTGGCCTGCATCTGTCCCTGCAATTTACAGTAAGTGTCCTCAGATAATCTAATCAAGGTTCAAGAGCTTGATGACCTCTGGGTAGGTGTTTCAGAGTTGAGCAGCTCTACGTTTGATGCTGTGAAGCCTCCTTCATAGCAGAAGATGGGCAAAGGTAACTTGCAGACTCATAGAAAGAAACTCATGGGAGTAAGCAGTAGAACTGATATCTTATTATGCAGTGTGAATGTGAGTCACTTTGCAGAAAATGACTAAACAAGTCAAAACTATTACTGCATTACTCAGCTGTTAGTCATTGTATTTACAGTTTCTTTTGTGAAGCTGTATTTTGGCACACCTGTGCTTTGAGTTTGATGTTGTCATCACCTTGTTACAGTTGCTTGCATTTTTTTGCATTTTAGCCTGTTAGCATGTTAACTCTGGCTGCTGTTCGGCCACAAACCAAAGCACTGTGAACCAGGGGACAAAATTGACTTTTTTGTCCATCGTCCAAGTGGTAAGCCAACACTCAGATTTTACAAGTCACTCAATTGGCGCGTTGAGTGAAGCAAATTTACTGACCACTTTCATGTTTTGTTTTTAGCTGGTGGTCTGTGCGTGTGTTTCATGACCTGATGTGAACAGTTTTAAATGGTTTCTGAATAGCCTCTGTGAAATCTGTTGAAATGTGGAATTGAACCAAGATGGAACCACAAACCTTTATCACTATTTGATCCAGTCATATTAAAGAATCTGTTTTTGTGTGTGTGCTTGTAGTTAAACCTGAAACTCACCAAAATTTGCTATTACGCCCAATGTAAAAGAGAGACAGGTGAAAACTTGGATCTATGAGACATCGCTATTCAGAAATCTCGAACCACAAGGACTACTGTCGGTTTTCGTAATGGTTTGGCCTCCAAGGAACAGTGTATCAAATAGCACTTCCTTGCCTCTGTGGAAATTCAGTTTCCTTATTCTTTGTGTCAGCTTTGGTTGACCCACTTCATGTGGCCTGATTGTTGCCAGTCGTCATGGTGAGGCCAAAGCATCATGAAAGGAAAAGGGGGCATTTTGCCTGGAACCTAGATTAAAGAGCTATACCAGATGACACTTTGCTAAATGATGTTTATTTGTTCTGCAGTGGGACAGTGCCGTAACACAAAAGGAGTGAACTAGGCTGGAGCTTTGTTGTTCAGTAACCCACTCTCAACTGATGGTTATCTCTGAAATTCATGCATAAAAAACTTCCTTCTCATCCTTCACAGGCTTTGTATAAATGAATTTTGATTTTAAAACATGTTAAACCCTGACTCTGATTGATTTAGCTGTATATAAAAAGGAAAGGGCAATAAAGATTCTGTACAAAAGCAAAGTCCGCCATATCGGGAGAAACACTTGTGTTGTGTTGTGGCTGCCAATTAGATGAGAAGATTGTTTCCACTCTCATGTCTATATATGCAGTGTAAAATCCAAAGACCGGCAACAAGTGGAGACTCCAGGAAGTCACAGTTCCTGGGCCAAGAAATAGTCTGGCACGTAGCCGACTATAAAACAGAGTATTGTCGTTTCTAGACTGAGGCAGATGGGTCATGGTGAAAAAGCATGGTGACATCAAATGAGTTCAAATGAGCCTGGGGGCCGGTGTTGGCATGCTAAGAGCTTAAATGCACCTCCCTCACATTTGAAACGGGCCAATGCGGGAGAAGAGGGGGTTCATACCATCAGCACATTGGGGGATGGGAAGGACACCCAGGCAGTCCTTCTATTTCCAAGAACTGCAGTTGTTGGCTGGGAAAAAAAAAAAAAAAAAAAGTCTTCTTCATTCCACATCCTCTTCTTCCTCATTCATTTTTCTCCTCCCCTCCCTCTTACCTCTGACGTATGTAGTAAAGCACTGCAAAGGAAGCATGCGCTGTTTGCACATTTTGAGCCATGTTGGCGCTCAATATAGGAAATAGAAAATGGTGTATTCTGATTCTGAGGAATAAAAGCAATGTAGACAAGCAAGTGTTGTACCAAATATAATATATAGTACAAATGGTGTTAATCCAGTGTTGGTTTAACAATATATAGTCATAAGAAAGAGCATTAAGAAATACTACTTTTTTGTTTGTTTTTTTTTTTACACGCCCACACTCCTCCCCTTCATTAACTGAAATGGTAGGCTCCACTGAGCAGTAGTTCTAAGAAAAAGTATGCAGTGAAGGTATTTATGGATAATGGCATAAACATTATATGCACAAAAGAAGCGACATACGTAATCTTTTTTTAATATGCTCTGTTTTGCAGAGAGCAGGTAAACACATGGCCCAGACCACCCAGGAGCAGGCGGCAGGCCTGTCTGCTCATCAGTGTCAGTCTTTGCCACCTGTGCCGAACGTCTTCAGTATGTCTCTAGATCTGAATCCAAGTTCAGTTCATAGAAGACACTAGAAAACTTTGACGCGAGCTGAGAACTCTGCTGTTAAGGCCTCTGTTCAGGACACAGGCCCTGAGTCAGACCCCCTTTGCCTCCCTCAGTACCGGCCTCTCCCTCCTCCTCTTCCCCTGCCGCGGCCCCAGCCTCTCCCACGGCCGCTGCTCAGGTGTCCGGCTGAGCGCCTCAGTTTCTTCCTCTCCTCGTGGTGTTCCCGCTCTGCCTGCTGCTGCTTCTGCTGCTGCTCTGACTGCAGGCGAGGACAGAGAAACAAACGTTAAATACTGTTCTGCTGTGTGTTTCCACCACCTGTACGCCACCTTAGTGGCAGCAGCTTCAGCTGTTTTACAGTGTTTCAGGATGGTGCACCACGTTAACGGTTTACCTTTTTGAGAGAGAAGGTTAGCTGTTTGCTGCCCACTGCAGTGTCGGCCATGTTGCTGGTTCCAGAGTGCTCCTCTAACTTCAGACGGTCCTCCAAAGAAGCCCTGTAATTGGACAGTTATGGTTATGCTTCACTATAAACAGCTGTGAACCCTAAAGCAATCTGAATAATAATCTGGGAGTGCCCCACACAGAAAGCCAGCACTCCTCTAACACTTCAATTTAATACATTTCCAAAGACATACTTCTGTAGTTTCTGCTTGCGGGCCATGTCGTTAAAACTTCTGAACTCCTCTCCAGCTTTGATCTGATAAAACTGAGGCTGATTTGTCTTCTTGCCCTCGGCCAAATTTGAGGTTTTCTCTCCTTCGTTCTGTTCCAGAAGGACAGTGTTGCGATCTGCTTCCTTCCTGTCCTGCCGCCGGCGGTCTCGGCCCTCTTGCCGCAGCAGCCTACGCTGCTCCCTCACCTCCTCCACCCAACTCTTGTCATCGTCTGAGCTCTCTTCCTCGGAACTGGCCCGCCCTTCCGGCTCCTCTTCGTCTTCAGCCGCCTGAATATTACAAAACCGGTTATTGATGTGACACTATTTCTTGGCCTGATCTTCTATAGGCCTGACCTTTTATTGAAAACAATGTTTAGAATATACAGAAACACTGTGAAGAAGACTGACAAGACAAACAGGTAACTGCCTGAAGGGATTACAGAGTATTGCGGCCTGATATCACATTTCTTATGGCACTATTAAGTTATGCTAATCCCTATACTAAGTTCAGCATTACCTGTTGGGAAGCAGCAGCCTGCTGAGCCAGTAGACGCAGCTTCTTCTTCCTCTTTTGTCCAACCTTGGAGACGATGGGGTTGAGGAGGCGGAACTCCTCGCTCTGCTCGTCCACCTGGTAGTCGGGGTTTTCGAACATTACCTTGAAGCGGTCGTCTCCCAGGATGGTGGGGAGAGCCTGCGGGTTTGAAAAGCAAAAGGTGATGTAAAGTGTCCAGATTCTCACACCCATCCCTTTTATCTTGATTACTGAAGCTGTGGTGGGAAGGACCTTCAGCTCAAATGTTACAAAAAGAAACTTTAAAATTTTAAGTTTCACGTTTCAACTGAGTCCAGTTTAATTCCCCGATCTTATTAAGGTGCCAAACATACACATAGATACAAAGAATAAACAAAAGCTCATGGCAGACGATGAGTTCTGAGTATCTTCAGAGAGCTGAGAAGCGCAAACGTCTGATGTTCTCCTACCTTGCCCTTCTTTTTCCTCAAAGCCAGTTCCGCTTCGTCATCACCCTCCTCCATCAACTTGAGAGCCAGCTCCTTGTTCACCTTGGGCAGCTTCTGTCTCAACACATTGTCCATTTAATCACACACAGGAAACAGGAAATCACCTCAATCAGCTTCATTTGTGAAGCAAATGAAGGCTTAGTAATTGGTATACTTTGTAAATCTCCCTCCATGAAATGCTTAAAGGGAGGTGGTGTGTGTGTGTGTATAAGGATGATAACAGTATGCGCTTTCAAGACGAAACATTCTGTCAGAGCCTCTTACCTTAACCTGCACTCTTTGCGTCCTGGACTCCTCAATCTTCTGACGGATCTTATCCTTACGATATTCCTCATATGCAAAAGGATTGGCCAGGCTTTTGACCTGCGGTCAAACCAAACAGCAAAACTGTCACACCTAATCAGTTTTCTTTGGGAACAGCACTTTTACAGCAGGTTTAGTGTGGTACATCATGAAGAGTCTGGATTTAACAACACAGCTAAATCACTGAGAAACACAAGGCTAATTTCGTAATTCGACACCTTACCTTGTGATAAAGCCTGATGTCCATGAAATAGCCATGCATGTAGGCTCTCAGGAGAGACGATCCCACCAGGTGAGACAAACCTAACACAAATAAGGAAAACACAATAAATTCATATTTAATAAAAAGGAAACATAAACCTTAAGCCAGGTGCTCCTGGGTGGGTCATCGTCCTGTTGAAAAACAAATGATGGGATGATATGTCGCTGCAGAATGCTATGATACCCATGTTGGTTGAGTGTGCCTTGAATTTTGAGTAAAGAGTGAGTGTCACCAGCAAAGCACCCCCACACCATCACACATCATTCTCCACTGCATCACGGTGAGAACCACACATGTAGATATCATCCATTCACTTTCTCTGTGTCTCACATGACGGCTGCTACCAAAAACCTCAAATCTGACTCATCAGACCAAAGTACAGATTTCCACTGGGCTAATGTCCATTCCTTGTATTTCTTGGCCCAAGCAGTTCTCATCTGGTTGTTGCTCTCCGTCAGCCGTGGTTTCTTTGTAGCAATTCGATCATGAAGACCTGATTCACGCAACTGCCTCAACAGTTGATGTTGAAATTTTTGTTTGCTTTTCTGTGGACTTTAATCTGAGGTGCCCTTAATCGACGATTTCTGAGGCTGGTAAATGTAAAAATAAACTTCTCCTCTAACTAAGTAATTTCTGGTCTTTCTTTTATGGGGTGGACGTCATGAGAGCCAGTTTCATCAGAATGTTTGATGGTTTTGCGACTGCTACTAAAATTTTCAGCTATTAAGTAAAGATGAACTGTTTCTTTTTAGTTAATTGAGCAGTTCTTGCCATTATATGGATTACTACAGTAGTTGAGTAGAACAACACAACTGTCTCAAGTGCGCTACAAAAGCAAGAAATTCCACCAATGAACTTTTGACAACCTGTTAACTGAAATCCTTGTGAAGATAACTGAGAATTCCGAGAGTGTACAAGCAAAAGATGGCTACCTTGAAGAATCCAAAAGAAATAAATAATAAAAATAGTAAAATTATTATAATAAAATGTATTTTGTATTGTATGTGTATCACTTTGATTACACGCTGGTGTGTCCAAACCTTTGACTGGTACAGTAGGTCACTGAAATGAGAAAACTCCACACTGAGATTACTATGGTGCGAATGTGAGCAGCGGCAACAACACAGGTTGGGTTGCTAGATGGTAGAAAACGTGGAGTAAATGCTTGCCCCAGGATCTTCTGTCAGTGTGTTCTGCCCCGGCTGCCTCATGTGGTTACATAATAGGGCCACATTACGCAGCTCCTGTAAATCAACACCCCTGGTCTCCTGCCTGCCCCCTCCTCTCCTTTTATCCCACGGCAGCCAACCACCTTTCTGTTTCTTGTCATTTGATCTCTTTACTGCTGAGCCTGCATTCCAATGTTCATTCAACCCTTCCAGGGTCCACTCCACCGGCCCTCCTTCCTCCCATCCCCACACACTCCTTTTCTTACCTAAAGCCTCTCAATCATTCCCTAGGCCTCTAGTTAGGTAGTCTAGCCACATGTGCTAACCCCCAAGGCGGCAAAGTGGCTTAGATTGACTCATAGTTTAGGGTGGAACTTTCAAGGCTGGGATTAAATTCCCTCTTTGTACAGTGATCGCTTTAATCCTTTCTACTTTCTAACTAAAAGCATCAGTGCACCAATTGCATGCTTAGTTTGGGGGAAACTTTTTCTCTGAAACTGGTTGTTTAACCTTGTGATTTGCTCCCACATGCACTGAGTTTTGTGAAGAAAAATGAAAGCAGCTAAGTCTCACCCAGATTTTCCAGGTCCTTCCGGGTGACAAACTTGTAGTCATCATACACCGTGCTCTCCGGGCTCTCCTCCAGCTCCTCAGTCAGGTTGTCGAGGAAGGAGCACCACCGAGGCGCAGGGCCCAGAGCCTAAACACACACATATCACAGTTCAAATTTAGACTGATGAGTAAGTACTAAACTTGTCATGTATTTGTTAAAACAAAAATAGACAAACTCTGAGGTCATGTTTCCATTCCAGTTAGAGATCATTGAGCTCTTCCTCCTTCCTCCTTCCTTTTCCAAGGAAGTGAACCAATTTTGCTGACGTGTAACCCAACACCGCTGATACAGAAAAAGCATCGGCACAGCAAACGATCACTGCTTCTCAGGTTGAGCCATCATTTTGTGCAGCTTCTTTATACACACACGTGTGTATATATATATATATGTGTGTGTGTGTGTGTGTGTGTGTGTGTATATATATTTTACACATATATATATTTATATGTGTAAAATATGTATAAAAATATAAAAATATAGAAATGTCATGTGTTCATAGCTATGCCTGAAATCCTCATGTCCCAATTCTCATGAAATACTCGTCATACAACATTACCAAACCAGGAATTACAGTTACTGTCAAACAAATTATGATAATTTTCTTCATTACATAAGAATTGCAAAGCAGGTGAAACTGTAACCACTGAGGCATTTCGCCGTAAGACATTTCGTGAGAATCTGGTTGTTGTTGGTTGTTTACTTTAATGGGCGCTGGCTTCTCAGCATTGCTAAAGGCAAAGGGTGAAAGAATGATGTACAAACCTGGATATTCCAATATTTTTAGTCTAACGTTAGACAAGTAATACACATTTGTATTTTCTTTTACATCTCTTGTTTCTCTTTCTCAAAATTCAAATTCGGTTTGTCTTTGCCTCCACCATATCTGGATATACAGGGGATCTGCAGATTAAGGGTTAACTAATTAAAAGTGAGGCGGATCAAAGATCCCCCTCATGTTGTTGACGTCTTACTTAGCTGGAATCAATAGATGGGTGAAAGTCTTATAGAATAGGCTAAACTCTAAACTCTGGTCCGCGTAGGTGATGACGACAGTGTCAAACACTGAGTTCAAAGTAGACAGAATTCAGCGTTCAGCACGCGGTCATTCTTTTGTTTCGTCATTGCTGATCTGATAAAGCTTCAAGCTGCCCTGCAGAGATAATAAGAGCTGTGTAAGAACTGAGAGCAGTTTATTCAAAGCGGAAACTCAGGACAGGAGGTACTTGGAAAATCAAGACGGCCTGTCTGCACTCACCTCAGCTACACTTCTCAGAAAATGACATCACACAAACAAACAAAAGCTGAGCAAACAGAAACCCGGTTCTTGACTATTAAAGTAGTTCATGAAAAAACATAAAGAACTGAATTCATTTCAAAGCAGACACGTTTTTTTTTTTTTTTTTTTTATCACCGTAAAAAACATATCTGCGCACATTGTGGAACTTAATGCAAAAGTGTCGACGCTTTAACAGGTTCGATTCAGTGTGAACTGACTGAACTGGTCAAAAAAAGACAAATGCAACTCTCAGCGATGTCACTCACATTTACCACATCTGTTTCCTGTGTTAGTGAAGCGACTGAGACACGTGTAACGTTAATGTTAAAATTCAGCATGATCTGCCCGGTCTTTGTCTTACAACAACGTTGCTAAACTTTTCTGACATTAAATAACAGATTTTAAATCATGTTGATGCCACACTGACATATAATCAAGTAAAGAGTGTTTCTGTTATTCCCACTATGCGCCCCGTACGCTTGTTCTGCAGAAGCAGAGAAGGGCACAGGCAAAGAGACTGGTGAGAATATCTGGAATTTCCTCATTTACACAAAGCAAAGTTTAGTTTACTGTACACACACACCCACCCCTTCTCTAAAACAACATACGCTGTGTCCGGTTATCGCAGGACAGGCTGTTGAGGACAAGATTTAACCACCTTTACTTGATTGCAGCAGCCTTGTGAGTATCAGATCAACGAAGGAGAAAATAAACAGCTCACAGGATGTGAATGTGACCCGTGTACCAAGCCACCGATGCAAATGCCTCTGAACTCACCGGGATGTAGAACGTGTTCATCTTGGGATCTTCGTTGGCGGTGAAGAGCATACCTGTCAACGAGACACAACAATTTAAGGTCCTAAAATTAAACTGGTGTGTGAAACAGTGAATGCGGCTGATTTGAACTTGCATCTGGTGGCATTACTGAAAAAAAGAAGGATTTTTGAGCTGAATATTGTATGAAAGTGTCTTTAACAACGTTAATGATGGAACCTCGTTTAAAAAACTTTAGAACTAAAAACAAAATCTGATTCATTCAGAAACAAATAAAGATGAATTCAATTATGACTTCACTGTGTCAGTTCACCTTCCTCATTCAGTCAAATGGCGTGTGAACTTGACTGTAACATGGCGCCACCCGGTGGTGAAAGACAGCTGCATGAATGCTGGAGGTCGTGACAAGCGTTCACTTTTGAAAAGACCAAGTTTTGACCATCATCTCTGAAGGCGGATTTAGCAACGCTTGCAAGCTTACAAGCTTTATTAATCATTATTTAGACTGAGTGAAAGCAGAAAGGTTGTGTTCTGTTTGACAACTGATGTGGTTTTTTTTATGATTAGTTCTCAGAATTAATTGCGTAATGAATGTCCAATATTAGGAAACACCTTTTAGGTTCTTACTGTTATGTACACAAGACCCTAAATAACAAAGTTAGAAGGTTGTGGTGGATTTGGGTTTCCAGTGACTGAGTGAAGTTTTTTCATGCTTCTTTTGTAAATAGTAGGAGTTCATTATGCATATTTAGCATTCTGTTGGCGCTGCAATAATCAGCTGAGCGATGGATTAGATTAATAGTTGCCAACAACTTTTGATAATGTGAATATTTTCTGGTTTCTTTCTGGTCGCTTTAGGCTCTGGAAAACATTTTTCAGCATTTTCTGACTATTTACGGACCACAACTCATCAATTAATCCAGAAAATGATGGACAGATTCATTGATAATAAAAACAACTGTTAGTCACAGTCCAACATTCAGGTTCTTTAAAGCTGCTTGTCTATACATCTCCTCTTGTACTTCGGCTGCTGTGACATTTCCCTGCATGACACCAAAACATTTTATCTCATCTCATGATGTTGCTGGAGAAGTTGTTCTCACCTGAGTTAGGGTAGATGCAAACATCATTGATGTTGGTCTGAGGCTGTATGGAGGAGAACACTTTGCCCTGTGGTGAACAGACAGAATACATAAAAGATAAATGGCATCAGAAAGAATCCAAACAGATGTGGACAGTCTAGTCCTGTCTTTGTTGTAAATCCACACACAGAACATGTAGAGATGTCTGTGTGTGAAGTAATCAGTTTGCATATATGATATGAAGTATCTAAATATAAATATGAAAACAGCCCTTAAAGTATTTGTGAATAATAATGGATAAGATAACTAATACTGAGTCTTACATTGTCTTTGTTCCAGATTTTTATAATTTTGGAGTCGGCAGACACGACTAGGTCCAGCTGATCGTGGAAGTTGAGTGACTTGATTGGCAGGTTGTAGAAGTGGTCTTTAACTAGCAGCGGCTGGTTGGAGCGCAGGTCATAGACGAGCACCTTCAAGACAAAGCAAAGGGTGTTTAACATCAATAAACAGAAATCTGTTTAATTCTGCAAGAAAGACGCTAAAACAATACTAAAAAAAAAGTTAAGGACGCGTTTAAGACCTTTATATTCATCTCAACTGGGACCTTCACTTTTACATCAAAAACAGCAGCTACAATAAACCCAAAGAGGCAGTGTCACAGAGGTGACAGAGGCACTGGAACTTGCGAGTCACCTAAACTCAGAAAGCAGAATTTCACAGTGTGTGGGCAGCTGAGAGTTTACAACAACAACAACAAACAGAGTGGGAGTGGAGAACTAGGCTGAGACATGCAAACAGGACTGATGTCCAGCTGCTGCAGACGGCCATCATGGGAAAAAAACAAACAAACAAAAAACAAAAAAAAAACATGTCACACTTCTTTGAATTTCTAGCCCAGAACATAATGTTTCTGATTCACCTGTCCTGTGCTGGTGCCTACTGCCATGGTGAGGGAGCCGTTAAACTTCAGCGCACTTATTGAGGGCAAAGCTTGAACTCTGTCAACAAAAGATGAATAAGAATAACATTATATCAACAGAATATTAATGCATCAAAGAGAGACACAAAGACAAACATCTTTAAAAAAAAAAAATGTAGACATTACTTTGTGACAGGATAATAAACTGTGCATCAGATGAAAGCTGGGTATTTCTAACGTAAAATTTCTAACCGTAATGATGCACAGCTTGCTGCTTGTTTTTTGACGCAGCAGAGTTACAGGCAGTGGAGAAAAGTGCCATGTGGCTGCATATGCATCGTCAGGCTGACATCTCAGCGTGACAGCTTGGTACGTACTCTGTTCCTTCAGCGAGGCTGCTCAGGGCGCAGTCCAGCATGCCCACTCTGTTCCGGACACGTGGATCCCAGCATTCGACCCTTCCCTGAAGAGATGTCAAACCATGGAAGATTTAAGGAAGCTTACAACTCATGACTTGAACTAAGTGAGGGGGGGGGTTAAGAGCCAAGAAAAAGCTGCCATGGGCAACTTCTGGTGTTGGCAGCTCCTACTGAGAGTGAGAGCGGTAACGGTTTGAAAGACTTGAACTTTAACGCTCACAAATCAGGCAACAGACGGATTTTCATCAGCCCAGCTGGTGTGTGATACTTACACCAAACAAAAATCAAACAAATTAGAGAAGAGAAAGATCTAAATTCCTCTTTTAGACGGGTTAAATCAACCAGTTTCCTCTTTAACACAGCCAACACAGTGAGACTGTGTTTTACTACACTATACTATACTAGTATAAGTCTTAGTAGATGCTAAAATGCACTTAGCAGTGACTAGCCACACACGCACACAGTCACGGTTTGTGTCTGCGGTCTCATTTCACACACAGCCTGCTATAGCACTTACTTCAGAGGTTCCTGTGGCAAACAAATGATGGGCAGGATTGATGTCACACACATTGTTCTCTCTGGAAGTGAAGAAAAAGAAGCATCATGAACATCAGCTGAGAGCAAAGGCGGCCAAGTGCGTTATCGGTTGATTTAGTGGCTGAATCTAGCGTTAACCACGCTACTATTACTGAAGCATACCGATGTCACCGCACATGAAAGCTACAATCAAATCAACAGTTATGGAAAACACGCTGCTGTACTTACACAGCATCAGTCTGAAGCGAGTTGAGGAAGCGTCCTTGTTCCAGATTCAGCCTGAACACCTCTGAACTGAAATGAAAAGAAAAACATGAACAGTGAACATCTATCGTTCAGTCTTAAGCCCAGTTCAGACCAAAGACCTGGATATAATTTGTAGTGTCTTATGAATGAGGATAGTGATTTACTTGCTACAGTTGCACTTCTAAAAAAACAAACAAACAAGAGGAACCAATTCGAGTCAAGAATTTGGAGCTGTCCATGGAGGCTTCAACAGGAGGGTGGGTGCTACATTTTAAGGCTTGGGATTGATTGATGATGGATGAGGTGATCCTCTTTCCTCCATCCAAAAGTGCCATTTTGACCAGCTGACAGTTTGTAAATGACTTGACCAGTTCGCTACGAGCAGATTGGCTGCTGAAACAAGTGACGTGCCGAACGTTCTAAAACCAGTCACTGATGACTTGACAAGCTGAGTCTGATCAGCCCGGACGAGTCGCTGCTGCAACTTTTCCCTGCAACATCCCTAAAAACGCTTCTGTTTTGCTGGGAATCTTCACTCTAAGCTATAATCTCACCTTGTCCCCACAAAATAGAGGTCACAGGAGGGGTAGTGGTAAGAAAAGTCCCGTCCAAACTTTGGAATACGCGTCTTGTAGTAGTGTCCGTGCTGTGAGTGGAACTCTACGTAGCGGTCACAGTGCAAAAACACCAACTGCAGAGACACAGAGAAAAACAAGTAGCGAATTTAAAGTTTTGTTTGACACTTTTTTTTTTTTTTTTTACTTTTACCACCTCTAAAGCTATATAATATTTCTAAAGGATATGTGGGAAAATCTGGCAGTGTTTTGTGGCTCAGTAGTAAAACACAGGGGAGGGTACTGAAACTCGGGCTTTTCAGTTTTTGTTGACACTGTCAGAAAGGTATTGATTCCACTGTATGCATTATTACTGAGCTGTTAGTGGGTCTGAGTGTAGTGAACAATATTTTTTTAATATTATGGCCATCTAATGCATGTAAATAATAAAATATTAGAAACACCACTCAATATAATGTAGTCCACTTCAACACCACTGCAAACTAAAACCTCAATAAGCATCGCCAAATTAATTCCTCTCTGACAGTGTTGATGAAAACTCAACATTCTTCTCTTTGTAAAGACAGAAGTTAATATGGTTACTTCCTGGTGTACAGATGTATATACATATATAAGTAGTTAATTCATAGGATGAGTATTGTATCATATAAAAAGTCTGTCCTTCTAATAATTACTCTTACATGGTAAATGGACTGTATTTATATAGCACCTTTCTAGTCTTCTGACCACTCAAAGCTCATTCACCCATTCATACACTGATGGCATTGGTTGCCAACTGCTCATCAGTTTTAGGAGCTAACTATTCATACGCATTCACGCGCCGATGGCGCAGCCTTCGGGAGCAATTTGGAGTTCAGTATCTTGCCCAAGGACACTTCGACATGCAGACTGGAGGAGTATGGATCGAACCACCAATCATCTAATTACACCCGCCCGCTCTACCACTGAGCCCCAGCCACCCTTAACTTACAACCAAGGATCCCTGTGACAACTGGGATGATTTTTATGTTTTCTTTTTACAGGTAAGTCGACCAAAATGGCATTACTAGTTTCTGGTAACCCCACAGATCCTTTAAGTGAAGGTGTGACAATAATCTGCATTGGTAAAATGTTTAATTCAATGTCTTACCTTCGAGTAGTCATCAGACAGGATGTCAAAAGCCACGACTTTGAGAGGGAGAGAAGGAGAAAAGAAATGAGTCACATTTAGCTGTCAGGCTGTGGATGACATGGGTGCCATACAACAAGTGGGTCTGTGTGCTGACTTACCATCTGAATCCAAACAGCGCTCAAACTTCAGGGACAACTGGTAAGTGTCGTAGCAGCGGATCCTGGGTTTGTACGTGCCTGAAATGAATTGAAAAAAATAAATAAAGTGACGGCCTGGAGGGGCAAATGACGTCTTTTAAGGACAGTCTGATGAAACACTACCCACAGCTTGTCTTACCTGCTGCCAGGATGAACTGACCATCCCTCGACACTTTAATAGAGGAGCACACTGTGGGCATCTCAAAGTCCTGGATGAGCTCAATCCTGCGCTGGATGTCTGTGCAAAGAAATTAAATAGTCAGAATGATGACATACATTTTCAAAGACAATACACCGGTCTGTCACGCCGAATGTGAACTCACCGACATCTTTCTTTTGTAGCTGTCTCTTCTTTCGATCTGACAGCCACTGCATTAAAGAGATGGAGGTGATCATTACAGATAACCAATAAAGCAGATTTTAGACACGATCAGTACATTCATGTTCCATAGCTACGACCTACAGACCTCGGTGTGGTTCATCTGAAGTGAAATCACATTACTGGTTAAAGCATGCACTGACATGAGAGGTGCATAATGTCTCTAATGTCTCTAATGATGTTTACTGTACAGCCGGGTGTGTGCCTCTTTATTGTATATGTAAGGTTACACTGAGTTGGTCCGTCATTGAATGAACAGTCAGGACTAACTTATCCTGTCGGCATGCTGTGTTAGCTGGACTCGGAGTATGAAGTGACTGCACGGCTCATACAAAGTAAGTAAACGTTGTCGAGCTTCTTACCTCCGGAAGAGACTTTCCGTGGCTTAAATTGTAAATCTTCACATCGTTCACGCTTGATATCTGCATTGTAAAAGGTTCTGCTCACACATTACACTATTACTACACAAACACACACACACACACAATCACACGCTCGCCGGTGAGCTCAATCCACGTTGTTGCCTCGGAGCAAAAACAGGAAGTGGAGATGTGACTTTTCCGAAATAGGTCCGAGTAGAAACAACACTGAGTGAACACAGTCCGACTCCCCTCCGATAAAAATATATATATTATTCATAAAATTGATTAAACGCAATAATCTTCATGTTACACAGTTTATATAAATAGCAGCATTATTTTATCCGTAACACTGTTATGTCAGTATGCTGTAATGTTAAGTTAAAAGCCAACTGAGATAGCCCACATAGCTAGCTACTGCTAGACTGTAACTTAAAGGTACAGTGTGTAAGATTTAGCGGCATCTAGTGGTGAGATTGCGGACTCACCTGTCCCCCACTTATCCCCATTCAAAGTGCTACAGTGGGCTTTATTTGTGAAAATCTGCATGAGTAGCCTGTTTATAGCTATTAGATACATATATTGTATATTCTATAACTTCTAACAAAACACAAAACAATTAGCAACTAGCACTTAATTAGCAACTAGACTGTAGAGTCCTCTGACCTTTCTGGACTGTAACAAACATGGTTGTGCAAGATGACAGACTCGATCACCCTAAAAGTTAATTTAATTTAACGACGCTAATGGCAAAGACTTGGAGCGTGGGTGGAGCTGAGGTGGGATAAATGAAGCCTGATTGCTCAAATAAGCCAACTGTAACTGCACCCACCTGTCAATCAAAGTGTCTCTGCTCTTAATTCTGCATAACTTTAAGTCTTAATATAATTTGAACAGGTGAGTTTAGGTATAGAGACCAAAACAGTTTTTGTACAAGGCAGTAAACATTTCTGCTGTGAAGTTGAACATTGTCATGACTGTCATAAAGTCATGTTAATAGATGGCATGTGAACCAAACCAAACTATCTGTACTATAAGTACACGTCAAACTAATTTTCCCCAGATATGGTTTCTGTCATTTTAGGTAGTTCTTGTCACAAGGCACATCCCGTCTCCTGGCTGAACCTTAAGCTCATATGCAACCATAAGGGGCTGGTTCATACACCGCAGAATCTGTAAAGACCCAGTGTGGACAGAGGCAGCGGTCTGAGAGACTAACTTAAACACTTCTATTGTTAATAGTGATTGATGGTTACGGTGTCTGGTAACATGGTTTTATATGTGTATTCAGTCTGAATACATTTGATAATGATTGCTCACTTTTGCTTGTATGAAGGAATATTCTTTATAATCCATCAGATATCTGTAGAGAGACTGCAGACTCTCCACACCAAACTCTACAACACAGACAAACCATATTCCAAAACAATACCACAATATACTTAAAAAATATATATATTACAGTACATAAATACAGTTAATTGCACATAGATCCAACACCCTACACAACATACTATGAAGTATTTCAGTACTTTGACATGTCTCTGTTAATTATTTTGTTTTCATTTATGTAAGTCATGTTTTATTCTTTAATAATCAATTTGGATTCATCTAATGCCAAGTCCCAATGCAAAAATATTCACTTTACCGTCATAAAGGACTAAAGACACTATAAAATATAATAGAAATGTTGTTGCATAGAACAAGTTAGTTTTTCTTCAGGTCTGATCTCACTACAAATGCGACAGCCAGCACTGAGGCAGCTACTCAGACTTCACTGACCTCAACTCTAATGGCATGAGAAGCCTGCAGGGACAATGAAGGACTTCATTTACCAATCCGTCTTTTAGCGTTTAGTTTCTAACTGCCTTCTGAACTACTTAAATTTTCTAAGGAGTTGTTTTATTTATCTTTTTGGCATGAAAACAAGGCTATACCTGGAGGGATGTGTGTCATGTTAGAACATATTTGCTCAGGTGTGTCTTCCCTCCCTGAGCAACAAGTTTAATGTTTCGAATAAATAGTTACACCCAGGAGAGTACTTTAAAATGGCATTTAGATTATCAATTTATTTAACTCACATATTCAACTCTAAGCCTTATTTTTAACTCCAAGTTTAAATTTCTGTGTTAGTAGCTCGTGGTAGAGAATTGAAGATGACGTTTGGAAATGATTGGTCAAAAGCAATGTCAATATGTACTGTGGTTGTTGATTGTTTAGGGAGGACTTTTGTGTGTTTTGGCCAATAACAAATAAGTACATTACATTGATATGCCACACACTGCCCTGTTCCCTCTTTCTGTGTTGTTATTGAAGAATTTTAATCAAAAATTTTCCTCAAAAAATAGAACATTTTATAAAATATACAGAGATTTAGTAATGTTTTTTTTTCAACCAATTCCTCTTTTTCATTCCTCTTTTGCCTCTTCCAGAATAGAGGAGGAGCAACCCCCTCTTCCACTACAGACCAGCCTCCTCTGGTGCAGAGTGACATAAAAGATGCAAATTGAAAGTCAACCATTTTTGGTAAGCACCTGGAGTGATGTAACAGCTACCTGTGATCCTGGAGACAGTGGGCTGTCAGTCAGTCACTCAGTCAGTCTCAGGTAGAGCAGCTGCTCAGACTTTCCCAACACTCACAGTTGGACTAACAGAGGACGACATGAAGATAACCTGACGGTAAGGTTTGAAATTTGAGTTATTTCTTTTCATTTCTTATTTCTGTTATTGGACTTTTGCACGTATAACCAAGGAAAAATGTTAATATGGACATAGGAGACTCAGTGACTTAGTGGAAACTGAACTAGAATGATGTAAACAGTTATAAATTCATTCATGTAATTTTACAATGTCATGAAAGCAGGAAAACCTCTATATGCTAGTGGTGATATAACTCATCTTACTGTATGTTTACTTGCTCTGGGTGACAGACTTATTTGATGCCAAACGCCTGTTCTTTTGGGAAGGATTTTGACTGGAGGTCTCCATGTGAAGCACCGGGAGTCATGACAGACTTATGGTTGATTTCTGTCCCTCTGGACAAGACCAGTTTAACCAGTGTAGAAAAACTCAAGCGCACCATTGCCAAAACCAGCCTGGCCTCCTGCTGCAAGTTCTACATTCCAGAACTCAAGGTGAGGAGCTGACAGTAAATAGACACACAAGGATCAGATATGGAAGAGTGCCTCTTCTTGACATGTGAGAAAAGCATTGTGGATAAAAACAAAGAATTTGATGTGTGTGTTAGCTCTCTGCTCATAGCAGTACAGTAGAGTGTAGTTGAGGAGGGTGGTGGTGTTTGGTGTCCTTCTCTGGTGAAGGGATAAAGGCTCAGGTTGCTCTCTACAGTTTGAGGCAAAATTTCCATCTGACCCATTTCACTCAGCGTGATCAGTGTTCACCCTGGCTGCCAGGAATCGCATTTTAACAGCGGTTTGTCAGTTTCATCAAACACGAAAACCCTTAAAATTGAATGTAAGATGTGAACATGTAAGGGCTGAATCCTAAAAGCCAGTGAGCTCACCGTTCATTATGCAAACAGAACTGTTTGATGATATTATGATTTCAGCTCATTGCGATGTCATAAGGATGATACATCAGCCACAGTAACACTAACTGTGCTGTCTATGCTGTGACCTCAGGTGGGAATACTGGACAGTCTGCTCAGCGTGTCAGATGATCTCTCCAAGCTCGACACACTTACTGAAAGGTGAATAGTACGATGAATATGCTCTGTCTGTGCACGCAAAAACACTGTTTGTCTCACTGGTCACTGGACGTGTATACCTTAATGTGCAGCTTTGTCCTTAATTAGGACTTGTAACTCTGAGCTTGTGTGCGGTCGGCGCCATGATTAATTGATGGTCAGGGGCAGCTGACGGTTAGTTTTCCCTCCTGACTTTAAATTCATTATTGGTATATCGGAGCTGACGCTGGGATGTAGGTGGGGATGTTGTGTCATCACAATGTGGCTGAGGGAGATCAAACGAGACAGATTTAGTCTTGTGATTTCATCTAGATTTGTTTCCTTTTATTCAGTTTAAGATTCTATTTTCTCTTCAGTCTTTGCTTGGATAAAGAAACTCAGTGAGAACAGTTCATCCTGTCAAACTGTCAATAACAATTTGCAGAAAACAAAATTTCAGCAAAGGAGTCAATAAATTATTAGAATTGTTAGTGAATAAATAAATTTAAGTCAAGGCACCTCTGTGATAATTTTATTTTTCCTCTCGCCTGATCAGTGTGATAAAAAAAACATGCCAGTGTATGAAAGAGGTGATGGAGCAGTCCAGTGACAAAGTGCTGGAAAACGCCTTAGCCAATGGGGGTGAGTCACACACAAGCACACACACACACACACACACATACATGTAGAGGGTGTTAATTACATCGTATAGAAACTCATTAAGTAAGTGCATAGAAGCCCCTGGGCTACATGCACATTGCAAATAAAACTAATAGCTATTTAAACCGAGCTCCATATGCATGTACACACACAAACATCCACTCCCACGCATACATATTCAGAGATAACACGCTTATACCTTGTGTTAGTCTTCTGCATAGATGCAATCAGACAGGATCAACAACCTCTCAACACAAACTTACTGTTTCTCATCACTTTCTATCATCAGACCACGGCCCGAATCAGAGAGCCGTCCTGTCACCCCTGAAAGCTTACCTCAAGTCTCTGAGGGGTATTTTGCTCTTTGTGTGTCGTGTGCAGGTTCCGTGTGACTCCCTGTATAAAGCGTGCGTTTTTTTTTTTTACGGTGCTTTTGCCCTCGTGTTTTCTGAGTGACACTCCTGCTGCACTGTGTGGTGGTGTGCGTTCACAGCTTGCGCTTTGGTTTTAGCTGGGTTTTGACTTCTTGTGTGTGTTTCTCAGTCGATCTGATGAGCTACGTGACCAAGTTTCAGTGGGACAAAGCCAAGTATCCTACAGCTCTGCCTCTCTCCAGCCTGGCAGACATCATCAACAAGGTACAAAGCAATGAAAGTGAGGATAAATATAAGCCATGTATGTGCAGTTATTTAATTTACCATAAAGGTCCAGTGTGTAAGATTTAGGGGGCTCTATTTACAGAATATAATATCCATATTTTCATTTGTGTATAATCAGCTGAAAATACAAACTGTTATATTTTTATTATTTTAGAATGAGCATTTTATATCTACAGAAGCCATTGGGTCCTCTCCATATTTCTACATGAACAGACACACTAAAAACTGACTCTACATCAGCCATTGGTGTTTTTTTGTGTGTGTGTGTGTGTTTTGCACGCACCATAGTTTCTCCTTTACACTAGGAAGGAGAGGGTTGAAATCAGCAACCATCGCTAGATGCCACCAAATTCTACACACTGGTCGGCCCTTTAAAGGGGTTCTTCAGCAATTATTATTATTGTAATTTCGCGAAGTGGGGAGACACAAGAAACAGTGAAATGAATATTAGACCACAAGCAGAGACATCTGTAAAACTGTTGACAGAACAAGCCAAGCTGCAAACAAAGTTGGATTTTATACCCATAAAACTTACAAAAAAAAAAATGTGTCATCATCACAATGCTAGGTTTGTGGGCCAAGTGGGAACTCACGGGCAGGGCCAGCAGGAGAAAGTGGGCCGCATAACCAGGAAGTAAACATTTTATGTGCCAGGCGAGCATTCTCATTGGCTTGAGCAGGCGCCATCTTTGATCCTGGTATCCAATTCTGTAAAACATCCATGATACAGATCTGTGGAGACATACGAAGCCGTAGGGCTGTTCAGCTCTAACCACACCTCCTTCACCTGCTTTGTTAGCTTTTTCCGAGCTGAAGTAAAAATATTAACTTTCCAAACAGTGTGTATTGCTCTGCTTACTAGATTATTAGGTCCTAGATCTTAAGCATGTAACAAGAAATGAATGAACAAGTTGAAAAGAAGAAAACTTTGCATGTGCATGCAAGTAACAGAGATACCGTATTATTTAATGGCATCAAATGTATTTAATATATGAGGATAGCCTTGCTGTTATCACATGTATCCTGATGTTTACATGTGATGTTAACACCTGCATGTGTGTCAGGAAGTTTCACAGGTGGAAGCGGAGTTAAAAACCAGAGCTGCCGTGTACAACAGCGTGAAAATAAGCTTGCAAAGCCTTGAGCACAAACAAGAGTGAGTGACCTCTATTTCATACGAAGAAAAAAAAAATGCTGTACATCATTATATTATATTATTATAATAATCTCTGTCTTATCAGTGGGCCTTTGCAAACTCGCAGTCTGAATGACATCATAAGGAAGGAAGACCTGGTGGACTCAGAGTACCTCACCACTCTGCTGGTATTAGTGAGCAGGTCGGTGATACACGTACACAAACAATTCAAGTTATTGTGCCTTCATTTTATGGTTTTCCGTCAGTGTATTCATGTGCTGTTCTTTATGTTTAAACGCGTTTCTTTTTGGTCACAGAGGGAGTTACTTGCAGTGGGAAAGGACCTATGAATCTTTGTCCGAGTTTGTGGTTCCGCGATCCAGCAGGTGAGCTGCCTTTATATGCTCTTGGCTGTAAGACAAGCCATTCTACTTGATCCAAGTGCAAGTGCATGGGCAAAGCTCCGAGTACCTGTTCTCAGCAACCAAAAGGTCAGGCTAAGTGACCACAGGTGTTCCATTACTAGCAGAAAGTAAGAGTCCATGTCGATTGGATCAGTAGGAAATGTTTGTGGAAAAAACAAACGTTCAATTGAGGTTTCCCATGAACAAATACGTGGTGACACACCAGAACTTGAAGCATGAGTCCTTAAAAGACCTTACAAGAAAAAAAACAAAGTGCTTTGTAGACTAAAGCACTGTAAACTAAATCAGACCTAAAAGTGCTATCAAAACCACATTGGTGAAGACACACTTGAAACAAAACAGTTGAATGAATATTGTAAGTCAGCCCACCAGCTTTTAGCAGCAGGTCAAGTCCTGGCTGTCTATATGCATAACACCATTTTAGAGTCTCAAATATAAGTTAGTATCAGTAAATATAAGAATAAACTTCAATATCAATATCAAAATCAGCATCAATGCCATTTGCCATGGCGTGTGGACTGATCTGTGCTAAGTCTGAATCATCAAGCTGTGTGAAATCTAATAGATCAGCCAGTCATCAATAAACCATTAGTAACAAACTGTTCGCTATTAAGTGTCTTAAAAGAGGTTTCATCTATGTTGTTAAAGTTAAATTTGAAAGAAAAAACACAATTAACCAGAAACTGACTGGTAAGCGTGTGTGTTCATGTCATCACTATTTCACTCTCTAGAAACACCCATTTTAAAATGCTCAATTTCACAGCAGAATTGAACATGTTTACAGCCTGGTTGACGGTTCACGACCTTGTTGGCTCAATGTCATTCTTAGCATAGAGAAACAGTAGCGTCCACAAGTGTAAAAAATGCAAAAGGCCCTATGTTGCGCCAGAATTTGGTTTGTCTGTTCTGTGCTTACCATAAACATGGTGGTCCAACATGGCACTCTCTGTGGAAGAGGACTGTCGTCTTTTCTCTTTGTTGTCTTTAAGCCTGACCTGTTGCCCCATGCATGCCACGCGTCGCTCTAATATTCTGTTGTCATTTCATGCGACCATCAGGAAGCTGTACGAAGACAAAGAGGCAGGCGTTTTCTCAGTTACACTTTTCAAGAGAGCCGTGTGTGAATTCAAAGCCAAAGCCCAGGAGAGCAAGTAAGCAGGATGGATTGCCAGAAAATACCCCGTCAAGTCAAAGCTGTGTTATCTGTGTCAATTACCATAGTGTAGCCTATGATCCACACAGGTTCACCGTGCGCGAGTACAACTTTGAATTGGAGGAAGAGAAGCAACAGGAGATGAAGAAGCTTAGTGTTCACAAGAAGGAACAATACGTGAGTCAAACATCACGTATCCTCTCTCTATGGATTCGTGTGTGTTGTAGTGTATTATAACTCCCAGTGTCTCCTCCACAGGGAATTTTTGTGCGCTGGCTGAAGATGAATTTCAGTGAGGTGTTTGTTACCTGGATTCACTTGAAAGCATTGAGGGTGTTTGTGGAATCAGTTCTCAGGTCAGTCCTGTAATAAGTTCACTCATTTTCCTGTGATCTCTATGTGTCCGTTGACTCATAATGACCTCTCCTGCTAGATATGGATTACCGGTGAACTATCAGGCTCTTCTGCTGCAGATGGACAGGAAGCGTTCAAAGAAACTGAGAGAAGAACTCTCATCACTGTTCAAGCATCTGGACCCCACTGCCACTACTACCAGCAAGACAGATGTAAGAGGCCAAATCCACTTCAAATGTTGCTTGTCATTTTGCCATATTCATCTAAAGCACAGGAGAAAAGGCACTAAGGCAGAAACATACAAATTCTTGAGTAACCAGAGCAACTGGATGGATGACGTGAAAAGGATTGCTTGTCGTAATGGCCCACAAAGAAATATCATGCACCTACACATCGCATTCAGCTCACTGATTTTATAGTCCACGACTTTATCGCTTTGCCTCACTCTCAACACGCTCATCAAACTTGTCTCAGCACTCAGAAGGCAGCTAAAGAGGAACCAGTTTGCCAGAAGCAGGACTCGAATAAATGATGCTAATGCTGTTTGTGCCTTGTGTAAACTGTGAGCTAACACTGGTACACAGCGTTTACCCTTGAGGCATTTCCAAAGCTGTTTTTTTTTTAACACTGACAAACCTGTATTGTTTACATCCATGTTTACTTGCTAACAGTCTCCTTCTTTCCTGACTTTGAGGACACATGCTGCTGTAGATCACCTGAATCATTTCAAACCTTTGGCAGGACATTGTACTCATGAAAACGTCTCTATTGTACTACTAGAGGTCAAAAACTCTAAAGTAATTTAGGAAAGGATTTTGGTTATGTACTACTATGACAATTACTTTGCATGCAAATTCATGCATGGCCTTATCGGAACGTGGTGAGAAATGTGATATCCTGGGCTACTGTGGCCGAGTTAGCCATGGTGTATAATCACAAACACAAGAACTACAAAAGAACAAACCTTCCTGTAGTACAAGGATTTGCTTTAACTGTTTCAAAGTGTGTGACATACTGTTTTCGTTTTTTTTCTGTCTCCATCTGCCAAGCAGGTAAGCAGTGACATCCCAGGAATCTGTCCGCAAGAGTACTTCTCCTACATCTGCTTCCATATCAACACCAATGTGCTGGAGATCAGCTAGCAGTCACCAAAGAGGAGCCACATAGTGACCAAGTAATGAGGGCCCTGGCGCTCATGTGGTGGATGGTTCGAAACCAGTCAGAGTCAGGAATATAAAGACCCTCAACTCTAAATTAAACACATCTAGTGAAGAATATATCCTTGAATATCTTGGTTTTCAACATTTCCCTTGAGCCAGAAATAAGTGTAAATAATCTTGTCAGTGTACAGTGGATGGATCTGGCTCCTCTGCACATGGACTTCACTTTGTGATGTGCCGCACACGGAGCTGTGGGACCATTTAAACATGTTTAATAGCTCAAATGATTGTTCTTTAGTGTTGTCATTCAAAAGAACATGTACTGTAAATGTTACTGTCTGTGTACAGCTTCAAGCATTTTAAGCGAGCATATTCTTCCTGGAAATCTTAAAGCCATCGCAGTGCAATAAAGTGTCTTTCTTCATGCATGGTTGCACATTGTTCAACAGTGCAGTACAATTTCAGATGGCATCATGCAGTATATTCTGTACGACTGTATTTATCACTTTAACTCATATTCAACCAGAATATTTTCAGATGTAATGGGTGGTGTTATCACCTCGCTGACGCTGGTGGTGATAACCTCGCTGTTATCACCAGTAACTAAAGATGTCACAAAATCAACCAGTATTGAGATCTTTAAGATTATAACATTAAGTAGAAGTACAAAAGTGTTATCAGCTAAGTGTACAAAAAGTTCTGCTGGTTCTGCAAAAAAAATGCCCACATGTAACTTATATGTCATGATATATTACATTATTAAATTGTTAATATTGATTAATCAATGTATGAGCAGTATGTTACTGGTAGCAGTCGTCTTTCAGCCTTTTATTTTATGGAAGTAAATGCACAGTGTTGCTTTAAACTGCCTCAAGTGATGTCAGTTAAGTCGGTGTCAGCTGGGCTACTACAAGACTACAGACTACAAGTTTGAAAATGAGAAAATACTAAATGTGGAGTTAAAAAGGAGCTTACTGGACCTCTGCAGACCACTCCTCATCTCTGTTTGATACTAGAGGCTCCGGGTTACATTAACTACTCGCATAACAAACCTGTCAGTGTCAGTGGTTGGTCTGCATTGTAGAAAACATAGGCACCAGGTTTTGACGACAAATGTATGGAATAATTGATTAATTAGATAGTAAAACACACACATTTACTTTAATTCTGAACTGTTTTCTTTGTGAATTATTTTAGAGTTTTAGAATGAAGGCCCCAAAACAAATCTAAAGAACTCAAAAACATGTGAAATGTGACAACAGGCCCCAACCAGGGTCACAAGTCAAAAAGAGGAAAGATTAACTGACCTTAAAAGTAAGTTGTTTTCCTGTGAAATGTAATGGATTCTCCGAATTAAGTCGCATAAACCAGAAGTACAACCAGTGCTGCAAAATAGTAAGCAGTAATTAAGTAAATCTGCTTGGTTACTTTCCTCTTACCAATGCTATACAGTACATCATCACCAGAGAGTGCACTATCTCTGTTCTGTGCAGCACCACTTTCCACAGCATTAACCTCTGCCAACATAAATGATACCTGATCAATCAATTAACGTTAGATTTCCCGCGGGTGTAAGCTACACTGTAAATGTCAGCAATTAACTGCTTAACTCCATAAAGCAAAATATGGCGTAAAATGACAGAAGTGTGTGTAAAAGTGTGTGTGTGTGTGTGTGTGTGTGTGTGTGTGTGTGTGTGAGAGAGAGAGAGAGAGAGAGAGAGAGAGAGAGAGAGAGGTGGGAAGTGTTAGGAAAAGCTGGCCGCTCAAGCTGTGCCTTTCAGTGCATCAACAGTCTTGAAAGGAAACATTTACGCGTCGAAATAATGGACACTTATTCTGGTTAGTACGCTTTACTTTTACATTATATGATACATATTTATTCACTCGAATATTAAGTAAAATGTGGACAATCCCGAAGCCAAAATATAGAACTGATTTGTGCGCCGAGGGGGAGATTGCTGTGAACATTGGCGGAGTCCGAGTGGTGCTTTTCGGGGATGTTTTGAACCGCTACCCGGAGAGCAGACTGGCGGAGTTGTTGAATTGCTCAGCTCAGAATTCTGAGGTTATCTCGTCTCTTTGTGATGACTTCGATCCGAGCAGAAAAGAGTTTTACTTTGACCGAGATCCAGATGCCTTCAAGTGCATCATCGACGTTTACTACTTTGATGAAATTCACATCAAACGTGGCATTTGCCCCATCTGTTTCATAAAGGAGATGGAGTTCTGGAAAATAGACCAAAGTGTGTTAGATGAATGCTGCAAAAGTTACCTAAGTGAAAAGGAGGAGGAGTTGAAAGAGATTGCAAACAAAGTGAAAATTATTCTGGAGGATCTGGAAGTGGATCGGTGCGTTACGCGCGCCCAGCGGTGCCAGAGGTTTATGTGGAAACTGATGGAAAAGCCGGGTTCCTCCCTGCCTGCGCGCATCATCGCCATCGCATCCTTTCTCTCTGTCCTGGTCTCGGCGGTGGTGATGTGCGTGGGGACCATCCCGGAGCTTCAGGTGACCGACGCCGAGGGGAAACTGGTGGAACACCCGATCCTGGAGGCGATCGAGACCGCCTGTATGTCATGGTTCACCGCGGAGTACTTGCTGCGTCTCGCCTCCTCTCCGAACAAGCTGCACTTCGCGCTCTCCTTCATGAACGTCATAGACTTTATGGCCATCATGCCTTTTTACGTGGTCCTGTCCCTTACCTACCTCGGTACCACATCCATGATGGAGCTTGCTAACGTCCAACAGGCTGTCCAGGCGCTCCGCATCATGCGCATCGCGCGTATTTTCAAGCTGGCGCGCCACTCTTCCGGGCTCCAGACTCTGACCTACGCGCTCAAGAGGAGCCTCAAGGAGCTGGGGCTGCTCCTCATGTACATGGGCGTGGGGATCTTTGTGTTCTCAGCGCTTGCCTACACTATGGAGCAAAGCCACCCCGAGACGCTTTTCAGGAGCATCCCGCAGTCTTTCTGGTGGGCCATCATCACCATGACCACGGTGGGCTACGGAGACATCTACCCCAAAACCACGCTCGGCAAATGCAACGCAGCTGTGAGCTTTCTGTGCGGTGTGATCGCCATCGCCTTGCCCATCCACCCTATCATAAATAACTTTGTGGTCTTCTACAATAAACAGAAAGTATTGGAGACTGCGGCGAAGCACGAAGTGGAGCTGATGGAGCTGAAGTCTGGCAGGGAAACGCGCAGAAAAAGCAGAACTTAAGATGAGACGCATCAACAGTTTGAGCAAGTACAAGACATTATACTGCCACCAGACGGGAGCGTCAGGGCAGCTTCATCCCTGAAGGAAATGTGAAAATCAAAAAGTCACAAATTGAATGCGCCCAAACAAAATTTAAAATATAAAGCTGAAGTCGATGTGCAAACTTGGGCGTGTCAAGACATTGGCATTGAGGTTTTTTATAGGACAGCTCATGCATGACATCTGTACATAACACAGATCTCTACAGCTGTGTTGTTTCTGTTGCTGCTTATTCTATCGCGCAATTACTTCGTTCTTGTTATTGTGAAAGCTGTTGCTGTTATAGAATTAAAAGTTGTGCATGAAAGAAAAAACGTGAACACTTGTGCATAGAGTTATTAAAGCATCACCTGTAACGTGTTAAGTAATGAACAACTTGAGTCCAAACTTCCAGATGAGTAAACAGAGGACAGTAAAATAATCAGGTATTTTTGTGGTGAACTTATCAGATAGGACCAATCAGTCTGTGACAAAACGGAGCTCTCATCATGATATGCCCTGTGTGTCTGTCTGACCACACAGACCAGTAGGTAGCTATGATTATTAATAACCATGGGACAGATGGCAGACAGACAGTGAAAGGTGGTGTGAACTAAAAAAAAAAAATATAATCAAGCTCTGAAACAATCCAAAACAACTCAAAAACAAGTAGACTTGTTTTGACATATAACCAGACCATCCTGTAACCACGGGTGACTGCTGACATGCCACCGAGAATACATTTCCTGTTTCAATATTTTTGTGTTTTCCATTCATGCATGCTCACGTCCACCCCAAAAATTGCCTTTGAATTTTCCATTTGTGGATCAGTAAAGGCTAAAGCATGTGGCCACATTACATTAGTTACAAAACTTGCATTTTCAAACAATTTTATGCGAAGAACCTTATTTTGTGCACTGGGCTCATTGAAAACAGAACACAGAAGAGGATGACTTCTCTTTGATTGCAGATCCTTTAAATAAATCAATTAAAAGTGAGTCAAGTCATTTTCACTACACCGGACGTGTTAGTGTAAGCAAATTACCAAAATGTATTAAAGTATCAAAAGTACTCATGACAATATGACACTATTGCATACTACATTACTTGATTATTCTACATTATTCTATTAGTCTACAACAACTCTAATCTGTTGGGTTATTTAATCCACTAGTGCACCATAACTTCATCATATGTTTTGTGTATAAAATTATCATTTGTAAAGTGACTTGTAACTAAAACTGTCACATAAATATAGTGGTGTAAGAAGTACAGGATTTTCTTATAGAATGTGGTGAGGTAGAAATATAGAGTATAAATAAATATAACAAGTATCTCAAATTTGCACTTAAAGGACCAGTGTGTAGGATTTAGAGACATCTAGCCGTGTAGTTGCTCATTGCAAACACGTCACTTCACCCTTACGGGTCACTGCATAATGTACAAAAAGCATTTGTGTTTGGTTTGTCCTTTCTGGGCTACTGTGGAAACATGTTGGACTCTGATGAAGAGGACTCGCGGCATCTGCAGAAATAAGAGTGTCATTGAAAGCTAACAAAAACATAATGACTCTTATTTTCAGGTGATTATACACTACAGTGGAAAAAAAAACGTAAATTATGGAAAATAAAGTTTTTACAATTGTTTTCTGTTTTTTCAAAATTGTATAGCGATCTCTTCAAAATTACAGACATTATCTGTAAATTACCAGCAAAATGGTTAATTTATGCATTATACCATAAATAAGTTACCATAATATTTATTTAGTATCTTTTCTACTTTTTAAAGTTACATACAGTTTGTAAAATGTAACAACAATAATGATCTGTAATTAAAAAAACAGATTATTATTTAAATCTACTTAAATCCATTTATATTCATACCAACAATTTAACATTTTTCTTTATCATTTTGAGCTAAATCTTATTCGTTTCACATTTATTTGTACTTTTACATTGAAATTCTAATTCTCGATACAAATTTAGCAAACTTTTTTCATTACGTCAAACATAATGAATAGTCTTTTCGCTCTCCCTCTGTTTAAAGCTGCACTGCTTTCTTGAGGTTGAAACGTCCTGGTATTTTGCACTCCTGCCCACATCCAGCGCAAGTAAAAACACATACATGTCAATAAATCAGACAAAACGAAAATGAGTAAGGGAAAAGTCAGGAAATTTTCCTGGACCAGCTCAAGTGTCCTTGAGCAACATATTGAACCCCAGAGGCTGGGATGTCAGTGTATGAGTGTGCATCTCTTATAATGATTTAGGACACATCTGTGAATTAACAGTATTTTTCTGTAGAATTATAAATATAATCATTTCATTGAATATATTAGATCATAATAATATAGGGAAAGTCTATAGAATTATTCGTAACTTCCCTTCATTAAAGGTGTTTAATCGTAATATTTTAGGAAAAGTAAAATAACGGTGTTTCTCTGTAAAACCTTAACTGAAAAATTCAGTAAATTTACAGAATTTGACATTTATTTGAACTCTTTTTTTTATATATATATGTATACTTTAATTTTATGGGCTTATCTTTTTTGGCAGCAGTTCAGTCATTTGGCAGTTATTATTATTTATAATGAAATGTAATGAAAACATGCAGTAGTTATGAATATCTATCACATATTATTCTATTTCTGCCATATTTCAAATACACTAACACAAGTTAAGTTTAACAGAGTAAAACTATATTTGCAAGACAGAAAGCCACAACTTTTAGAGTTTATCGAAGTGAGTCTACCTGTGTTTAGTCATGCACAGAACGCTGCCTCTCCAAAGTCAGTGTTTTTCTTCCTGCAGCCATCATGTATAGAAACAACACTGGGGTGATGACAGAAAATGTTATTCCACTGAGACAGGCATAGGACCGTGTTTGCTGTCTATTGTAGGTGAAAGGCACTGCTGATCCTGTGAGATGTTTCTGTGTGTATATGGATGCACATTTATCAGTCTGTGTGTGTCTTCATCTGCTTGTTACTGTGTACGTTCCTGTGTTTTGTGCATTGCGTGTGACACAATCCACGGCAAGACAAGAAACCACCATCCCCAGCGGGAAAACACTTCAAAGTAAAGCTACACACACCCACACTCTGCTACCCCACCCGCTGTTTCTCTTTGCCTCCTTCTAACTCCTTCGTCCTGCCTCCACCTTCTCACCCTTCGTCTCAGATGATGATCTGTCAGCTTCGGTGGCTCGGAGAGCAGCGATCAGACACAGTGATATGCAGCTTTAGTGCTGTCATATTTTGAGGGTGTGTAGTGGTGCAAAACTTTATTCTTATAGCATCATTTTTTTTTAAAGTGTATTGCACTTGAATGTAGAAATAGAAAGCATGATTGTTCATCAGCATTAAAGGATAAAAGATTTATGTGAGGATGAAGGGAAATTGAGAGACATTAACTGACTTTAACCAAATATAGCACTTCATATGTCATGCATCAGCAACCATTACAGATGACTCAGACACGTCTCTCTCAGACACGGAAACACAGGCTGAAATAATATGTTGCTGACCACAGTCTGTAATGACCTTTAAAAGCGGAAGACTCAAACTGATCTATTGTACTAACATCCGTGTTACTAATGTACAATGCTTGATCCACGGCCACCTATAAATAAAAGCATCAAAGACGTAAGAACCTCCTTGTCAATACCTGGCTTCTCACAGGGTGCTTTGAAGCTTCACAGCAGAGGTCTCCCACGATCCTTATAGTCTCAAAGCATGCATGTGTCTGCAGGAGGATTTAGTGGTAAATAGATTTTGACTGTGGAATGGTTTGATACTGATAATTAGTTATTTTTAATTAGCTCCCACTGGTCAGTAGTAATGTGGCAGCGTAGGCGGGTGCACAGGTAGGTTGTGTTGTGTAGGTTGTGTAGTGTTTTGGTTGCTGTTTCACAGTCTTTTATCTGCAGCGTTTCTTTAGATGTAAGTGGCAGCAACAACAACAACAACATGTGATCACAGTGGAAAGCAAATCCATGAATATTCTCCAGTCCATATGTAAAAAATTACAATATTTTATTCCATTAAACTGTTAAAGTTAAAGTTAAATGGAAAGTTAATATTTCAAATCTGATGATGAAAAAAGAAATTGCAGAGCACAAGGATCCAAAAAAAGCTGCTCCAACAATCTATCTGAGATTAATGACTTCTATATCATGCGGCCGTCTCTGTGGCTGTGAAGTGAAACTAATGCAGAAGTGACAAAAACAGCAGTTCCTCAAACGTCCACTTGAGGCTGGCTCCAGAAGTGAGTCAATCTCCATAAGCCCCCATATTAAAATATCCAACTTCACAGCAGAAATAAACATGTTTACAGCCTGGTACAAAAACCAGTTTTGGTCTCTCGTTCATAACAACTGTACTGAGGGTGAATTTATATACAACTCACTCACTCATTATATTAAGGCTTAAAATTGTGCAGAATTAAGAGCGTAGCAGCTTTGATTGGCTACATTACATTGAGCAATCAGGCTTCATTCAGCCCACCTCAGTTCCAGTGACGATTCATCTCAGCCATTTTTAGATTAGCCGGGAGGTGGCAGCGGCAGGACTGCCAAGATGGCGGCGGCCAGAGCCACTGCACTTTGAGCTCAACAGCTCTTCAGAAATGGGTGACATCACGGATGAGACATTATATAGGTATATATATATATATATATATATATGTTGTTCAGTTCTTAGTCAATGTTTGGAAGGA
The DNA here is from genome assembly GCA_028641955.1 of Protonibea diacanthus. Taxonomy (NCBI): domain Eukaryota; kingdom Metazoa; phylum Chordata; class Actinopteri; family Sciaenidae; genus Protonibea; species Protonibea diacanthus. The sequence continues at coordinate 18,392,991 of CM053987.1, forward strand.
AATGACTGACAGATGCTTAAAGGGAAGATATTTTTATAAACATTTGGGTGAGTCATTAAAGTCAAAGTCAAGCTGTTGAACAAATTACGATTAACACGTGATTTTTTAATTTTGGAAGTTTGAATGTTTGGTTCATGGAAACCTGAAGACACCAGAGGGTACGTACAGTGTTCTATATAAATACACTATAGACAACTGTTAACTGTATTAAAATTCCTGTTGTAAAATACACTTAAAAGTCAGTCTAATGGGTAGGAAGCCAGTGTACTAGAATTGATGTGTCTCGTTTCATGGAACTTGTTAGTAACTGGGCTGCAGTATTTGAATTAAAATGGGAAATGGGGTAATTACAGTAGCTCACCTGTTAGAGCAGCACTATGCAGCGACCGATTTCAACCCACTACACAACTTGGCAGCAGATTCTCAGACTTTCACCAAAATGAATATGCAATATTTCTCCAGCAGTTTCTGCATTGTTGGGTGAATAAACCCAAACTGTCAGATAAAGCCATATGTGACATGTGAACATGTAGCCCTGCATATTTGTATATTTACAACAGGTAGCAGTGCAGTCAGTATATCCTCTATGTAAAAAACACCTGTCAGTTGAACCCATTGCACTCAACACAGAACCAAACCCTTTATTTGATGCCATATAGCATCATATCCCCTGCCACTTTTCTTTCTCTCTCAAAAAAGCACAAATTTCTCACCAGCAGTGGTCTTCTGTTGTCATGGTTCCAGTCTTTAAATAACAGTCTTCTCTTATTATTCTGCCTCAGCGGCCTTTGCTTTTGTCTGACTCCTAAGCATTCACTGTGGTTCATTGTAATAGATTTGTTTTTTCTTTTTTAAAATCTTATACATATCAATAGAATGAATCATTATTTTATATTTTGAGGTGTTGCTGAGTCGTACATGAAAATAGTGAAGGAGTTGTATTACTTGAACGATCATGGGCTATGCACAAGATTCTGTCCTGTAATATATCAGCTTTGCACTGGGGATGGATTACACATGAAGTGCAACACCTATTTCACCCTTTTATCTCGTAAATTCTATCTGTACTTTATTACTGATTCAGTGCAGGATTACTTGGTTAATGGTAGGTATGTAACTGTCATATTTTAAGCCCCTCTTCAGGCATGTAATACAGTTTATCTATATGTTAAAGTGATGGCCTATGTCATTCAGGTGTTTCTATTAATGTTAATGTTAATGTGCTAATATGAGCCAGCTGCACTGTTACAATACTGTGGTTATTGTTGAAGGCTTGGGGCAGCAACTCACTCCTAATCTGCAGGGAACAATCCACTTTTTTAGCAGATACATGGAGAGCTGCTTCACAATCAGCTTTTAACCAACCTAGTACATGCTGACAATCACGGTGTGATGCATGTGAACAGAACAACATCATCTGCAAAAAGCTGAGATCCCAACCTGGACACTCTCCTCCACCTGATTTTGCCTTCAGATCCTGTCCATGAATATCACAAACAGGATTGGAGAAAGGGAGCAACCTTTGTGGGGGTATACAAGGACATACAAGGATCAGATGGCTTGTAGCTCTGGTAGCCCATACTCCCTCAGTACCCCTCACAGATATCCTTGAGGGAAACGTTCCCCACATGTCTCCACATGTACACTGTATGGTCAGACTCCTGTTCTGGCTCCCTGGTAATTCTTAGATTGCCACCTCATCAGGCACTGATAACCTTCTGACCACAGCTCCTTACCTAATGCTTCCCAACCTTGCACAGGATGCCTGCAAATCCTTCCAAAAGTGGGAGATGAAAAGCTCACTGATAAGGGCTTCAGCCAGATGTTCCCTGTTCACTCTCATTACATAAGTCCCTCTACAGAACCAGTGCTATGCGTAGAGTTGAGCCCGATTAAAGTTGGTGTTATGGAATTTTCTATCCTTAGGTTACATGAGGTCACGTGTGGGCCTTGAGGTCCTCGGCAGTATTAATTGTTTGGCTTTGGTTGAGAACAGTAGGTGCCAGTCTATCTCAACACTGTGGTGACCAGGGTTGAAGAGACCTATTGTTGCCTTCATAGATATAATAGATAGCTTGCCACTGACGTTCCAATCTGCGTAAACAGACATCTGTGTCTCCAGACTAGAATATGCTGACAATAACACCTGCATGGGTAAAAACATTCTCTTTGACTAATTCTGGGTGTATAGTATTTGTGGTGTTATCTCGGGCTTTAAAGTCTATCCACCAGGATGAGTTGGGCAGAATGTGAGACCGACTCAGGCACTTCTGATGTACTTTGAAAATGTCTCTAATTCTCCTTGGCCAAGCGTCAATAAATAATACAGCATAAGACATCAGAGGCTCCTGAACATTTTCTTTCTTCCTGACCTGACCATTGACCTTTGACAGCAATTTCTCCACAACAGTTGGTACTGTTTCACCGCAGGCACTAGCTCCAGTTCCTTTGCCAGAGAGGTGACTTTCCACTTCCCTAGGACAAGTCTGTGCCGCCAGGAGTGTGATCACCTGGTTTGCAGAGAAACCAACCCCAATGTCTGCTCGGCAGCGATCCCCCGCCCCAAGGAGGGCACCCTGGTTTCCCTTTTCCGGGCAAGGTGCCACAGCTCCCACTCGGCAGTGGAACCGGAATTCTCTCAGCTCCCTCGTGATTACAGCATTCAACTCACCTGCTCCTATCTGCAAACCTGCCAACCATCAACTCATCTACACAGCAGTATATCTGCTCTGGTTTTCAAACACAGAAAATCCAAGTATGTTATTTTTCTTTTCTTTTTTTGTCCTGAAATAATAGAGCTCATTTTCATAGAACTGTCTCACTTGTATGGACACTGGTGCAGTGGGCTTTTACTGTGAGCTCTCTTTCTGACTTGGACCCATACACAGCACTCTATAAGGGTCAACTACACTTTGCTGATGTCAAGAAATGCTTCAGTTTAGGTCTCAACTCAACTGGGAAGAATAGAAACACTTCATGAGTGAAGTGCAAAACACTTTAGTATCCTTACTTTAGATTCAACAGTCCGTCTAACAGCTAAATTATTGATCTTGAGAATTAATCTGTGAAAGCAGCAGGATGACCTTTCAGACGTCTCTTTTTTTCAGGCTGCTATTCTGCTGTGGGGCGAGCACTCAGCCATGCCAGCTCAATGATTGCTTTGCACTCCTTCTCGGCCCCTACTCGCTCACAGCTGGTCATTCTGTCTAGTTTTTAGCAGCCCGCCTTTTTCACAGAATGTGTTTTCAAGTCTTGACGCTGGAGACTCTTTATGTCTCTCTTTTTTTAGTTTTGCAAAGCGCTCCTTGGTCAATAATGCATATTCTTCCTGCAAAGGGCACTGCCAGCAGGGGGTGAAGAGGTTTTCCTGTTAGATGTGTGTATGAACACGCACTGATGTGTAGGTTCTCACTTATGGCATACATAACAAAAGGTGAGACAGACTTCAATGATATGAACTATGTGGTAGTACTCCCCCCAACCTTAACTGAGTAATTTCTTGTTGGGGTGAAAAAACAGAGGAAATGCAGCTTGAGGAACCAATAAATACATTTGAATCAATCAAGATCAAATTAGTGACATGTCTTAATAAAACACTACCTGTATAAAATATCACACATTTTTCACAGTCAGTCTGAGCTGCTGGTGCTTATGGCAGGTTAATAATGAAATCAATCGAATAAATATTCATGAACATATTTTCATTAGTCTATAATCATCTGAATCACCTGATTTGTTGTGTTTTCATTACATTACAATGAGCCATGTTCAGTAGTCCAGAATAATAAATGATAAACAAAACACTGGCTGTAGATTGGGCCTATTGTGTTTTTCTGCAGGTTTCACAGCCACCACAGTTTCTCCTACATGTATGGGGGCGATGAGGTGAGGGGTATTTAATTGGTTGCAAAACGACCTCACTGCTAGAAAACACTAAATCCTACACACTGGACTTTTAAATGATAGATCAAGGATGAACAGGACTATTTTAATTTAGCACCACCGGCAGGTCAAAGTCTACACTTATACTTAAAATAATTTAGCATATAACAGATGGACGGGCATAAAAAATCAGTACAGACATTCATGGCATTTCAAATGATGCATACTAATGATTTTCAGTCAGATGGCCCAACGCTTTGGTCCAAACTGAAATATCTTAACACTTAATATATGGACTGTCATGAAATTTTGTATTCCCAGACACCCTACATCGCTGTAGGGTGAATCATACTTTCACACTCACACATATGACACTGACACATGCCATGAGATTTGGTAAGGACATTTATATTCCCCTTGGAATATAAATGTCCTTACTTTGTACTAACTTTGAACTAACTTTGAAAGTGAAACAGTGAAATATCTTAACATTTTCTAGGTTGGCACAAAACATAACCCCTACAAAACATCAACATGGTCGCTTGTTTAGCATGTTTTTGGCCTTTTTGGCTTTTTTTTTTTAGATAGTACTCAGTTTAGAAACAGACAGAAAATTGGGAACACCGTGATGCCCCCTCAAAAACATGCTGTTGGTGTTCAATTATTGAATTTCAAACGCTGTAAGCACAAAAAACTCACTTCTATTCATGTAGTTGATCTTAGAAGATTACTCTCTCTGTCTGTTTGAATGGTGTGATCATTTCTTTGGCTGATAATCCTCAGATAGATGCATGGCACAGGAGTTTTAGAGGCTTGGGAGCTATCATGGTCTTTTGCAGTTTGTCGAACACAGTTCAACCAATCAAATAAGACTGTTTATTATCCTGTCAGCCATAACAAACACATAACTTTGTGATTCAAGAGAACACCCAACTGAAGATAATTTGTTCATAGCTCAACTGTTCGGGGCTGTACGCCTTTCTAAATATCGTTGAGGACATGAAACTCAATCACATGGTTGAGTTAGCTTCCTTTTCACATCCATTTCTTGCAAATTGCTCTTTAAAATGTCACCGGCTGCAGAGCTGCTGCGAGCATGCAAATCTTACCTTGAGGGAAAGATGGGAATATTTTATGGTCCACGGTGTACTTTTGGCCATATGTACATAAGTGGAATTCCAGCAGCACTCTGAATGCCTGGGGACAAACATCTAAAAACAAAACTGATCAGGAAGGAAAGAAGCTTGATTTTTTTTTTCTTTCTTGAAGGTAGATGAAGTGTTTCGGTTTGACTGAGACACACATATTCATATTTCACATTAAAATATTCTTATTCCAACATTACAGTGCATATTCCGAAATAGGATGAAGAAAGAGAGAAAGCATGTGAAGGTGACAGTCACACCATGTTTCATGCAGTCAGGTTCTTTAATTTATTACGTTCATTTTGCTATGCTAAATCATCATTGCTCCCCTTCCCTTTTTGTATCATGTCTTGTCATGTCTGCCTCTTTCCCTCTCACCTACTTCCTAACATCCTATCATCATCCTTCCCCGACACTGCAAAGTTATTCAGGCTTCCATGTGGTAACAAACAGGCCTCCTCAGTATTTTTGTGTATACTCTGACCTCCCTGTGCTCAAGAATCCTGAGCCAGTCCAGTCTGCATAATGAGTACTTTTTCTTTTTGGCATTATAATTACATGTTGATGTCAATACTTTGCACTTTTACTGATATAAGATTTTGAATACAGGGTGTTTCTAGACTGTGGTTTTGCTACTTTTATATATATCATCATCATATATATCATCTGAGTACTTCTACTGCTGTATGTTTCAGATACTGTAGATGTCCATCCTGTCTGTCCTCAGTGAGTACTTGTCAGTACTTTCTTGCATCTTCTTTCTCATAGAGGGTTAGCTGCTTGATGTTAGTTTGTTTTGTTTCCATAAAACCCAGTGGCTCAGCCGGATCACAGTCAAGTGGGCCTTGGACATGTTAATGATCGGACAGTCATCATCTTTTCTCTGCTTTTCATCCTGTTTTTACTAAAATGCTTAAAGATCATGGATGCCGGGGTGGCTCAGTCCTTGCTGTGGAAGCTCAGGGTTCAAATCTGACCTGTGGTTCTTTCCCGCATGTCATTCCCCATCTCTCTCTCCCCGCATTCCTGTCACTATTCATCTGTCTCTGTCAAAAAGAAATGAAAAGGCCAAAAAAAACAGAAAAAAACTGACTGGCCGACCTGATACTGGTAGCTAACACACTAGTCATTCGATCCACTGTTAATTAAGAATATTGATTATGGCTGCTTTAAAGATCTACTTTTCATTCAAATACAAAATGTAGGGGAGAATATCTGCCAATCATCCAGCTGGACTGTCATGAAGACCATCATGCAGGTCACCTGTTAAATATTTATATTTTTAATGAAAATAATGAGGATACCGCAAATTGAAGAGCATATATTACAACACAAAACTTGCTTCTGTTATAGGTTTGTACTTGATGTAATCATAGAGACTGAAAAATTAGAAGGTGGAGGATTAAAATGCTACTAAGACACAGATCTCAGTGTTTTTTGGCTTTATGTAATTTTAACACATTTCTCGCAAAATAACACAAGCTGCAGTTCTGCCGTGGTTGGAGTTAATACCAGTGTCGGTGCCACTTGTGAGGATGCATGCAGACTTGCTGTAAGAGGTCACAGTGGGAAAACTCTGTGGGAACTGATGACTGTACTGTAAACTTTCTGACAAGATATGCTAAAGATAACTTCCAATGCACTGCAGCATTTAAATGAACCTCACTGGGAAATATTCGAAGCAGAAGAAATAGCTGATATTGCTTAATAATATTTCCATAATTGCACTCTAAGTAGTTCCATCTTTATGTTTATTTATGGTTTGATGAAGGAATTTGGCAGGCGAATGTAAAATGATGTTTCCTCAACGCTCCTAAACTGCTGAGGTTTGGGTAGCGAAATCTTTCACTGCTTTTTCATTCCCCTCATTTACATAAACATAGATAATAAATTGAAATTTTTCACCCATAAATTATTCATATCTTGATAATTTTGCAGTAAACACACTGATCCTACAAACTAGACAATTGTGTACTTAAAAGTACTCCCCATTGAAATTCCTGCAGAGATTTTCATCTGATCAGAGGAAATACTGTAGGGCTAAGTAGTTATCTGTCCAAATTGAGTTCAGCAATGAATGAAGAGGACAAACCTAAATTATTCACATGCTGACTACCTTTTCATTAATCTCTGAGAACTAAAAAGTGCTTCACCTCTGCAGGAGTTAATAATAGCTCCTTTAAAGAAGTAAAAGGATGGAGGCTCAGAGTAATGAGTGTGAGTCAGTGAGTGTACCGTTAACCTTACTGAACATGCCAATGTCTCCACATGACAAAAACAATCTCTGTGCATGTGGTCACCAAATTAAATATAATGCTAAGAATAGTCATGGTTAATTAAAAGTAACTGCACTGAAGGTAAAGTTCAAATTCAACATTCTCAAAATGACATTTCATTAACTTTCAGGGTTTTTTTCTGCTCTTTAAATCATCTGAAGATAACATAAAAAAATGTCACATAATTCAATTTTATGGTCAGTCTTTTTTTTTTTTTCTAGTGCCTCTCATCTAGATCTAATCTTTGATGTTTATGTCCAATATGAGAATCATTAAGTTTTTTGTTGCCTCAAGATGAGCCTTGTATATCTACAGGTGCAGGTCCTCATCCACGGAGCCTACCATGTTGAACCATGTTTCTACTAAGCAGCAAGCTCCATGGCTGTGAAATGGAGCCAACGCATAAGTGCCCAAAACTGCAGTTCCTCGAACGGCCACTTGAGGATGGCTACAGATTAATATTAAAATATTAAAATGTCCAACTTCACAGGAGAAAAAACATGTTTACAGCCCACATTTTTTTATAGAGCTCACCTGATCAGATTTTATAAAGGTTCACCATTTTTGTGTATTTTTGGATAAGGCAGGAGGCAGCAGAAGCAGGAATACCGAGATGGTGGTGGTCACTATATTTTCCTGGACTTTAGCACAAGTGTAAAAGTCTTGAAAAGCTGAAGTAACAACTTAAAGGTTCAATGGCCGTAATGCTTAGTTGGCACGATCACATTAACCTCTCAACTGCTGGGAAACCGTATACTGTGATTATAGAATCAATGGTTATAATCGATGTGCATTTGCAGCTCTGCATCATTAGGAAAATCCTTTGTCCCAAACCGCCGAGGTTCCTCTTAATCATTTGATGTTCAAAGTTATTTAGCAGCTGTCCTCCTCTCTTTTCTGAACATCTTTTTGTCCTTACATTTTCTGAGCTGTCTCTTGTGGCTAACACCCACTCTGGCAGAGAATTGATAACGGCTTGAGGATTAACTTCAGAGACGCACAGCATGTGCTGGGAGTCCCCATGTCCCTCAGCTACAAGCATAAAGTCAACAGAGGACATTGCCTTGTCCTCACGTAACACTGGATGTCAAAGAACACAGAGCTGGAGGATATTGATTATTGTTAGTGAATCTTATTGCTCATGGCGGATTGATAGCAATCCTGCCAGGAGTCATGAAGCTTTTAATCCTAAAGAGAGATTCATTTTTCAATTTGATGTTGTTGTTATACAGGTTAAGAGCATCAGCTGCAAAGACATGCTATCAGTAGACAGCTGCACTCTGCAGCTGGAAAGGGCAATAGTTAAGTTCTACAAACATTGGGATTTGAGCACTGAGCTTCTCTGTGTTTGTCATCCTTTTTGTCCGAATTCTCTAAATTAAGAGACAGTGTGTATTTAAATAATCTGTTCCAACTATTTTGGCCAGTTTCCACTTCCACACTTAACATTTAGGTTCAATCAATAGTTAGACGTCAATATTCAGACACTGTTGTAGCTTCACTTTGCCCAGTATACAGTAGAGCTTCAATGTGTGGAAATGTAACTTTTAAAAGAAGAAAGAAGAATCTTCCTTTTACAGATGAAAACTTGAATTTGTTAACAAACTTTAATGTGCATGGATTTTGCTTTTGACTGAGTTAAGTTGGCTAATGTTAGCAACCAGTAACTTGGTGCTGCTAAGACATTAATGAGTCAGTTTGCTTGCTTGTTTGTAGAACAGGAAAATTTGCCATCATTCTGCCTCGTAGTCACAAAAATAGTTTGTCAGCAAGTGACACCAAGTACTGAATCTACTATATTATAGTTAATATCATAGACAGTATAAAACATGGACATAGTTTCTGTAATGTCACAATGTGTTTCTGATGAGCTGTTGAGAAGTGTGGTCGCTCTCAAGTCTCAAGTCTAATCCAAAAATGGTCAAAGACATGGAGTGGCGTGTGGGTGGAGCTCAGATGGGTTAATTGAAGCCTGGTTGCTCAAACAGGTCAGGTGGGTGCTGTAACAGCACAGGTGAGTTCTATAAAAAATTCACATTCAGTACAGTTGTCATGAACGGGGAAATTAGCTATAGAGAAACTGATTTTTGTACCAGGTTGTAAACATGTTTATTTCTGCTGTGAAGTTGGACATTTTACCATGGGGACTTATGGACTTAGGGACTTATGGATTATATATATATATATAATATTCAATTCTATTTTAATGTAATTGCCAGTACTGGCTGCTGTAGCCATTTGGCCACCAGTTGTTACCTCCTCTGCTCTTTTCATGCTTATCATAGGCTAATTTGAACATGTTAATGTGGCAGTATAGCTAACTGAAAAACAGAGGAGTCATATAGAGTGTGGCTGGTATCCAATCTGTAGCAGTGCAGAAACTATCCTATTAATGTGTTATCTCATAGCAGCCATTGTCCCTGACACTGGTGAAGTTCATTGGTGAAGGCTTAGAGGCATCAATGTGAAAGTCACCTTCTAACCATTCTGTGGAAATAAACAGGCATTCGTATCATGTAATTAGACTCATGATTATAGTTGTTGTATCTCTCCTTACATATTTCATGTGCCCCCACATCACTGAAGGTCCAAGTGACCTTAGCATGTACAAAACAGGAGCTGTATTTAACAAGACAAGCAGGTGAAAGAAAATGAGGACATATAACTCCTTTTAGCTTGTGTTACTATGGTGAATGTCCACTGTCTTCCAATGCTAAAGAAGACACAATATCTCTCTCTCCTTTTATCATCCATTATTGCAATCTCAATCACTGCCACCCAGGCATTTTATTTAATAATATTTTATGAAATATGTTATTTCTCAGATGTGGCTACAGAAACCAGAGATTTAACTTGAGGTCTACTACTTTGGACACATGAATAATTGAAATGCTCAGTTTCCCACAATCTTCCAAAAATTATTTTCTCATTACAGTAATTGAGATTATTTCAGTAAGTGAATTTGAAATTTGAAAGGCCTCTAGTAGTTCTAGTAGTAGAATGTGGAAGTATGAGCTTGCTTTGAGGATCTAAAGGACCTATTATTGCTGCATGGTTTGACCTGACTAAGTTATCATTTATCTTTATTTGTTGATCTCACCGTGAAATAACTCATTCTCCACGCGTTCAGTGTGATGAATGCATCAGAACTACAAAACTGCCAAATTTCTATCTGTTGGGAACAGGAGGATGCCCAACTTCCACCACCGTATAAGCAAAACACGTGGAGACACTCAAATAGCATCTCAAATGGCATGACAAATGTTGATGCCTAATGACTAAATAGCCTCATAGACCTGCACCACCTGCTTACCAAGCAAGTCTCACTGATGCCAACACCACAATGAGTTCCTGCCACCCTGTAGTTAGTCAACGGAAATCATCCTGATCTGCAGAAGATGAATGTCATGGATAATTTTCAGCATGGGCCTCTCAGAGAATAAATCCACAAAAAGAAGTTTCATCTTTCATCTTCAGCTATTATTCAGTTCACTTTCCTGCTGACTAGATGGCTCCTGCTGATCTCTACCTGTCTGTGAAACATACTACACAGATACATGACAGATACACATTTTAGTGTCCTTTAACACGCTGTTTTGGTTTTAGGGTCTGCAACTTTGATCAAAGGTGTATGTGTAATGTGAAAGGTGTTGCTTGTAGTGAAAAAACATGTGGATGCTCTAAAATCCCACTGCGCAGTTGCAGAGTGCAGCAAAGTTAGTGACTAGCTGGTGAAAATAGTGGAGAATTTAGCATCTAAAGATCCAGATATTTTCCTTAGGAGCTGATTCAACACCTCCCAAAGAGCCTCGGAAAGGTCTTTGACTGGAGTCTCAGGTATGCAGTGACAATCTAAGCAACTATCAAGGTGCCCAAGACTTGGGTCACCCCAGTAGAAAGGTCTGGTCTACCTGGTATGTTCAACGTCTGGATATATTGACATGGCATCTTACCCCACGTCCTCTGGCCTCTGCTGGTGTATGAGGTAACCCAGTTGCCATTGGAGACCCTGGAAAGGAAGATCAGCAGCTACCTTGAGAGGAAAATGCCCTGGGCTGACAGCTGGCAGGCAGAACCTCAACAGATCAGGTTTGTGGTTCCTACCTAGCCCAGCAAATCTTCAAATCTGCAAGTGTAAAGCATATCCTCTCTGCCCCAAGAAGGGTTCACTCGAGCACATCCAAAGCAGCTGCCCTTAAGCCCTGGGGGAGGGCCGTTACTGCTGGCAACACGTCCATGTGCTGGCAGTGGCAGAACCATCTCCAAAGCTGTGACCAGAAGAACATCTCCTTTGTCAGAAGCCTGAGTCACAGCTCAGCCAATCTGCTCAACTTGAAGAGGCATCTTCCCAGACCACATCATAGCATAATTGATCATCACTCATGATATACTGCACATGCATTTTATGTCTGCAAGCTGTACCTCTACTGTAGGAGATGACTTGGTTGGTTTATTCAGTAAAAGTTTAGTTTAGAGGGACTCAAATATGTCTATTTCTATCAAATCTAAGTTAGTTGAATCTTATTTCACAGTAACTTGGCTGGGTTTGACCTCTCCTATAAGTCTCACTTATTCTCATATATGATATCTGTCTAACTCAACAAATAGACGTGTTGATAGATGAGGATAATGATGTATGACACATTTAAGAGTAAATTCAATTAAAGTTTTTTTTTTTCTCCCATTCAGTTCACCATAAAATTAAAGGATGAGATGAACATATTTAATCCTTCCATTACGCCGTGCTCAGAAAAACAACCCTGGAGATTAGCTGTTACAGTGTGACACTACTTGGTGTTATAGCCATGCAAATTCATGTTCCCTCTATTTCAATAGTAAATCACTCCCACACAGAATAGGAGAGAATACTGCTGGACAAGGGTGGGAAGTGAGCCTATCATTTGAGGAATCTTTCACAATTGGCGCTGGCTTTAAATACCTCTGTTTAATTGCTGTGTCATGACAGGATAATTACCACCATCATTCCAGCCATTCAAGGGGACTAACAGGCCTGCAGACTACCTAACACGTTTTGCCTGTTGGCATGGTTTTGCAGGGAAGTGTGGCTGCTGGTTTCACAGCAAAACGCTGGTAAAATAATATGAAGAGAGTCGGGGTGGCATTTACAGGTATGAAAGGGTGTGAACATTATAAGAGGGAGCAACGTGTGGCTTCAGAGCTCTTTGATTCCAGCTTTGTTTGACACTTCTTTTGTGCTAATGTACTCCTCGCACCTTACAGGACCACAGCAACGCCGTCCATGTGTCAGACGTGTCACTTTAATTTTCATAGGGTTCAAATTCACAAGTATGATTGCATTTACATCACGACACTACTGTGCATTTCACAGCATTTGTGTGATCCTTGCCATATAATTCTCACTCAACTCTATCTTTTCAGCATTGAATAAACACGCCAGTGTAGCTGTGGCTTTGTTGCACACATTTAAAATGCAGGTTTTACAAACTGCATTTATTCAACACAGTGACATTTTAACATGTTTTGGTTTTAGGGCTTGCAACTGCAATTTTGATTTACTCTCACTGCTCTCTTCTTCAGCTGTAGTATGTGGTCATTTTAGGCAAAAAAAAAAAAGGCTCTAGAACACAGTTGCCATATTGTAAAGTGAAAGTCATTCTAACTCAACTGTATCTTTTCAAGTTATGTTGTCTCAAATAAATACACTGATGTAGCTCTCATGGGTCTTTGTGGAAAACCTCCGCACACATTATAAATGCAGTGTGCAAAACCTGCATTTTAAATGCGATTGCTAAGGCATGCTGGCATTCTGCATGAGCTCATATCAACATCAGCTGTCCTGAGCACTGCTTTCAGATGGCTGACACTCTTGAAATGCATAGACAATGTTAATGTTAATCCAAGCTTGCAAGGCTTGATGGAGAAAGAACTAAAAACTAAAAGCCAAAGCAAGGTAAATGTTTGTTTCACATGGGCTGAAGAAATTAGCATGTTTCACAGAATTCTTGGCTGGCTGAGAGGGGTCTGTGAAGCTGGATATATTTCAGGTGCTAAAAGGAGAACGGTGAAAGGCAATAGAAACTTTCAAAAGCTTTCATTTGTCGAGGGTTGCTTTGGGAATGTGCTTCGCAGCGTAGCATGGAAACAAGAGCTGATCGATAACTATGTAGTCAATAACTCTATGATCAATAACCTGTCCACCTACACAAAGGACATAAAATGTTACACAGTATTGCATCTTTCTTCCTTTGACACAAAGCAGTGTTGAGGAGGATGTTTGTCAAGGAGTCATTTTCTCTTGGAATGAAAGACCGTATTTTAGTTTTACGTGTCATTTTTATTGTTGGCTATTTATATCTTGGTTTATTTGCTTTTGGTGTAATGATATAATAATGTTGAAGTCCACAGAAAAGGTTTTTAATGATGTGTTATTTTATAGACCCATTATCGAATTAGTCCTGACCTTCTCACTGATTTATCCTTGTGGGAATTTAAATGTTCAAAACCAAAAATCAATTGTGCATTCACTGCAGTACGCACTGTGTGCAAATTAACAATTAGCTAAGTAATTGATTCATTTGTCAACTGTCAATTAAAGGTCCCATATTGTAGAAAGTGAGTTTTCCAGTTATCTTTTGTGCTATATAAATACTGTGAAAGTATCAAAATACTGTGTAATACTGTGTCCCTCAGAAAACAGTCAGGTAATCAAAAGAGAGACTCATTAATATTAACGAGACAAAACACGACACAAAACATCCTGTTCTTGTTAGAGTTCCAGAGAGAAACGAAATGAAAGAGGAGAACTGTACTGGGATACTTGTTACTTCAAACCACAAATATATCTTCTTACAGATATCAAGCCTCCATACTTGATGCCCTCTATGACAGTAAACTGCATATCTTTGGGTTATAGACAAAACAAGACATTTGTGGGTGGACCTTGGTCTTTGGGAGACAGTAATCAATATTTTTCACTGTTTCATGACTTTTTATGGAACCAACAACTAATTGATTAATAGGGGAAAATATAGTAATAATAGTAAGTTAAGGCCTAAAAAATTTAAATAATATTTAGTGAAAGCTCAAGAATTTCAGATTTTCATTGAGCTCATGAAAGGTGAGTTATGGTTCTTAGTAAATAGATTTTGTTTGAATTTGTTTGAAAGGTCTTCACTTGCAGGCTTTTGGGAGGCCTGTATGTCTGAGTTGGTGCATCACCTTAAAGATAAAGGGATGTATACTGTCCTCTGTATGTCAAAGACATTTGGACTTTGATAGCGACAGTGTGAGCAGTGTGAGAGGATGCATGGATTAACATGCTGAGTCATGTTCAGCACTGGTGGAGCCTTGTGGCCTGTGAGGGCCTTCTGACACCCACTGCTGGACCTGTATTGGCCTGTGTGCTCATCCAGGACATTAACTTCTGTATAATCCCTCAACAAAAACACCTTTATGGTTCACCTCACTGTTGAAAAAGAAAGAAAGAAAATCACTGGTAGGACAATGTGAGCACCATAAAAAGGTTTTCTTTTTTGCTCATAAGCACATCTCATGTCTACTGCACATGATTTAAATAAAACGTGACTCTGCAGATCATCTATTTGTGTGTTGATGTGTCAGATTATCTTTGCGGCAATGTACAGAAAACAAAACTGTATTTTATTGGGTTTTATAAACCCAAAGCACACACACACATTTGTGCACTCAGTTGTGGTTCATATGTAAATAAGATTGATTTGTACAAGGTACATATTATAAAAATTGAGATATTTGCTGGCAGGGCTGAACTCAGCAGGGCTACTGCAAAAACATATACTACAAAACACTAGGTATTTTGTCCTAATGAGGTGTGTTGATTATGATACAAGACCCCTCCTCAGGAAACAGAAACAGTCTGGAGATCCAACAGTTGGTTCTGCTATTTATAGCTTTGGGAGCAAGCTGTTACTTTTCACAAATATGGACTGAAGGAGCAAAGAAGTATCCAAAATGAAATGACTGTAGTTGTATTTGCCAAACAGGGATTTTGCAGCCAGAACATTCACCCTGTTACCCTGCTCCATTTAATATTTATTTTACACAGACTTCATTTTCTATGATCAAGTATATGTGATATGTTGATTGGTTTGCTGAGAGTCCTGCCAAAAACAAAATGTTCTGTGTTATTCTCTTTATCTCATGAGTCAGTCAGTGTATGTTTCCATGCTTCTATTTAAATGCCTAAGTGCCATGTATCCTCCAAAAAGACAAATTCAAAATTGTACTGCCATCTAGTGGATACACCACACATTGTAAACAGTATCCTCCCAGTACAGTGAAGTATACTGTATACATGAAGGCTTATTCACCATAAAAAGCTATAGCTATAATAGACAGTTTTTCATCACATTGACACTAGAATTCATTACGGAGCTTGGGCAAAAAAAGTTTGCTGGAGATGTGTTCAGTGTTGACACATGGTCAGTGTCAGTGCAACATTGCTCATTAGCATTTTTATCATGTTGGAGATGGATGAGTTACCGCAAGATTCATTCATTCAAGATTCAAGAGATTTATTGTCATTTGCAACACGTGGTTTATACAGCAATGAAGTTCTTATTATGCCGTCTCCCTTTACACACAACAACAATGAGAAAACATTTTAAAATATAGATTAAATATAGTTTAAAGTGCAGTTAAAACCGAAACCTGAGTTAAAAGCTGAAAAATAAAGTGCTCTGTGCCTCACAGTAGCAGTCAAAATGAACGTTAAAATGTTAAAATGTAACAGCATTACAGTGTGATAGAGGAGACTGGTGAGAATTGTTGCTGTTCAAGAGCTTGTTGACCTAATTATAAAATTTCAGTGACATGATATCAAGATCACATCATCACGTTACCATCACTTTGCTCTCGCAACAGATCTTTTTAAAATGTCTTAATTGCTACAATTGTATTAACTGTATCTTATTTTATACGTTTATTTAATTTATTGCTGCCCAGTTGTTTGTTGCATGTCTTTTTGCCTCTGTCATCATGTCCATAGAGGCTTCTGAGGCTCGGTTACACTGTTCTGTTGCCCAGCTCTGGTTCTGGCATGCCCTGTGGTGAACTTTCTTTTCTGGATGGTTCAAAACAAACACTAACACTGCAAGCTCATAGTCTGGGCATCCCACTGTCATTGGTCCAAAACAGTGCTGGTTCGGAAACCTACAAGTGACGTCACTCAGGCTCTGTCCATTCTTTATTCTGTCACTGGTGCAGCCTAGCTAAGAAACTGATCTAAAATTAGTTAACATTAGCTACAGTTCACAGCAGTTTACCATCAGGACACTGTAAATCACAGAGAGCTGACCTCAGAGGGAAAGCAGAAAACATTTTCCCCATTAAATGATAATCCACTTTCACCAAAATAAGTGAAATAGTTGGTGGTGTGTGACATAACTTCTCCTGGGTGATCACAGGACAAAGTTACATGTGAGAACAGGCAAACGTTATATTAATATAATATTTAAAATTTGTTATGAAACAGTAGAAAAGTTACACAATGTTGTTCTAAGTAAAACTGAAGTAAGAGAAATAAGGATTACCAGATGTCTTGTAAAAGGTTTCTGAATCAAAATGTGATAATCCCCTCCCAGACTACACTACCCAGAGTGCACCAGGGTTCGCGTACGTCGCCACGATTGGCTGACGTAACCCCGCCCCTGATACTCCCCTCCTATCCTTCGGGTTAACTGTCATGTTTTACTGCAGTGTGCAAGTCGCACACAGACGACTCTCACACACAAACATAGAGGCTGTCAGAAATCACAACTATGGCTGCTCATGTTAGCATGTGCTGCCGTGTGTTTGATAGACATAACACTTTAACACACCTCAGGAAAGTCGCGCAGTGCGTCAGCGGCAACGTTCAGCGGCTGTATTCAAGTGCTACGCAAAAGGAAAATGAGCTTGAACTTGGAGACTCGACTTTATCTGCTGGCAACTTCACCGCATCTCTGAAAACCAAGTCAAGAGAGGTAATACACACTCCAGAACACTGCTCACAAGTCTTACCTGCAGCTGAGGTTTTTGTCTAATAACAGGCTGCTTTACTGGAGGTATTAGCTAACGTTAGTTAGTGACTGTTAGGTGACAAGTTGTTTCAGTTTTTAACGTGAGTTAGCCACAGCCTCTGTCCAGATAAGGGCCTGATAGGGGCTACAGCAGCGACCAATGGTAGAGACTAAACATTAAACCAGCAAGTTCATGACTACGACACTGTGGCAATATGTATTTGTAGAAGGGCACCGGCAAGTTAGTTGCTTTGTCTGTCCAGTTCTTGTGATATCATTGCCAGGGTGAATGAACTGAGTAAATATTTATCTAAAGTGTTTTTAAGGCTCTTTCTGAGAAGTTGTTGTTGAAGGGATTTCATCCAGAGGACTAGTGAGTTTCAACTTTTAGCCTCAGATTATTTTGTTATTGTGGATAAAACGTATTAATAGATACATTCTGTATTCATCTGTGTCCTGTAATTAATTTTAATGTGATTTAATCTATCACTGGGTGCTGGCCACTTCTGACATAACAGCTACTGCTGTGGACAGTCAAAGGTCTTTTACAAAGCCACGTGCAATAACCTCAGTGTGACTGACTTGGAGTGGAGCCTTTTGATGACTTGATACTTTCATTTAAATGTATAGGTCAAACACATACCCCTGTGTTTTTTCCCAAATTTGCTCCCGGTGTTTGGTATCTTGCAAAAACTGCGAATCATTGAACTGTTTTCCAGTTTAGGGACGCAAATTCTGCCTCAGACTAAGGCACCGATATTCTTTGACGAGTTTCGATGGATAACATTGTCGTACAGAGAACAGAAAACATCTTGTGTTTGATGCAAAGATAGCATAGCAGTACCCTCATTACCATCTGTGCATCACATCATTTCTACTGTGTCATTGTCCTGTTGTCTTTATCCCTTAGGAGAGGCTGAGAGACGACAGCATACTGCCCTTTTCGGCATTCTTGACTGACAACTTTGGCCGGAGGCACAGCTACCTTCGCATCTCCCTGACTGAGAAATGCAACCTGCGCTGTGAGTGCCTGGTGCTGTATCCAGCTACTACTTTATCCAGCTACACATTCAGTAGCTATGATTATACTGCTGCCACTATTACCACATCTTCTTTTTATGATTTTACTGACCCTCAGGGGAGCACAGTTTTGCTTCCCTTTAGAGGTCAGGGCTTGAACTGCTGTCAAAAATGCTTCAGCAGTGGTGATTGAAGTTATTCTAACATCATGGTACCTTGTGATGACACACCAAGTGAGGGCATTTTTCTAAAAGGAATGGCTTTTACTGCACAACTTAGATATTTAGAAACCGACTTTTGATGAAAAGTAAAATAAAGTTAAATAACTCAGTGATGCATGACGATCAGCGTAGTCATCTTCATTAAATTGTTGTAATAAAAGAGTTATAATT
Source organism: Protonibea diacanthus (assembly GCA_028641955.1). Classification (NCBI taxonomy): domain Eukaryota; kingdom Metazoa; phylum Chordata; class Actinopteri; family Sciaenidae; genus Protonibea; species Protonibea diacanthus. The sequence continues at coordinate 18,411,725 of CM053987.1, forward strand.
TTTGTGTTAATTGTGTTCTTTTAAAAAAAATAATCAGGTAAATGGTGACTACCTGTACAGGACTCATGTTGCTAAGTAGATCCACCTCTGTGCCACGTTCACCTTGAAGGTTTCAATTCCCAACAGAACCCTACTTGTTGATAAAAATGTGAACTCGTGATAACGTAAAAGCATGTGCTGAGTGGTCGATTACATCTTTGGTATCTTCTTCACATTTTCAGGTCAGTACTGCATGCCAGAGGAAGGGGTGAAGCTCACACCACGGGGCCAGCTGCTGTCCACCTCCGAGGTACTGACCCTGGCTCGCCTTTTCGTCCAGGAAGGGGTGGAGAAAATCCGTCTCACTGGAGGAGAACCCCTCATCAGACCTGATGTCCTGGATATCATCTGTAAGAAACCAGTGGAGAAACTGAGTCTGTAGGGTTAACAGTTGCTATTAAGGTGTGTTTGGTGTCCTGTCAGTCAGGTTTAGAGTGCAGTTTTATTTTTTTCATCAAACCAGCGTGCAGAAAGTGAAATCAAGTTGGAGCAAACACAAACAGGATTGTGCGCGTCACCGTATGACTAAGTGGATGTAGTGACAGTGTTTTCAGAGGAATGAGTCAGCGTTTGGTATGCCAGGCTATCAGTGATTCATGTGTTAACGACAACTTCTCTAAATCACATGAAGAAAGAAAAGGACAAAGAGGAGCGAAGCAAGACTAATTTAAATGTTCCATGCATGCCTCCAGACTGTCATACGTGTGGAAGAGAAAATGATTTGTTACGCCACAGCTATGTGCTTCGTCTAATGACATATTATCACACCATTTCGATTTTACAGTGTAGATGAGGCGACGCAGCCTCAGTCACTGAGGATCATTCTCTGAGAACAGGGTTTCTGGGAGCAACATCAAAGCATGACGTGAACGAACTAGGGCTGCCACAAACGATTATTTTGATAGTCGACTAATCGCCGATTATTTTTTCGATTAGTCAACCAATCGGATCATACGTAAATTGACTGTAAAACATACAGCTCATCGCACCAGCATGCAGCTGATCAGATCATTAGCTTTCAGCTTGAAGTGTTTAAGGTATGTGCTAACTGAAAATAAAAACGACTAAGATGATAGCTCATTAACCCTTTAATGAGATATGAAGCTTGTATCAACAAACAATTCTTCAACAGAGCAGCATAAAGTGCAAACAGCTGAGTAAAATAAGGACAAGGCACTGCCCTAAACAACACAAAAATAAATACTTCAGGTTTTTAGGTGTCTGTCATGGCTTTGGCATATCAAACATATCAAACATAGCTACGTTTAAATAAAATGAGGGAGGCACCTGGAGGAATTATTCACAACAATAAAAATTTGGTCTCCCTCAAATATAAGAAAAGTGCATTTTGTGCTTAGTGCTTGGCTTGGCCACAAAGCCGTCCAGAGAAGAAGACCGGACTTTTTTAGCACTGAAACGTAACGATGAGTAAGTAACACTGTTTACCCTAATATTGGCAGCTAACGGGCCGGTTTGCTTACCGAGACGACGGACCCTCTTCAGAATCATCCACAGTGACATGCTTTCTCTTCAGATGCTCATGCATAGCCGTTGTGCTTCCATGATAAGCAAGTTCAGCTTTGCAAATGTTGCACTGCACGCTTTTCTCACCACTTTTCTTAAACTGCTCCCACACTTTGGAGCTTCGTTGCCGGGTAGCCATGATACTTTTATCGTATCATTTACGGTAAAGTCAGGCCTGACGCCGATTACCACTACTGTGCGCACGCGCGCGCGCGTGTGTGCCGGAAAGGCAGAAGCGGCAGTGGAAGCTGCAGCTGCAGTTTCGAGAGAAAAGCAAAGTAAAAAAAAAGCGATGCGTCGACTACTAAATTAGTTGTAGACGATTTTGTTCGTCGACATAATCGTGACTAATCGACTAATCGTGGCAGCCCTAGAACGAACAAAGCAATGTTGTGTGATCGACTGGTAATGTCTTTGTAGAAAGACGACTTCAGGCTGCCAACAGCCCCATAAAGATCAGTAATTATCACAGTGTCATGTGACAGGCCACTACTGTGAGCTCACATGACCCTTGTTAAGGTTTACTGGAGTGGATCATTTGAATTAAGTTGGAACAGTAACCAGACTTTTGATCTATTGTATTTCTTCTCTGTCCTCTGAGAGGTTTTCTAAAATGCGATTATGTGTTTCAGGGATGAGGTGAGGTCAATGGTGAGGTCAGGAGGGAAGAAAGTGTTCAGGAGCCTCTGATGTCTTATGCTGTATTATTTATTGACACTTGGCCAAGGAGAATTAGAGACACTCTCAAAGTACATCAGAAGTGCCTGAGTCGGTCTCACATTCTGCCCAACTCATCCTGGTGGACAGACTTTAAACCTCTACAGATAACACCACAAATACTATACACCCAGAATTAGGTAAAAGAGAATGTTTTTACCCATGCAGGTGTTATTGTCAGCATATTCTAGTTTGGAGACACAGATGTCTCTTTACACAGCTTGGAATGTCAACGGCAAGCTATCTATTATGTCTATGAAGGCAGCAATAGGTCTCTTCAACCCTGGCCACCACAGTGTTGAGATAGACTGGCACCTACTGTTCTCAACCAAAGCCAAACATTAATGCTGCCGCAGACCTCAAGGCCCACACTTGACCTTGTGTAACCTAAGGGTAGAAAATTCCATAACAGCAACCATTCACAAACCATCGACTATGTAAACTCAAAGTCACTGTAGCATCACAGGCTGTAACATGAATGCCAAAACCAGTTTCAGGAGTCCTAGTTATCCATATACACTTTATAGTTATGTACTTTGTACTTATACATACATAAAGAAATGTCTTACAGATTTGCTAACGTAACCATTGCTATGAGGTCATTTAGTCTGACATTATAAGTTGAAGGTAACCCTATCAGGGTACAGGTACAGTCAGGTGATGTGAAATGTATTTTTCCATCAGCTCCTACAGTTTTTATTTAAGTAAATGTAAAATAAAAAAATGTAACCTAGAATAATGATTAAAAACATATGTAATAATAATAATTGTTATCATGGAATTAATGTAACTAAATAATCTAAAATAATAAGTCATATTAGTTGTAATTCATAATGAGTTAATAAGTAAAAAAGGGGTCTTGTCTCATACAGCAGTTACAGTTTTCTCTTTGTGTCTCACTCTCTGTCTCTTTGTTGCTTCTCTTCTTCTCCCATGTTTTTTTTCCTCCCTCCACAGCAGAACTGAGGAAGCTGGAGGGCCTGAAAACCATTGCAGTGACAACCAACGGCATGAACTTGGCCAGACTTCTGCCTAGGTTGAAAGATGCTGGCCTCGACCTGATAAACATAAGCCTGGATTCACTGGTCCCTGCTAAATTTGAGTTCATTGTCAGGCGGAAAGGTACGAAGAAGTATCTGACCCATAAATTCAGCTGCAAGATTATTACAAGGAAATGTCATGCCCTGCTGAAATGAATCCTAAATTATTTGAAGTGGGGTTGTATGAGGTACATAGTTGGGAGATGGTTGTCCCCAATTTGGAGAAGCAGACATGAGGACCAGCACAGAAGCTAAGCAATGTACTGCTGTGGACAGGGGCAGCAACAAAATGTATTTTAGCTGCCTAAAAAAGGCCTGGTTGATTTTCACTGCTTTACCTTGCTGTCTGACAGCCCTTAACATTGCTCTCTCCAGAATTTTACCCTGCAGAACATGGCAGTTCGTGTACCACTGTCTGATCCACAGCTAATGTGGTGCGGTGGGCCAGTATCTCTGGTGTTCTGCTAGGAAAAATTAATTACATTTTTTTTATCAATGAAGTGTGGTGGCTTTGAGCATTGAGCATAGATCAACATAAACACTGCAGTTTCTCGTCAAAAGGGGCTTTTCTGATGGCAAGGTAAAACAGTGAAACATTTCTGAGCATTGCTATTGATTTCTTTTTCATAGCTAAAATATGTTTTTTTTTTTTTTTTTTTTCTGCATCGTCCACATCAGTAAATCTCATAGCGTATGTGCCGGTCCACCTGTCTGCTTTTTTTTTTTTTACAGCTGGGGGTGTGCCAACCTCCATCTACTGGAGGTAGCTCACTGACTATGGATAAGTACCTCATTCAACCACACTTCAAATAACCTGAACTATGCTTTTAACCGCAGGTGTGACTTGTGTTGAATAAAGAGCACAGATGAATGTTGTTTTGATCACACTCCAAGCAACTGGTATTGTTCAGTCTTCAGTTTCTTTGAAACTTTTATCCCTAGAAAAAAAATGTAGTTTGGTTCTGCTGTCGCAGTTCTCAGTCGGTAGACTGAGTTAATACTGTGTTATGCATATGTAACTGTTGTTTTGGGTCTGTACCCTTTGGTTATTGAAGGAGCCTGCAAGCTCTAAACACAGAGTGCAGTGGAGGTGACAGCAGGGCAGAGCTCTGGGTGGTTGGCTTATAGAAAGTGGGCACAGATGGACCAACTGAGATCAGGAAATGGAGGAGAGGAAAAAGTGTTCTTTGAGCCACTCCACTTCCACAACACCTGACTGTTTTTTTGCTCAGTAAAGTGGTGAGCACATACTAGATCTGTAGGTATAGCCTGAATGAAATCTTTTCACCTAGCCCTCAGTTAGCTTATTTTGGACAACACCACATGTGGCATTTCAACATGGCGACTAAACATGAGTGTCAGTTCCTACAGAGAAGCTGACAAGCACTCTAAGTCTACCTGGATTTGTGGGTTTTGTGCAGATTAAAACAAATAATGCGTCTGACCACGGCAGTTTGCTGTTAAAAAGCTCTGGCTGCTGCCCAGGGATTAGCTGGAGATGTGGTTTGTGGCAAATCGTCGGCTTTGTGAGATATTAAAATGCAGTGAATGTATGTTAAAGTTTGTAAAGCTCAAGCAGATTTGAAGTGTGGTTGAATGAGGTACTTATCCATAGTGTGAGACATTTGTAAAACCTCCCACCAGTCTCCACCTTAGATTTGAATTGGTAGCACAAAATCCAAAGATCTCAAGGTATGATGATTTGTTTATTTAAAAAATGTTTATATCTTATTCACATTTAAGCATTTAACAGTTAAATGTCTGTCTTTGATTCTCCCAGGGTTCCACAAGGTCATGGAGGGCATTGATAAGGCAATCGAAATGGGCTACAACCCAGTCAAGGTATTTTGTTCATCTTTTATAAATGTTTCCTACTTTTTAGTTCATTTATTCATTTTTACACCTGTTTTATTTCTGTTTTTTCTTTGTGTATTTTTTATTTGTATCCCATCAGAGACTGTTTGTTTAGAAAAGAGTCGGCACACTGGAGAGTCAACTTCTTCTATCTGTGTCGTGTAGGTTTCGCCACTCCCATAAAGGAGCAGCAGCAGGCCCTGAGTTCATTGACTCTATTAGGAGAAGCGAACATGTTTCATATCACTGGCACAGCTTGTAATAGATACATTTTTTGCCACACTGACATCATGTCATCATCATGTTGTGACTGCGTCAGTCATATGCATGACACCCTATTTTACTGTCTTGTCTTGTAAGACAGAGGATTAACATTTAATGTGATCATCTTAAAATATTTTATTAGAAAACGGTGTGTTGTATTTCTGACTTTGAACATCATCTTGCCTCAAGAAAACCTGAATGGTTCATTTCCACACTGAGAACATTCCCCTGAGATCTGTCAGGTATATTTCAGCAAAATCTTGTAACAACTATAGACTGTGCTGGGCAATTAAATATTAATGTATGCATCTTTTAGAAAGTCGGTTTTTATTAGTGCAGTTGGGTGTCGTTACTAAACTGTCTCGCTGCTGCTGTGTGGTTTTGGTCTTGAACTTGGCGTCCTTACAGTTAAGGTAAAACAGGCTGCTCATGGGACAAATGCACGGCTTAGTAATCAGTGTTGTTTTGTGCTGCCCTCTGCAGGTTAACTGTGTGATCATGCGAGGCCTTAATGAGGATGAGCTGCTGGATTTTGTGGCGCTGACAGAGAAGAAGCCTCTGGAGGTGCGTTTCATCGAATACATGCCCTTCGATGGTGAGTGCTCACTGCGCACGATGTCCTGTTACACAGGTCTGCAAAGGTATCTGAAGAATCAGGATGTATGCAGGAGATTGTCCACTAGTTAATCAATCATGGTTGGCGTCATGATTGTAGACAAAAACATTTTTAAACAAAATATGCAGTGCTTATAACGCTGAATGCTGATGCAGCTGATTTTAAATCATCCGATCCGATATTCATTTTTTTTGTAATTAACCATTCGGCATTGTCCCACCAGCGTTTTACATCTTATACATATGTTCTCTAGATATACAGAACATACAAATACTTCACACTACAGTAGGGCCAATCGGATATTTAACGTACATTTATTCTTTTTAGAAATGGTGTTACTTGTGATATGTATATATGTGTATGTGTATGTATATGATATGATATGTATTCGGCCACTCAGCACAGCTTATTTTAATGCAGAAATGTTACTGATGTACCAGATCATTAATGCTCGCCTACAAAGTTGTCTCCAGTACTGCACCCGGCTACTTGAACGCCCTTATACAGGCATACAGTATGTTACCATTGCGCTCCTCCAATGAATGACGCCTGGCTCTGCCACCTGTTCCTTCAAGACAATCCAAACTTTTCTCGTGGAACGCACTACCAGGTCTTACCAGATCAAGGGTGTCCCTCTCTTTTAAAAAAAAAAACTCCTTAAGACCAAGCTCTTCAGAGATGACCTCCTCTCCTCTGGCACTACCAACAACTAGACATGCTAAATCTACCCCTTTTAAGAATTGTTGTAGCATTTATTGTTGCTGCATAACGCTTCTTATCGCACTGTACCTTGATTGTTCCCTTCTCTGAAAGTCACTTTGGTTAAAAGTGTCAGCTAAATGACTAAATGTAAACGTACCACTGCATAAATACACCACAGGTTGTTATAGCTGGTGATATGCGCCACCTGCCACTGACCCTCCACTGCATCGATTCTTCTCTGCAGGCAACAAGTGGAACTTTAAGAAGATGGTGAGTTACCAGGAGATGCTGGACCGCATTAGGCAGCGGTGGCCCAACCTGGAGATGCTTCAAACTGGACACACAGACACCGCCAAGGTCAGTGGCTCCAACTCTACTGTATTTCCAAAGTATTGATTTGCTCCTGTCAGGAGCTGGAACACTGACAAAGATGATTTATTTAACATCCTGTTTTTTCTGAAATATAAAACAGGATGTCAGGTTTGATTCTTGTTTAGGTGTACAGTATTATTACAGCACAGAATTGAATCCACCTGATCACCTGTAAGTCATTCAGCCTTGAAGCTTTCAGAACTCACTTCTTACCAGCAGACAAACATGTAGTTGCTTCTCTGATTCAACACCGGGTCTGAGAAAAACATGAAGTGTCTGATGTACCAGCCAAATCATCAATCACATTGAAATAATTTTTAAAGAAATTGCTCACAGGAGTAATTGTTTGACATTCTTCTCTGTCTTGTCGCAGACATTCAAGGTGCCTGGCTTCAAAGGTCAGGTTGGCTTCATCACTTCCATGTCTGAACATTTTTGTGGCTCCTGCAACCGCTTGCGCATCACTGCAGATGGCAGCCTGAAGGTAAAGCTAAGGTCGACCTTTGTTAGATGTTTTTGTGTTAATGTGGTGCACACTCTGCGTGTCCATTTATGGATCTAACATATTAACTATAAATAATCTCATCCTTTCTTAGCCGTGAGTTTTAACGTCTTGTCCGTCTTCCCTCAGGTGTGTTTGTTCGGGAACTCGGAGGTGTCCCTGAGAGATGTGCTTCGCTCGGGTGCATCACATGAAGAGCTGCTGCAAATCATCGGGGCTGCTGTAGGCAGGAAGAAGAAACAACACGCAGGTAGATTTGATGTGTACACTTTGTATACAATGCATCATTTGTGGGGTATACTCACAGATTATTGAGGAACCTCTACTGGAATGTAATATCTTCCCTCTTTGCGTCTTCAGGCATGTTCAGTATCTCCCAGATGAAGAACAGGCCCATGATCCTCATTGGTGGGTGACACGGCTGTACGTACAAATCTCAGACACTCTGTTTGTTCTGTCACCGTTCAGTCACGATTTATTTGTGATGTTGTGATCATTCTACATTCACAACCTACTCATAGTAAATCATGCAGGTTTAAGATGAATTTACAATTGAATGATTTTAATTTTTATCTGAAGTGTGAATAATGCATCTGAATGAGGTTTCCTTGACTAACATTCTCTTGTTACCCTCGGCAGGCACCACATCCCCAAGGCCGTTGTCTCTACCAAAGTCAGAAGACAGCCAGAGAGCTTTCCCCAGTGTTTGCCAGCTTATGAATGACACCTTTCTCTGTCCAGTAGCAGCTCGTGCCATGGGCCTTTCAGGCAGCAGGAGAGTCCTGAACGCAGACGGCCTTTTGTGCCCTCCAGACTGCACTGCTAGAACCTTAATGAGTGGGGGCACCCATGTTAGGTCGCATATCAACACAGAACAACCTACTGCGACAGACAACATCTCCAGTGTAGCACCCCTTCACTCCTCTGATTTTGGTGATGGTCTCACTTTCACCCGTTTTCACACTAAGACTGCAAGTTTTACAAATGTCACAAGCTACACTAACAAAGACTGTCTCAGGTACGCACAAGCCAGGGGTCCCAGTGCTTTGAGGAGCCACTTACTCCCCAAGACCCCAAGAACACCTCATTTTTGCACACTACTAATGATGAAAACTATGAATGCCAAACTAAATCTTAAACACCACAGTGTTCGACTGTGTCACAATCAAAGTTCCAGTGAAGACCCCAGTGGCACACGCCAACCATTTGTGAGCAATCAGGCCAAGTCAGACATCAACAGGGAAGCCCAGCTAACGCACACAGATGCCCAGGGTCGAGCCACAATGGTGGACGTTGGAGGGAAAGTTCCCACACGTCGCACAGCCACAGCCTGTGCCACAGTCATCTTGGGCCCCACTGCCTTCCGTCTGCTTCGGGATAACCAGCTGGCTAAGGGTGATGCCTTAGCAGTGGCGCAGTTGGCTGGTATCATGGCTTCCAAGCAGACCTCAGCTCTCATCCCGCTCTGCCACCCGCTGCCCTTAGACCACACCTCTGTCACCTTTGACCTCAATGAGCTGCAGAACGCCGC
>CM053987.1:18421385-18456552 GCA_028641955.1 Protonibea diacanthus
GGTCAAATGGTCAAATGTGACGGAGCGCTACGCCCACACCGTTTCCTCAAAATTCATAATTTTGATAACTTTTACTCAGGAAGTCTATATGAACACACCTACCAAGTTTGAAGTCAATTGGATAAAATTCCTAGGAGGAGTTCGTTCAAATATGACCCCTTCTCAACCAGCCCGCAACACCAAGAATGGTGATTTTCATTCTTAAATATCTTGCTTCTTGTTAATTTTAGCCTATTGCTCCGAGAGACTTTTTTGTACGCCTTCCCATGATCTACAAGTTGGCTGAGGTTTCATAACTCTGTGTCCAAAACTGTGGCGGGGCTGCCTCAAAGAAAAGTTCAAGGGGGCGCTATACAGCGATTTTGCCCCGCTCCCTTATTAATTATGCAGCCGAAATTTGCATAACATGGGTCTTAATAACCACAACAAGTTTCAGAGAGCTCGGAGAAAGTATATGAAAGCCCAACACTTTTGCCTTAAAAACCAGCCAAAAAGTCAATGGAGTTCGCATTCTGTATCAAATGGTCAAATTTGATGGATCGCCACGCCCACACCGTTTCATCAAAATTCATAATTTTGATAACTTTTACTCAGGAAGTCTATACGAACAGACCTACCAAGTTTGAAGTCAATTGGATAAAATCCCTAGGAGGAGTTCATTCAAATATGACCCCTTCTCAACCAGCCCGCAATACCAAAAACAGTGATTTTCATTCTTAAATATCTCACTTCCTGTTCATTTTAGCCCATTGCTCCAAGAGACTTTTTTGTACGTCTTCCCATGATCTATAATTGGGCTGAGGTTTCATAACTCTGTGTCCAAAACTGTGGCGGGGCTGCCTCAAAGAAAGTTCAAGGGTGCGCTATAGAGCGATTTTGCCCCGCCGAATTTTGCATAACATTGGTCTTAATCACCACCAGAAGTTTCAGACAGCTCTAAGGAAGTATATGAAAGCCCAACACTTTTGCCTTAAAAACCAGCCAAAAAGTCAAGGGAGTTCGCATTCTGTATCAAAGGGTCAAATTTGATGGATCGCCACGCCCACACAGTTCCCTCAAAATTCATAATTTTGATAACTTTTACTCAGTAAGCCTATATGAACACACCTACCAGACAGCTCTGAGAAAGTATATGCCCAACACCTTTGCCTGAAAATCAGCCAAAAAGTCAATGGAGTCACATTTAAAAAAAAAAAAAAAAGGCGTTTTTCAGTTTGACAGGCCATCGTATCTACATAGTTTATCAAAAACTCACCTTTTTTGGAGGGTTTCTTCTCAAGGTTGTTTCTGATATTTCCACGCAGTTTCAGCACCGTACGGTCAATATTGTCTGAGTTGTACGTCATCTCGAAAAAGTGTTTTTTTCCTATTGCCACTAGGAGGCGCTGTGAAAATCACCAAATGTTGTCATGGAAATATGTTCTAGGCCAGACTGCCATTATGTATCAGAGGTTTGGGGAAGGTTGGAGTATTTTTCGCAAAGTTATAGCACATCAAAATTTCATGAAAACACGCCGAATTTGGTGGCCCCACCCCTCCCACACAGGAAATCCAAAACTCACAATTTTGATAACTTTTCATTGTCAAGGTTTGTGGAAGGTTAGTGTAGTAGTAATGTCCTAAATGAGCCGAATCTAGTGATATAATTTTTATTTCTGTAGTACAAAAAACAAAATAGGGTTAGGGGTGTGTGTGTATATATATGTAAAGGTTGTAAAGGTTGTTTAACTAATGTGACTGTCAAAACAGAATTTAACATAACATATTTTTTTTTATTCTGAAGACAGTTTCTACACAATAAAATACAACACTATGTCAACATGTGTGTGTTGGTCTCATTTAGCATATTTTTAAGGAAAGTTAATAACTAATTCAATTTGAGACAAAAGCCATATTGATTTTAGGGTTAGTATTTAGGGATAGGAGTGGTTAAAGGGATAGTTTAAGCTTCTTGGAAGTTGCAGGATGGAAGAGGTACTGTCAGATATGCAGCATAATACGTTGTACCTGGCACACTTGGGTTTAGGTATAGGCATACATAGACATACGTAAATTCTTCAGTTGAGACAAGGAAGCATTAATTGAAAAGGCTGTCTGACAGCAAGGCAAAGTGGTGAGAATATTCTTATATAGCATACACTTTAACTCATGTTTTTTTAGGCAGGCTATTTTGTGGCTAAAATATGTTTTTCTGCTGACCCTGTCCACAGCAGTGCATAACTCTACTTCAGTGTCAGAATCCCTGTCTGCTTCTCCTATACATTTGTACCACATACAACTCACAAAAATCCTAAAACTATCCCTTTAAGGTTAGGAGGAGTGGCAGGCAAGTATAGTTAGGTTAGGGTTAGAGAGAGATTCTGTAATATTTCCAGTATACACTTTCCCACAGTTTTACATCATAGAGTAAATATAAACAATGGAGACAAAATAAAAACAAAGACAAGGCCAAAGCATATTCAGCACAGCAGGTAACAGTCAGTCTGCCTGTCTCTGCACTACAGCTGTGGTCTTGGAGTGTTCACTGAGTTCACTGATCTTTAAACTAGACCAATCAAATCCATTTTTGCTACTCCCTGACAGATTTTCTCCTTGCATCACCTGAAGAACATCAGAGCTCATCCTGCAGAGAAAAGGCAGACATCACAGATCATCAGATCAACGGGTACATTGTCTGGTTTCCGTTTGAATTTGATTTGAACTGCTACTTACCTTTAGTTTGTTGTGTAACTGTGGCGACTGTTGTAGTCGCTGTCTGATGGTGTCTGCAATCACATTAGCATCCCGGCTGTTGATGTGATCTCCACTGTGTTCATGCTGTCAATACACACATACAATGACACATCTTTGAGACCACAGGTCACTAATAGGCAGACATGGTAGAAAGACCCACACTCTGTCCAGGTCCGGACCCAGAGCCAGAAACGACATATCATTGAGTTATGTTCAGTTTTGGTGGAGATTACATTTTGACCGGCGAGTCCAGAGTCGCACTGTTGCCATGACCTTGAATTATAGCTTTCTTTGTTTGATTTTAGTTGTTAACTTCACACAGTGATGATGCTGCAGACCTGAACATGAGAACATTTTGTATATCTGGACCTCCTGAAATCAGAATTGTCTACCCCTGTTTTAGACCTGTGTTCGGCCCATCTTTGACTCTTTCACACCAAACCTCTTAATCTGTGACAACAAGGAGGAAGCGATGCAGCCTGTTATTCACTTACTGTTGATTAGTCTCTCTCTTCAGTTAACTCTTCTACAGCCATACTACTGCTGCTGCCATTAGAATTACATTAAGAACATTCAACTAGTGAAGTGCAGTAGCTTTTATTATGAAGCAGTGAAAGGGAAACTATAAGTATTGGTCAGCCATCTAACCACCTAAAATTCTAGCTCATCAAAACAGGTTTACAAAAACATGACAGGGTCATTTTCTACATTCTTTTTTCCAGTGGATCACTTTGAAATACCTGACTACAATGATCGAGGAGGCGCAGTCACAGTGGGCAGTTGGAGCACCACCAACTGATCAGCAAGCTAATCAACTCCTTTTACTGTACTGTGCTGTTGTGTTACTACAGGCTACTGTGTGTATGCAGCATGATATCAGGTGGTTATAATTGTGAGTTACGGAGAAGAAGAGGATGCAGAGCAGGAGTGAAGCACAGAGAGTGGAAAAGACGGTATAAGCCCTGTTTACCGTCTGTCATCATGGGGAAGGTAAGATCTCTCTCCAACAAGATGGAGGAGCTAATGGCACTGACCCGGCTGCAGAGGGAGTACCATGAACGCAGCCTCATGTGTTTCATTGAGACGTGGCTGAATGAACTTTCTTCGGTGTCACATGTGACCCTGGACGGATTTCAACAAGTCCGGGTGTTGGTTATTGCAGTGACTGTATGTTAATGCATCTTACTAACTAAACTTCTTCCCTGGAGTTTCTGTGCTCTCTCGTCCAGCAGGTTCTCATGGATCATGGCTGCTGCTGTGGTCTGCTGCTGTGGTCCTGCACGACGTCCAATACATATATTATTACTGTCATTATTGTTACCATATCTCCAATACATTTATAGTTAGTTAATGACTTGCTGCTGCTGTGCATCTGTGTCTCTCTAACTCTATCACAGGTTCCAAAATGTGTGTGCTGCAGTGACAGATCAGATCCACACTGCCGTCTCTCAACTTCAAAACCAGCACCCCCAGTCCCTTCTCCTCATCTCCGGTGACTTCAATCATGCTTCCCTGACCTCTGCTCTCCCCACCTTCACCCAGTACGTAAAATGCTACACAGAGACAATAAAACTTTGGACCTATTGTATGCAAACATCAAGGAGGCATACACCTCATCCCTCTCCCCTCGCTTGGGCGCTCAGATCACAACCTCATCCATCTGGTCACAGACTACACCCCTGTGGTGAACAATCAATCACCTGTGAAGAGGCCTGTGAAGGAGTGGTCTGAGGAGACCAGTGCCAGGCTCCGGGACTGCTTTGAAACAGACTGGGAAGCACTCTGAGCCCCCCACAGCAGTGACATTGACAGTATGACCCACTGCATTACAGACCATATTAACTTCTGTGTGGAGAATATTATTTAATATCATGGTCACTTTAACTGCAATATTATTTTTTATAACACGCCACTTTTACCTTCAGTACTTTTTGCATGTTGTCTGTTGTTTGTTTGCTTTTTTGTTTATATTGTACAGATTGTAAGATACTTCTGATTTTGTTGTTTTTGTCCTTTCTAGTTTATTTCTGTAGTGTATATCAGACTTTGCTGCTGTAACAAGTAAATTTACCCACTGTGGGATAAATAAAGTATAATCTAATCTAATCTAGTGATTCACTGACTTCTTTATTAAAACGACGTACTGTTGTGCTACACCAAATTTGCTGCTACCACATAAACCAGAGGTGTCTCTGAATCAACAATCAATTTAAAATTCCATTTGCTTTCATTCACAAACAATGTTGTCTGCAAGTCAAATCTTTTTGATTTAGATTTTTTCTTGTTGGCCTTTCTACTTGTCCTGATGTTTTCCAGATGTTTTTTTCAATTTCTAGGACACCTTTTCATGCACATAACCTTAGATCAATACTGTATTGCAGTAGGATTAACTTGACATTATAACGTAAAGTATGACCAAGAAGAAAACTAGGACTGTGAAGATAACCACAATACTGTGATCATATGATGCCAACAAAGCACATTAGAATCAACAAGTTTTTTTTTTTTTGGTGGGGAAAATTTCATGTTTCATGTGCATTGAAATGCATTTCAGATCTGTTGCACACCCATTTTTTAATTTTCCTGCAAAGACCTGCCGTACTCTGCCTGTGATTGTTGGCAAGTCAGGAACATTGGTGTACAGAGGCATTATGGGATTGACCGTGGTTGACAGTGGTTGTTTGCATGGCTAACACCATGCAAACAACAAATGATCACAGACTTAGCATTATGGATGAAATTTAGCCAGGTGGAGGTCTTTATCGATGCTGTGTGTGTCCTCACCCTTTGTGTTCCCAGGTATGGGTAGAATCTGACAGTTGGGTAGGCAGTGATTCCAGCTGATTGACAAGTCTGATGATAAGACTGACAGTCCACCTTCCCTGCCCGAACCTCCCCTTTAAGAATCTGTCAATAACATAAAGGATATCTCTTTAAGAGCTTCCATACATAGAAAGAACATGTCAATTTATTTTTCATGTCAGAGTCTAGTTGAATATGTATGTTATTGACAAAAAATAAAATAATAAATGAGTTATTAAATAAACAAGGTGACTCACCCGTGCCACGACTTCAAACTCTGGGGCAAAGCGTTGACATGGTTCACACCAAGGGGCGTAAAAATCCAGAACCCAATGAGCCTGACCTGATAGAACCTGAGACCTAAAGGACTCTGGAGTCAGGTCCACAGAAGCTCTGGGTAAAGAGCTGTACACACAAGACATTAACAGAACTACAGATCTGAAGGAGTCCCCATTAACCTAATCATTGATCCTTTGTCACCAGAGAGACATGAAATTAAATATCTGTGTCTCACCTCAATGCCCAAGCTCTCAGTGAATGGGCATCTCTGTGCCAACCATTATAACTCCTGAAATAACAGACACATAGATCAAGAAAATCAAGAAAATTTTCATTAGTGACAAATGACTTTAATGCTCAACAATTGCACCAACAGCTTTTCAGGAAAACTTTTGTCCAGAGGAATAAATCTCTGTTTACATTTCAGAAATCTCAGTCACTGTGAAAACGTGCACCACCACCTGCATCAGTCAATCCAGAAAATATCAACAACTTTGAATGTGTCATGTGCAGTCACAAAAACTAATAAATGACATGATGATTCTCTTGATTGCAATTTTACCCCAGAAACATCTTTGACTTCTTACAATGTTTATTTTGTGTACAGTATCTAAAAAAGTTAAAGTGTGGTACTTACATGTAGTGATCTGGCTTCCGGGTGTTGCCGGGGTACAGGCGGATTTCTGGGTATGCCTTCACATTCTGACTCTGACAGAAAGACTGAAACCTCTGACAGTCAACTGAACCAACCAGGATCTGACCTGACAGCAACTTGATGATGAGAGACACAAAGAAGTGACATGCAGGTTAGACAACTTGTGTGTGTGGTGTATTTGAACTCTGTATGTGATTATGTTGTACCTTGGCCATCCGTCTCCACTCTGGTATCAGAACCTGACAGGGACCACACCATGGGGCATAGAAATCCACCAACCAGATATGTCCTTCAACTCCACCTGAAACAAGAGGAGAGTATGAAAGAGATTAATCCCTGATCCTGCAGTGAGTTCCGGGACTATCTGTTTCTGTCAGAACTAGTTTTACCTTTAACTCTCTCTGTGAAGCTGGATGGATCCAGGACCACCACAGATGGATGCACCAGTTCCTGCAGAGAGAGAAAGAATAGATTTCAGCCAGAGATGTATTTCACTAGCTGTTGATGTAACCAAAAAAATGTGTAATGTGCAGCCTTTTTTTCTTTAAGTTGTGTTAATGTTTGTTAAGTCTGCACATTTCTGGTTTAAACAGAGATTCTGATTTTCTTTTAAAATTTTACATTAAGAATTGCACACTCCAAAAGCATCAGCTGAATTGTATATTAATATTTAATCGGTGTGTAGTATTACCTGTACGAACTCCAGGATCCCATCAGCTGAATGTTGTCCTTCATATTCATGGACAGAGGAACCATTAAAGAGAACTGTGGTGGGATAAGCCTGAATATTGTACTAACAAATGGGGAGAAAGGCAAATGATCAACTTGTAGTATGTGTTGTGTAGAATTTTAATGGTCAATGGTCAGTTCGGTAAGTGGAGGGAAAGTGAATAGCAATTATTATCTGTTGTGTCTGACCTCAGTTACCATAGTAATGATCACAATAGTGCCTGCTTTACTAAACACAAACATATAGCTGCTCTGTGTCTCAAGAAGAGAAGTCAGTACCTCAATAACAGTCTAAGATTTAACACTGTACTGTACACAAGGACAAGCATATGTCTGGAGGTCACTGTAACCCCCATATGGGGTATGTTAGAATAGAAAAGTCCCTCACAGCATGTACCTGTCTCTAGCTCATAATTAATGGTACAACCTGAACCCAAACATGTATGTGCTTACCATAGAGCAGAGGCTGTGGTGGATGGTACAGTCAAGAGTACCAAACTTCATCTGCCCAGCCAATTGGATTGAAGCTTTTCTCAGTTCAGGCAATAAGGCTCGACATGGAGGACACCACTGCACATATGAATCAAATAATAAATAATATGATTACAAAAACCGTTCATTATTTTCTATTGTCTCCCATTACACTGACACAAACTGAGTTGAAGACAACGAAGCACATTTACTAAGCGATGTGTGATGTGTAGAGTTTTTCAAGCTCCCCAAAGTGCACCATTGGGTGAACTCTTGAATTTCAGTGGACAGCCCCGTGTTGGGTTCAATTCACAATGACTTGCAGCAATGACCTGCCTACAGCTTGGAAGTAACAGGACTAAAGGCCAGGACACACTACCCGGTACACATGCCATGCAGCATGCCCATTCTGTTCCAGATTCAAAGCTTGCTTGCATTTCTGTGGACAGAATCAAACACTACAGAAAAATTAAATTACAGAAAAAAACTACACTACTAAATTACAACTAAAACAAATCAACACATGATTAAAGTAGTTACAAACCGGAGCAAAGAAGTCGACCAGCCAGGGCTCTTTTCTGTCTGTAGGAAAGTTGTCAGGTCTTAGCGTCGTCACATAAGCGTGCACGCTGTCTCTTGCAAAACCCACAATGTTGTACAACACATCTTTACCTACAGACACAGAAGTTACACAACAGACAGGGTGAAGTCACAGACAAGCAAGCTAAAGCTGAGCAATGAATCAACAGAATTTTTTTAATAGAAAAAAATGAAATGAAAAAAAATGTTAGTTGAAAGCAGACATGTATGCCCATACATCTCAACATGACAATAATTTCTTCACATAAACTGGATGACAACAATTTTAAAAAGCATGATGGTAGCACTACAGGTCTACTGAGCACTGTTTAGCCTGGTACAGCCTGGCTTAGCTTGACTCACTTTTGGTTCCAGGTTACCTTTTTCACAAGGAGAAAGCAAGTGTCTGGGCAGGTGTCTTGACATAATTTCTGTTATGGACTGGCATTACATAATTAAAACTGAAATGAAGCATTGTCAGTTGTCCAACAGTTTGGTCCAGTTCAATCTTGACTAAAGTGGTGGACCAACAGAAAAACAGACCGACATCACCATCCATAGACCCACAATATAACGAAACTAGTCAATTAAACATTGATATCCCTGCTACTGGTTGACACAAAACATACAAGTCACTTTAGTTGTAATATTTTATCAGTCACCAGTTAACTGGCTGTCTGCATCTTCACACAGCTGGCACTGCCACTAATGCTCGTGCTGTTGTTCAAAGATGTCATATTTGTTACACTTACACTAAGTCTCAGTCATTTCATCATTGCCGTCTGCTTTGGGATTCTACGAGTGGATTTCACTTCCTACCACAAAACTTCAAACACCAACTCCGCTATGATGGAACCTTCCAGGGGAGGGGAATAACAATATGGTGGAACTGTTGTTGAAAAGAAGGGTGTTGGGGTGGAGGTTGGAGATAGATAGACTGATTGATCTACATGTTGTTGTTCATATCAAAGTTAATTCAGCCAGTGATAGAGAAAAATACATGATAAAAATTCTAACAGGATCATCATCTTCATTCTCATAATGATCTATGGCAGGGGTCCCCAAACTTTTTTCGGTGGGGGCCACATCAACTTTCCTTTCTGTGATGAGGGGCCAGGGTCAGTCTAATAGGAAATGATATGGGCCAAAGTGACAACCAGTATTATTGTGGAGATTATAATGATCATTTGTTGCAGGTGCCCTTCGCTTGGCCTTGGCATCGGCAAATGTTAAATTCTTTAAGTACCGCCACTTTATCTTTGCAGATTAGACAAACTTGTTTTTTTTTTCTTTTTACCTTTTCCTTGCACTGTCTCTCTCTATTGTCCCTCCCCACCAAGACCGCAGACTCCTTTGATTGGCTAGAATACGTCATAGGAACCGTCCACTGATTGGTTGAAAAAGAAAGTATTCTGCCTAGTAACGTTTTTCAATCAATCAATCTATCTATAGTCTGCGTATGGAGTCTGCCGAACGTCTATTTTTTTGATTGGTCTTTTACATGGTGGCATAGGACAACAAGGAAGTGTCGCACAGACATGAACCACGCATTTCCGTTCTCAGCGGAATCTTAGGGATACAGTGCAAAAACCACATCTCACTATCGTAAACCATTTCAGAGATATTCACAGATATGTAAAACTTAAGATATTTAGACAGATCTGCCCAGTCTGTTCCCAGAAGGTTAAAAACTCTACGCTCTAAATCTAGTTTCGACATTTTGTTTTCTGGCTTTCTTCCGTTAGCTCGCCTCGCCCGCGCACACTTCACGCTTGATCACGAGCAAAGTCATGTCGGAATATACCGAAAATTAGCTACTACTGTAAATAGTTCATAAATAAGGTAAATTTTAATTAGAATGCCAACCATAATCATTAAGTGCGGCTATTTTATAATAGGAAAATGTAATTTAAAAAATAGGCCATGTTTAGAGGGATTGTTAAGTGGGCCGCTCTAATAGGCGGGCCGGATGTGGCCCGGGGGCCGTAGTTTGGGGACCCCTGATCTATGGTGTTGTCCAGCAGAAGACATTTACCATGTTTCCCATCTCAGCAGTATACCAACACATTTACTGCCCTTGAAATGCCAATAATACAACAAAGTGCCTCAGCATCAAATGTGTGTAAAAATGCTGGATTATCTAACGTAACAGTGACTTGTGAAGCCTGGTGGTATATGAAATTTGTCATGATTGCTCATGACAAATTTCATCCCTAGTCTGTAGTACTCACCATGGTGGATCTCAAAGTCATTGATTCCCAGTCCTTTGAAGACAGCGACACATGGTTTATGGATGTAGAGAGACTTGCATAACTCTGAGTCTGCTATACAATCTACTCTGCTAACCTGGAGAGACAGACATCATCAGTTGGACATACAGCAGGCAGAGGCATGCAGACAGGGCAGATGGACAAATGGACAGACAGAGAGACAGACAGACACCTGTATGTGGTCATTTCGGAGGAAAGCTCGTAGCTTCTTGTACTCGATGGTGGCAGGGCTTCTGCCTCCAAATGTAAAACTCACCAACCAGCGATGATGGGCTAGCTTGCTCTGGAGACAAGAAGTCACATATCATTAACAAGAAGCATGTTTTGACATGTATTGTGAAGTGTTGATGTATGTGACAGCTCAAGGATATATTTATTTGAGTGTGGACCTGGAAGTTGTCGCTGGTCAGCAGTTGCAGATCAGGCAGATGGTTGATGACCCGATTGTAAATCTCTTTACTGTCCAGAGTATTCAACCACTGGAACAAATGCACATTAAGTCAGTGCTGCAGTACAACACTCTCTAACTAGAGTCGGTAATGTGTTCTGTGTCTTACCAGCACACTGCCTTGTTGATCCAGAGAACTTCCAGGTGGGAAAAAAGCTGTTGCTCCACTGGTCACCTGAAACACATTAGAAAATTAAAGCTGCAAGCAGCATTGGACGGGCCCTCGCACCTCCGTGCCCGTCGGGGAGGGTGGCACGTCGGGGGGCACCAGATGGAAAACACACGAGCCTTCGAAGCCTTCGAAGTACTTTGTTGAATTGACCACACACATTAGCCAGAACTGGGTCAAATGGTCAAATGTGACGGAGCGCTACGCCCACACCGTTTCCTAAAAATTCATAATTTTGATAACTTTTACTCAGGAAGTCTATATGAACACACCTACCAAGTTTGAAGTCAATTGGATGAAATCCCTAGGAGGAGTTCGTTCAAATAGGACCCCTTCTCAACCAGCCCGCAACGCCAAAAACGGTGATTTTCATTCTTATATATCTCGCTTCCTGTTGATTTTAGCCCATTACTCCAAGAGACTTTTTTGTAGGTCTTCCCTTGATCTACAAGTCGGCTAAGTTTCATAACTGTGTGTCCAAAACTGTGGCGGGGCTGCCTCAAAGAAAAGTTCAAGGGGGCGCTATAGAGCGATTTTGCCCTGCCCCCTAATTAATTATATAGCCAAATTTTGCATAACATTGGTCTTAATCACCACCAGAAGTTTCAGACAGCTCTAAGAAAGTATATGAAAACCCAACACTTTTGCCTTAAAAACCAGCCAAAAAGTCAATGGAGTTTGGATTCTTGATCAAAGGGTCAAATTTGATGGAGGGCCACGCCCACACCATTTCATCACAATTCATAATTTTGATAACTTTTACTCAGGAAGTCTATACGAACACACCTACCAAGTTTGAAGTCAATTGGATAAAATCCCTAGGAGGAGTTCGTTCAAATAGGACCCCTTCTCAACCAGCCCGCAACACCAAAAATGGTGATTTTCATTCTTAAATATCTCACTTCCTGTTCATTTTAGCCCATTGCTCCAAGAGACTTTTTTGTAGGTCTTCCCATGATCTACAAGTCGGCTGAGGTTTCATAACACTGTGTCCAAAACTGTGGCCGGGGTGCCTCAAACAAAAATTTAAGGGGGCGCTATGGAGCAATTTTGCCCCTCCCGCAATTAAGTATGCAGCTGAAATTTGCATAACATTGGTCTTAATAACCACAAGAATTTTCAGACAGCTCTGGTAAGTATATGAAAGCCCAACATTTTTGCCTTAAAAACCAGCCAAAAAGTCAATGGAGTTCCAGATTTTTTCGAAAAAATCGGCACTGTTGACTTTGACAGACTGCCACGGCCACGCCCTCTGATGAAAAGTTGAAATTCTTTCTCAAATGTCAACACCAAATGAGTTTTCGAGTACATTTAGGCCGTCTAAAATGCGATTTACTTTTAGGAAGAAAAAGAAAGAAAAAAACAATAATAATTAAAAAAAATAAATAAACATTCGAAATTCAATAGGGCCTCGCACCGCGTGCTTGGGCCCCAACAACAAAAAAAAAATAATAATAATAAACATTCGAAATCCAATAGAGCCTCGCACCCTGTGCTCGGGCCCTAATAAACATTCGAAATTCAATAGGGCCTCACACCGCATGCTCGGGCCCTAAAACTAATAATAATCAAAATAAATAAACATTCGAAATTCAATAGGGCCTCGCACCGCGTGCTAGGGCCCTAATAACACAACCCGTGCAGGAAAACGACATGGATGTGACATGGAGTGCTCAGAAACAAAATATCTATCTCTGCTGCTTTTCAGATGATACTCCCATATAAACACAACTAGGAAAGGATCAAGGGAGGAGAATGACCCCAAACTGAGGAGTTACTAACATGTCTAACACATCAAATGATATCAATAGTATAGCTATGGTGTCAAGCCTTACCTGGAAACTGCCACAGAGCTGCTCCTCTGAGGTACAGTCCATCCATCCCACCTTAACCAGACCATCCTACACAACATATTATACAAAAGCACACAGTCCAACTCGTCAATATCTAACTTAAAGTTAACTTTAATTTAAAGTCAGTGGCACTTCACATATTCACACATCCTTTACTGCTGCATGATGCATGTTGAGTTGTTTGCCATCATTATTATTCAAATGTTTCTTTCATTAATGTGATGTGAAATGTGATGTGTGGTAAATGATAAAAGGACTGTACTTCAATAGCAGCTTTCTAGTCTTCTGACTACTCAACGCTCTTTTACACTACATATTGCATTCACCCATTCACACACATTCATACACTGATGGCGCAGCCTTCGGGAGCAATTTGTGGTGCCAAAGGACACTTCAACGCAAACTGTAGGAGACAGGGATCCAACTGCCTTTCATGCGATTAGTGGATGACCCACTCTACCTCCGAGCCACAGCACCTGACGTGTTTCTTTGATTGTAGATTAAAGTGGAATCTTGTCAGCCATGCAGTAGAAAGACTTTTTAAATTTTTATTTGGTTCTACATGATGAAAGAAAAAAATGTGGATAGGCATTCTATTTTTCTCAAAGATATAAACCCTACAACAACCAGAAAACATTTCAGTTTCAGTTCACTTTCCAGCTGGTGAGTGACGTACTGCAAGTTAGGCATGTTTGGTTCTGGCAGGAAAAAAACAACATGCACATTTTTTGTATACAGTATTGTTGTATTACAGTTAAATAGTGCTTGTAAGAAATAGGCTATGGTAAATGGATAGTTATATAGCGCCTTGCTAGTTATCTGACCCACACACAAGATAGACAGATTACACTGGCTGCCAAGCAAGGTGCCAAATGATCAGTTTTTGGAGCTAATCATTCACACACATTTACACACTGATAGCTCAGCCTTCAGTAATAACCCCAAATAACTCCTGAAGGCTGAGCCATCAGTGTGTAAATGTGTGTGAATGATTAGCTCCAACATGTCAAACAGTCTGATCCTCTCAACATCTCATTTTTACGTAAACTTGAGGTATCTAGAGAATATTGCATTTCTCATGTTAACATTTTTTTTTGAGTAATCAAGAAAAAGAAAACTCCATACTTCTAAAACTTACTAAAATAAAACAAGGGCTAAAAACAAATTCTCTTCTGCAGAGGAGAGGGATCAACTGGTGATCAGGAGTCAAAAGACATTCCTTTGCTGTGAAAAACTGCATAGCAGAGATGTTCTTCCTCTGATACAAACAGCTGTGGGAAAACTTGAAAGATAATATCACTACTGTTCTCTCACCAGCATTCCAGCAACTTTCTGTCTTATTCTTGGCTCCAGGCAATCTGAGAGAGAGCGAGAGAGTGAGAGTGAGAGTTAGTTAAGTAAGCTATGATTGTCACCCTATCGATGTAGAATATCTTCAGAAATAAATGGAAATGTACCAACTTTTAGAACATTTTAATATGTCTGAAGTTCTTTAAAGCCACTTTTTCAGATGAAAACAAATGTAAGTGTTAAGGCTGTAGCGATACACTAATCTCACGACACAATACACAATATTCAGCCAATGATACGATTCGATATGATTACATCATTTTCTGAAAGATTTTAAAGGGACAGTGTGATTTTGGTGATTTTGTGAGTCTTCCATTGACTTGGATTGAATTAACTGAACTGAAAACTGAAAGCATCAATTACACAATATATCTGACTGGGCAGAGAGTCTACAGCTTGCGAATGCTGGACAAAATGAATCCGATTTTTGTCATATCACACCTCAAACAGTACTAGTTTTTGAATGAAAATATTTTGAATGAAACTATCATTTTTCATGTGTTTTTGCCTCATTTTCCTCTGACATGCCACTTATCAAAGCAAAGACCCTCCAGAAAGTTGAGGGGAACCTGTCGTTCAATAAAAATAGTATTTATGGAGTTATGCTGTCACTCTGCAGTCACTTTGGGCCCTCTGTGACTCTGCTCTGTGTGCTCCCTGCCCCCTGCACTTTGTTCTACACCGCCTGCTGTTTCTCTCTGTTGTCCCTCCCCCCAAGACCCCAAAGTCCTTTGAATTGCTAGAAGATGTCACAGATACCATCCACTGATTGGTTGAAAAAGAAACTAGTCCGCCTAGTAACGCATGTCCATTTGTCGTCTGCACTTTCAGTCTGCAATAGAATAATAGGAATAGAACAACAAGGAAGTGTCGGACAGACACAAACCGCATCTCCGTCTGAAACAGAATCTCAGAAAAACAGTGCAAAAAAATCACATCTCTCTATCATAAACTGTTTTCACAGATATGTAAAACTTTATCTGCCCAATCTGTCCTCAGAGGGTTAAACCCAAAGTGGTGGGAGCACTTCTGCTTTTAAGCATGAAGGTGCTGGATTTAGATGGGGGGAAATGGGCAGCAAGCAGAGTGCCAGGCTTAACACGGGGGGTTTGAATGGAACTTAATGTATTGATACTTGTGACTGAAAAATCGATACTTTCTGGGGAAACAAAATATTGATATATCGCAGGATCGCTAAAATTGCTCAGCCTTAGTATGTGTGTATTCAGCATTATTGTTGATTAAATCAGGTCAATTTTTTTACATTTTTGTGTAAAATATGTACATTCTACATATTATGCTATAGTCAGCTGGGATAGGCTCCAGCCACACTGTGACCCTGATGAGGATATGCGCTTACAGGTAATGGATGGATATTATGCTAAATATGCAGAGCTGCCTCAATCTACAGACAGAAACTTGTCTATTGCATTTGAATGGGACTATTAGCTTATTTTAGAGGCAGGTTTGTGTCACACATAAACATACACACACACACACACACACACACACACACACACACACACACACACAAACAAAACATCATATATGTATGAGTATTACCTCCAGTGTCAAAGCAGAAGGTGATCAGCAGGCCAAGCCCTAATGAGAACGCACTCTCTATCTCGTTGAACACATTACCTAGCAACAACACAACCACAGAGTGATATGAAGTAGCTCATAGCTTACTGCTGTTAAGTTTTATTCATTGTGAATCTCTGTACAGAGAGTCAGAAGTCCAAAACAAGGCAATGAGAATGTGAATGATGTGAACAATGTCAATCATTCAGAATGGTTTACCTTGCCAGAGCTGAGTGACAGTTGTTGTGATGAACTGCATGGAGAAGTGGACCAGGTTGTCTTTAGAACGTTCCCCATTAAACTTTTCTGGTTTCTATAGAAAATAACACAAAACATTAATGATAGCTAAACAAGATCGTTCTCATGCAATCTTCTAAAGCTGACATAATTTAGGTTAGCAAGATTTATTCAGACAGCAAGACGACATATAGAGTACATTATGGACAAGATGCTAGTTAGGAAATCACATCAGTCAAATCTAAAATATGACTAAGTTTACATTGCTGTTGGGCATGTCTATCATGATAACAGAAATAAATGCATTAAATGTGCATGTTTGTAGTGGCAATCCAAACAACCAAAAGAGGTAATTTGAGAGAACCTGAAGTCCTTGCCAAAAAAAAAAAAAAATCAGGTCTTCCATAACGCATTTAACGTTTATTTATGCAGATAAAAAACAAACTACAAAAGTCCTTTACATACACATGGTTGCAAAACTTTGTGGCTTCCCCAATTCCTGATTCTCCACCTGTCCACCCGTGACTCCCCTATCTATGCTATACCTGGCTCCTGTGATACCTTCCCATGATCAGCTGTGCAGGTGACATCACAACAACATACACAACCTACCACACATACACTAGCACATATGAAAATTAGCTACCACACACCCTTTTAAAGAGCAAAACACTCAGGTTCGAACTTGTTTCATTTTTTTAATATGTCATGTTGAAGCTAGACTGACAGGTAAACAGATGAATGGGGCCTGTCATTCCTACTCTGCGCACACCTGTCCTTGTACAATGTAACTTTGACCTCTGGGTAGTCACACAACACCAACTATTTCTTTGCTGAAACTGGATCATATTTTATTAAGAAAGTGTTTTCTTTAGTAAAAGAAATGTTTTGCATTAGAGCCTGGTTCACTGAACTGAACTGAATTTAGTTCTTGTGCAAAAGTGTTACTTTTGCTAAGTGAATTAATTTTATTCTTGTAAACATGCAGGTTGTTTTCAGCCTAACCACAGGAAGAAGATAGAAAGCATTTTAAATGGAGAGATAAAAATGAAAGGTAGATAATGGCCTGGTGTAAATTCAAATTCAGTGTTTCGGACTGAACAGGTACTTCCATTTATGCAATATTGTAGTGGCCCATGTTTCACTAACACTGGTTAGTTAGGTGATCAATAAGGACACAATCAATAAACAAACCTGTTCTGCTCTGTATATAAACAGACTTGGGTAGCTGTTGATGCCTTTCCTCCTGCAAAGATGGTTGTTGTCTCCACAGTTCACTGCTCCAATCCTGATGACTCCATCCATCTCTTTGGCAAACTCCCTCCACTGAGATACAGAAAGCACACAGAAAATGGTAAATGGACTGTACTTATATAGCGCCTTTCTAATCTTCCAACCACCCAAAGCACTTTTACAGTACGTATCTCATTCACCCATTTACACACATTCATACACTGATGGCATTTGCTGCCATGCAAGGTGCCAACTGCTCATCAGTTTTAGGACCTATGCATTCATACACATTCACACAGATGGCGCAGCCTTCAGGAGCAATTTGGTGTTCAGTATCTTGCCCAAGGACACTTCAGCATGCAGACTGGAGGGAATTGAACCATTCTGATTAGTGGATGACCCGCTCTACCTCCAAGCCACAGCTGCCCCAACCAGGGAGAGATTGTTTTACTTGGCTAATACTAGTCTGTCTCTGTAACTAGACAAACAATGTCAAACCTCCGAAATATACAAAAAAAGAAGAAAAATACTCAACAACGACACTTTTTTAAGATAATTTTTTTGGCCTTTCCAAACTTTATTAGATAGAGACAGCTGAAGAGTGACAGGAAATATGGGGAGAGAGAGATGGGGAATGACATGCGGTAAAGGGCCACAGGTCAGGACTCGAACCCAGGCCAGCCGCGGTGAGCCTTTGCATATGGGGCGGCTGCTCTACCGACTGAACTAAGCGCCACCCCGTCGAGACACTTTTTGATGGTCGTTCTGAAGGTTTCGTCTCAGAGTCGACTGCATTTTTACACAGTCTTGCCTCTGTCTCAGACAAAGAGGACTCTAGATTTTATTTCAAGACCACAACTGTGTGGATATCACCAGTGTTTTCTATTAATCACAAAATAATGCCTAATCTGTCCTGCCACACTTTCATAATGAACTAAAAATACTTTTACACTTCAGACGGAGTTTTACGTTTACTTTATGGTGAATGAGGTTGGCTGAAGAGAGTAAAACAAATGACGGTGAAAGCAGCTGAGAAATGGTTCAAAAAGTTCTTCTGTAGTCTGTAGTTGTAGAGCAAACACCTGCATGGCACACAAAACTAAAGAGAGGTCAAGAGAGGTCAGGTTGAGGTACAAGGACAAAGTTCTTCCAACAAATCAAACTCAGTATTTTACAAACCAGCTCATAAAAATTATAAACTAGTTCAGTTTTGGGACTGTGAATCGTGTGACCTGTGGCTGATACAGCTGCCAGCGATCAGCCCCAAAAATTCTGTTCTAAGCACCTTTAATATTAACTATTAAATATTCAGTGAAGCCATACTCTACATGGTATTATATATTTCAAAATGTATACAAGGAATCTGTATGACTAACTGAGAAGGCAGGGAGACGTGGGCCTCACCCAAAGAGATTTGGAAAATATTAGCTACATGTTAGCTAAGCTAGCTAAGTTAACTATATACTGTCTGGTCTTGGTCTTGAGTTGGTCTCTGTTTAGCTGGTCTTGACAATAACTTTGCTGTCAGATAACATTTTAGGTGGAAGGTGAAGTTGAAAAAGTAGAAAGTATCATATTTAATAACATAAAACTGAGCTACACATGAAGGAAGGAAAGAAAACTAAAAAGCTTACAGTGAAAATTAAGAATCGGGTACTTGCACACAAGGTGTGTGTTCAGTGTTTGTATTCATGTGTATGTGCATGTGTTATGTTACCGTTGGAGCTAGCTGGTGACAATGTGAACATCGTGGGAAATAGAAGTTGATGAACCAGATTTCTCCAGAGTTCACGGCTGAATCTGGAACATACAACCATAAACTTGCTTTAATATCAAAGAAGCAAGTAAGGTGGTAGGCAGGTAGATTCAGCAGACATCTTAATTTACAAAAGGTGAGTATGTGTAAAATAAGACAAATACAAGCAGAATAACTCATGTACAATGGGAAATTAGAAGAGAATGAAAACATGTAGAAATGAATAATGTGTAATACAACCACAGTGTGTTAAATGTAAATAGAATAAAAATGTTAAGATGTGCAAAAATTTTAAACTCCATATTTAATTGAAAATAGCACAAAGACAAATGTCGAAACTGTGAAACGTGGTTGTTTTTAGAAAATGATAAACCCAATTTGAATTTGACAGTGGAAACAAAAAACTTTAAAAACTCCTGGAAGGAAACTCCTGGTGGAACATGAGGTGAACCGGCAACAGGTTAGTAACATGACTGGGTCTAAAAAGAGCATCCCGAGAGGCTGAGTCTGAAGAGGCTGAGTGAAGTAAAGATGTGGAGGGGTTTACCACTCTGTGAAAGGGTTAGGGTTAAAGTCACTGGAAAATAGAGCAGCAATTTAAGAACAATGCTCCCAATCATAAAATGACAGAGAATCTGTCATTTTATGATGTCTGTGAACACTCTTCATCTCTGCATACATCTATAGGATCCCTCAAAATCAGTGATCAGAAGAAAGTGCTGACTGATTTAGAAGAAAATCTTAACGTTTTAGAGGGTGAACACAGCAAAAATTAGGAACAAGATATATTAAACCAAATAAACAATGAATAAATAAGAATAAAAATAAACAACAAAAAAAGGAAATGATCTACGTGAGAAAAAAAAACTAAATTTGTTAAGCAGAAATTATATAAGATGATGGGCCCTAATGCTTTTGGCTTGGAGATTAAGAAAGCAACACTCAGAGAATACCATATAGTACGGGACCCTAAAACTTAAAGAATGCGTCACAAGCTAGAGAATATCTAACATGTTTTTTCAATCCTCCAACTTTATTAAAGTTCAAAACTACATCACTGGAGTGGCCGGTGAATCTAGCATGTTTGCTGGAATGAAAAAATCTTGATCTTTACAATCAATACTACCAATACACACATTAATGGTAAAAAAAAAAAAGTTAATCTAGAGGATAGTCACTCTTACCAAAGTCTCCGCTATCCAATGTGATGATTTCATCATCATCATCATAGATACCTGGTCAGAGAGAAACATTAGCCAACTGTTAGACTGCACATTGCAACATTCTAATGTCCTATCATAATTTCAACACAAACTGTCCTAAAAACACAAAGGTGTTGCCCTTGTAGCATCACTATGGTTACATATGACAGGTGTACATGGTGACAACTACGGCTGTAGCGATATACTAATCTCACGATACGACACACGATATTCAACCAACGATACTTTAAAGGGACAGTGTGATTTTGGTGACATCTTGTGAGTGTTCCATTGACTTGGATTGAATTAACTGAACTGAAAACTAAGCATCAATTACACATTAAAGCCGCAAGCAGCACTGAATGGGCCCTCGCACATGTGCGCACGTCAGGCGAGTTTAAAAAAAAAAAAAAAACACATCTCTCTATTATAAACCATTTCTGAGATATTCACAGATATATAAAACTGGGAACCTGTCATTCAATAAGTATTTATGAAGTTTGAAGTATGAAGTATGCTGTCACTCTAGGGGTGGGCGATATGGGCAAAAAATAATATCTCGATATTTTTCAGGATTTTAATGATAACGAAATTTTCGATATTTTCCAGAAATAAATAAATAAAAACAAGTGATACGTAAAGCACCCCTGCTTCTGTAGGTTTTAAATCATTTTCAGTGTAACAAGCCGAATTTGGAACATCTGCTTTGTTGTGAAGTGACTTACACAGCTGATTAAGATCTAACTCTTTACTGGTTCACCAAGGACAGGCACACACTGAAAAGACAGGGACACACACACGGCACAGAGTGTGCTCTCCCTTGGCAGCTTCCTTTCTCAGGAGTAACATAAACATGACAAGTTGCATACTTAAAAACAAATTTCTATATAACACTAATCTGCTTCTCCCAACAAAGTTAGCAAACATAGCTGCCAATGCGTTAGCATTTTATGCTAGCAGGACTCCCTTGCATAACTAGCATCACATATAGTGCTGTTATTTGATGATTCCAAACTCACTACATGTGAAACCAGCCTTGCGCAGCGCAGATTGTGTATGTGGCGTGAATAGAGTAGTGAAGAATTGCTATATGTGCATATTCTGTAGATTATGCTATGTAGACTTAAAACTTTTACGTGATTTCTAACCAGTGAAATTCATACTGGGGCGCTGCAGATCAATACTGGGGCACGTGCAGTGAAATGTTTCTCTCTCCCTCCGTGTCCGTGGAGACAGCTACACAGGCGCTGTGCACACACACACACAACGTCTCTCCCCCTAACTCCCTTTACTCATTATCAAGCTCCCTGTCTAAACCGGTCTTCCCGATAACTGTTTAGATGTGCTGTTTATAGATAATGTGAAGCGTTTCGTCGCGTGCGTCATTGTTTTGGCGAGCTAACTTGAATACTCGATAATAATAAATTTGCACATCGTTAAAACAACATTCACAGTGATATCGCAGACGATATATATTGCCCATCCCTATGTCACTCTGCTCTGTGTGCTCCCTGCCCCCTGCACTCTGTTCTACACTGCCTGCTGCTTCTTTCTGTTGTCCCTCCCCCCAAGACCCCAGAGTCCTTTGATTGGCTAGAATTGGCTAGACTATGTCATAGATACTGTCCACTGATAGGCTGAAAAAGAAACTAGTCTGCCTAGTAACATTTGTCAATTCGTCGACTATGCTTTCAGTCTGCCGAACATCTATTTTTCGATTGGTCTTTTACGTGGTGGAATACAACAACAAGGAAGTGTCAGACAGACACAAACCGCACATCTCCGTTTTTAGTGGAATCTCAAGAAAACAGTGCAAAAAAACACATCTCTCTATCATAAACCGTTTCTGAGATATCCACAGATATGTAAAACTTTAGACTTTTTGAGCGGATCTGCCCAGTCTGTCCCCAGAGGGTTAAGTGGGCGTTCAACAGGGACAGGCAAACGGGATGCCGGTGGCGTTTTTCAATTAATTTCAGTTGGAGTCGTGTTTTCGCACTGGCAGCCTGTAACGCAGGCGTTGCCGTAAAAAACGTCGCCAGCGTCTGGGCGAAAAGTTGAGCCAGATTCAACTTTTGGGAAAATGGAGCCCCACGTCACACTCCGGCTGCCAGATCGGCCAAACCTCAGCAGATAGCTTGAAATGTCTCAAAGCAGAGACTATCCAGGTGGATTCACGGACTAAATTCTGACAATCTACCTGTGTGTTCTCACTTTGTTTATTTCATGT
This sequence comes from Protonibea diacanthus, assembly GCA_028641955.1. Taxonomy (NCBI): domain Eukaryota; kingdom Metazoa; phylum Chordata; class Actinopteri; family Sciaenidae; genus Protonibea; species Protonibea diacanthus. The sequence continues at coordinate 18,443,963 of CM053987.1, forward strand.
ACCAGCTTCTGAATCTGAGTCTGACGCAATGTATTCCGCAAAATATAATGATAAGAAGTTTAATTTGATTTGTGTCCAATGATTAGAAAGAGAAAGAGAGAGAGAGAGAAAGAGAGAGCAGTTTGGTAGAGAGACATAGAGTAACAACACAGCGAGTGAGCGCCGGCCTTGATAATGCTGTCATTAATCAGAGAAATAAAAAGTTATTTCCTGATTGTTTCACAGTGGTTACGTTCAGCAGGTATAGACAAGCCCACAGCAACCCACCTCAGCTCCCTTCACCCCCCACCACCACCGCACTCCACCACCGGTTGCCGGTTTCCATGTCCCTGTCTGAATGTGGCCTAAACCTGAAGTGGTGGGAGCACTTCTGCTTTTAAGCATAAAGGTGCTAGATTTATGTTCGCTGCCATTCTATCTCCTCACTCTGACTGCATAAACAGGAAGAGGAAGACGTCGGCGTCTAAAGAGAGTATCTAGATGGGTAACCTGCTAGAAATGCTCTGCAGTGAGACTAGTGGCTGGCTGACCTAATCGCTCTTTCTGCAAAGCCAATGGGGGGAAATGGGCAGCAAGCAGAGTGCCAGGCGTAACACGAGGGGTTTGAATGGGACTTAATGTATCAATACTCGCGGCTGAAAAATCGATACTTTCTGGGGAAACAAAATATTGATATATATCGCAGGATCGATAACATTGCTTAGCCTTGTGACTACAGAGACTTACCAAAGTCATATCGGTAGTAGTTCCAGCTCTCATAGCGTCCTCCCTGCTGCTGCTCATCCAACCCCTTTTCTCCATATTTATCATATTTCTTCCTGAGTTCTTCATCCTTCAGAACCTCGTAGGCTCGATTCACCTGCAGGAATTTCTCATGGGCTGAGGGGTCGCCCTAAAAACACAAAACTTTAATTAAAGCCGCAAGCGGCGTTGAATGGACCCTCGCGCATGTGCGCACGTTGCCATGTGCGAAAATAGCCACACCTACACCATTTCATCAAAATTCATAATTTTGATAACTTTTCATAGTCAAGGCCTTAAGAACACACACACCAAGATTCGGTTAGATGGGATGAAAGTCCTAGGAGGGGTTTGTTAAAATAGGCCACACACATTAACCAGAATTGGGTCAAAGGGTCAAATTTGATGGAGCGTCACACCCACACAGTTTCATCAAAATTCGCAATTTTGATAACTTTTACTCAGGAAGTCTATATGAACACACCTACCAAGTTTGAAGTCAATTGGATAAAATCCCTAGGAGGAGTTCCTTCAAATATGACCCCTTCTCAACCAGCCCGAAACACCAAAAATGGTGATATTCATTCTTAAATATCTCGCTTCCTGTTCATTGTAGCCCATTACTCCAAGAGACTCTTTTGTAGGTCTTGCCATGTTCTACAATTCGGCTGAGGTTTCATAACTCTGTGTCCAAAACTGTGGTGGGGCTGCCTCAAAGAATACTTCAAGGGGGCACTATAGAGTGATCATGCCCCGCCCCCTAATTAATTATGCAGCCAAAATTTGCATCATATTGGTCTTAATAACCACAAGAAGTTTCAGACAGCTCTGACAAAGTATATGAAAACCCAACAGTTTTGCCTGAAAATCAGCCAGGAGATACATGTTGCCACCAAAAGCCATGTCTCTACGTGAAATTTTGTCAATGGCGGAGGCTCCGTACAAGATTTTGTAGGTGGCGCTGTGGAGCCATCTTGGTCCGAGCGCCCATGAAACTTCCGGACTCTAAAAATTTCAGCATACTTTACTGCTTGCTCACAGGAGTTTTGTCAGGGTGCATAGTGAGCGCCAGCTTCTTGAAGGCCTGTCGTATCTCTCTGGTCATGGCTTCCCTGCTGACTCCCAGTAGTTTGTAGTAGTCTTGGCTCTCCGCCCAAACTGCTGCCAGCAGGATGACGAGGAACACTAGCGGCAATATAAGCTGGATGGGACGGGTCTGCTGAACCCCAATGACAACCCTGTGCCCCATCACACCCACAGTGAGCAGCAACTAACTAGGAGAAGCAGATGAAACACATGAACAAACATCATTCCTTCCTGTTGTGCAGATGACCAGAGACAAGAGAGGTGTACCATATAGCAAATTATCTTAAATTATTATTAAATTAGCAAATATTTGCAATGCAAGCTGAAGCACACGATTGCTCCATTTTGAGTCAAACATTCATATTTTATGACAGAGACCGATGAAGAAAACCTGACTTATAACTACAGTCATAATAGCGATCATAAAGCAAAAATAAGAAATTGAGTTATTCCTGGGTAGCCAGCACCCGTACTATAATTCTTAATAATAATAATAATAATAATAATAATAATAATTATAATAGTTTCTCCGTGTACTATTTGTTCTGTGTATCTGAATGTCTTGCCTGCATATGTGGCAAGGGTGGAGTGACTTGGCTGCAGGAACGTCTACTGCTAATTGAAATATGAAATGTATCGAGATATATTATACTGTAATTAATTCCCATGTATGTTGCTTAGAGTAATCACAGTCCCCAGCTCTACTATCATCTCCCTCCTCTCAGTCAGTAGGTGTGGTGTGTAAGGTAACTTTGTGAGGTTCTTTGTATGTACAGGATTGCAAACTACTGATTTTGCTAACTCAGACCGCTTAAGCGTCATATTAGTTCTGGTTGAAGTGTAACAGAATGTAGAGAGCAAACCTTTTACAATGGAACTATACTTTGAAGGCATCACTTCAGGGCCAGTATAACAATGACTGATTGAAATGTGACCAGTGAGTATTGTAATACAATGAACCTGAAAAAATCTGAACATATCATTTTGTAAGACGGAGTCAAATGTAGCTTTCTGCAATATCAGGTATGTTTGGATAAGCAGCCCACATCTCTTTTAGATGGGAAGCCTTTTCCCAAAAAAGTGGTCTAATCAAAACGTTTTAATCATAAACACAACGGTATATTTAATGTTATTAAGCTGTCTCTCCTATAACACAGTCGTCTGTAAGATAGTCGTAATCATTTTCAAAATAAAAGGCTTCAAATTAATTAAATTCCAACACATTCGGAGTAAGCGTAAATATACGGGTATATTGAGTATGGATATACTATAGATATTGAACAGTCATATTTAGAAGAAGTAAAAACACCGCTTTTCTTTTTTTCTGCAGCAGAAAAGTTCGAATAAGCTAAACTAAGCTAGCATGTCCTTGGTCAACAGCGACATCTACGACTTAGCTTGTTAGCTACATTCGGCTATACACCATGTCGGGTTTAACCTAAAGCTAACGTTTATCTGTTTACCGAACTTCCGTTCTCATTAAAACAGCGGCTTTCATACCTTTACGCCGTCTCTTAAAGTCGTCTTCTAAAAGTCTGAAGCCGAAGATCCGCATCGACATCCGGCTCAGACCGGCATCTAGCTTCATGTTCCACTTCCGTCTACAGCTGGTTAAAAGAGACGCCGGACTAAAGAGTCACTTCCTCTATGTGTGTCACGTGGGTGTAGCCACCACCACTCCCATTTACCTCGCTTCCTTTAGGGATGATGGTATGTGTAGTTTAAACTACAAGAGCAGCGCAGCACAATGCAAACTAAATTATTAGCTGCTGTAGTTCTGCAGCCTAATGGTTGGTGCGGCCTGACCTAATGTAACTCCTGGAGTTTTACATTTTAGACAAACATGGGAAGTCTGCATACTGTAAAAGATGGTTAACTTTGTTTAGACAATCAAAATTTTTTCATTTGATCAATTATTCTGTTATTATCTATGTATTTCTTGGGGTCTATGATGTGATGGAAAAATAACATAAACAACATAAACACATACATTATTAACTAGAAAATTCCCGCGGAAATTTTGAAAGTGCCGAGCTAACGCGCTAGCCACTAATTCTAGAATTAGCTGCAAATGTTAGCACTTAGCATGTCTTTACTAAAAGGTTTGTAGAAGGTTAGTGTAGTAGTAATGTCCTACAAAACTCTGTAGTACAAAGTTTGTGGAAGTTGTTAGGTGTGTGTGTGTGGTGTGCTTGTCTGTGTTGGTCTGTCTCTCTGTGTCTGTGTTACTGTCTGTCAGTTAGTGGCTAGCGCGTTAGCACTAGCTGCTCCGCTGTCTCTGTCATTTTACACAGACAAGTTCAGATTAAGTGTCAATAACTGCTAAAATGGCCGCTTAATGTTAGCATGTAACGAAGAGGACTTCGTTCCTGGAGCGTGAGGGTGAGTTGGGGAAACATTACACCATGCACTTTAACCAACATACATGCACTTTAATAATTGCACAGGCACTTTTGTAGAGCAGTGGCACTTTATTGGGTTTGCACACTTTGCACATTGCACATTTGTACATTTGATATGCATTCATGTTCATATTTATGGATTGCTTATTGACAGGTGATATTTATTTGATATTCATTGTCTTTTTGAGTCGTGGCTATGCGGGTGGGTTCTGTGATGGCCACATGGTTCCACCTGCAGAAGAGAGAGAGAGATGAGTTTTATTGTGAATTTTCAATAGTTGAGTGCTTATTTGAAATGATGTGATTAATCTAAATATTAGTGATGGGTCCGGCAACGCCGATGCGTCGGCGCATGCATCGAGCTCATAGAGCAACACCCCGTGTCGGTGCGCGTATCACTTTGCCAAAGTCACGTGACCGATACAGGAACTGTTTCGAACTGACACTGACGCGCCAAATTGTGTTTATAAGGAAGCGCATCTGTCAATGGGATGCACCTGCCAAAAGAATCTTTGATCTTTTGCGGTTCAGAATCTTGCGGTTCGTCTACTATGGAGATTCCTCAGGGAAAAAGAAAGGTTTCCGCCGTGTGGGACCATTTTGATGTCATATCGGAAAATAAGGTATTTATTTTAATTTCTTTATTCTTTCATCCTGTTCATCTCAGAGTTTCCACTTTATCTATCTGAATTCAAATTCATTTCAAAGTCTCTTAGTTTACTATTTATATTATTTTCTGCAGGTTAAATGTCGCATTTGTGCGACTGAACTGTCTTACTTAAATAAATCCACCTCCTCAATGCTGAGGCATTATAGGGCCAAACATGAAAATGAAGTCCCTGATACACCCAGGATAAACTCAGGTATACAGCCATTCTACAACCTACTCACAGTTGCTTTTTTTGATAATTAATTCCTCTGAATTTATTCTTTACTTCATTTTAACCATCAAGCTTCCAGGAAGCAAATACTGGATGAGGCTGTGCTGAATTTTATCCTGAAGGACTGCCAGCCCCTCAGCATTGTGGAGAGTGAAGGGTTCAGGGACCTGATTCAGGTCCTTGAGCCTTCATATGTTTTGCCAACCAGAAAGGTTTGTGTGGAAATGATCTAAAGTAGTAGTTGTTATATCCAAATTTATTTAATCTTTAATTTAAATATGTTGATTTGATTTTGGTTTGACTTGGTGTAATTTTCAGACCATCAAACAAATGTTGGGCAAGAAGTATGAGGAGGAACGGGAACGAGTGAAAATGGAAGTACAGCAAGCTGTGGCAGTGAGTATAACAGCAGACATGTGGACATCTGTGAACATGGAGGCTTACTTGGCTCTTACCTGTCACTACATTAATGAGAATTTGCAGTTGTGTACATCTGTGTTGGGAGTGCAATACTTTCCACAAAGTCACACTGCTGACAATTTGGCCCAAGTCAAAAGGGGCATGATGGAGGACTGGGCCATAACCAATAAAGTAAAGTGTCTTGTGACCGACGCAGCACCAAACATGATTGCATCCACTAGACAGCTCCAAATTCGGCACTCAATTTGCATTGCACATAGTCTAAATTTATTAGTTAGAAAATCATGTGATCAGATCCCCACACTTACATCCATCAGACACAAAGCTAGGCACATTGTCACATACTTCAGATCAAGCACTACAGCCAAGGAGAAGCTTGCTCAAGTGCAGCAACAGATGGGACGACCAACCCTGAAACTTATCAATGAGGTGCCAACACGCTGGAACAGCACATATGAAATGCTGTCAAGGCTACATGATGAGAGGGAACCAGTGTGGGTATCTCTGGCCTCTCTAAAAACAGATTTGACTCCACTTACAGCTGATGAGTATTCCATCATAGGAGAAGCACTTCTTGTGCTTGCTCCTTTCCATCAAGCTACAGTGGAGTTGTCTGAAGAGAGGCGAGTGTCAGGGTCAAAGGTCATCCCGATGATGAAAATGCTCTATCTTGCACTAGAGCGTAATGCTTCAACCTTGCACACACAGGCAGCCATACACCTACATGAACACCTGAAGCGTCGAGTCACAGACACTGCTTCCAATCTGGAGTCATTAAGTGTGTTGACCCTAGCAACACTTCTAGACCCCAGGTTTAAATCACTCGGGTTCCGCAGTTCCTCCAAGTGCAATGAGGCCATTGCTAGACTGCGGTCAGAATGTGCGTCTGTAATCGGACGCACAAATCAGCCCCAGCCAGGACCGTCTTCAGAACAGCTGTCTGCACCCACTTCAGGCATGTTATTCAGCATTATTTGTTTGTTGTTGTTTGGAGATCATGTACTAAAATGGCACTTTGTTGTTTTTTTAGATAACCTTTGGCAACATCTGGACAACGAAGTGGGCAGGCAGACCAAAAGTGCCACATCTGATGCCATCCAGGAGGTCCAGAGATACCTGGCAGAGGGCAATATTGCCAGGTCACAGGATCCTCTGAGATACTGGGACAGCCAGAAATTAACGTACCCAAACCTCTTCCACCTGTCCTTAAATTTTCTCTGCACTCCAGCCTCATCTGTGCCTTGTGAGCGGGTGTTTTCAACAGCTGGAGAGGTCGCATCAAAAAAACGTAATAGACTTAATTTCAAAACACTGGAAAAACTTATTTTTTTTAATAAAAATTTGTAAAAAAAAAAAATCCCAGTCCACAAGCATCCTCATTCACAACACGTTCACTTAGATTTTCAGGTTATGATACATGTTCAGATTATTTATTGACTGTATCTAGAAATATCAAAGATATTTTAAATATAAATGAAGATATGAAATGATACAATATAAAATATAATGACTGAAATTATATTACTGTATATACTAGGTCATCAAATCATTGTCAGTTGAGTCTGTCAACTAGGTTGCCTGTAGGGATCTTTAAGGTCCAGCAGGTGTCAGTATTCAGTGACACAGTATCAACACAGTATCAATACAGTTTGGCAATGTGTCGAAACGCTTCATGACGCTTCATCTACCCATCACTACTAAATATATATTGTGCAGTGGTGTGGGTTAGTATATTGGGAAAAGGTGAGGTGTATGTGAAATGGTACTTACCAGTCTCCTTTGTCTCCAGGGTGTTCGGGCAAAAGCCTTCCCCAGGGAACAGCCGCCATATTTGTAGTTCCGGGAGCATCCAAGTGGGAATTAGTGGGGGTGTTGGGAAGATGGTAATTTTGTTGGTGTAAGGTGCTGGGATAAGGTTGTGTTTCTAGATAGGTGTGTGTTTGTGTGTGTATTGTGGGTAGATTAAGGGGGATAATTATAAATGAGAAGTGTTCTCAGAAGAAGGAAAGTCAGCATGGGAAATGGGAATGGGTTCTCCCTCATTTGGTGGACACCCTATATAAGGTGCCATTTTGTAATCTGTGGGGTTGCTGTCTGATGGGGAGAGTGTTGCCATGCTGTTGAAACCTCTCAATAAAAGAACCGTCTGGAACACCCAACGAACCGGCCTAAATATTTTTTGTGCTGTATCCTCCTGCCGTAATTGTGGTCACCTGAACAAGTGGTGTCAGAGGTGGGATCCACGTTACAGCAGAAGATGCCAAGGGAATGCCAGGGAAAGAAAAATGACCAAGAAGAACCAGATGAGGGGCCCAGTGGAGCATGTGCTCCAGGCACCAGGACAGACGCAAAAACAGAAGACAAGCTTGATGAAGTAGCAGGTCTGGTGAAATCTCTCATGCAAGCACAAATGGAGAGAGACCAGCAAAGAGAGAGAGAGTCCTCTCGTCAAGAACAAAGATGGAGACGCATGCAGCATCAAGTCTCCCAAATGCAGCAGCAAGTCAATATGATGACAGAAGAACAAAGAACAGAGCTGGACACTATGGATGAAAACTACCATCCACAAAGAGTTGATGATAATGGTCGTGACAACAATGATGGAGATTTGGATGACCCAGATGAGATGATGAGCCAGACGAGTTGGGGTTACAGACAACAGAAAGACCCCAAACTGCTGCCATTATCTCCAGATGATGATATTGAACATTTTCTCACAACCTTTGCGAGAATGGCCCGAGTATGTCACTGGCCTAAAGATGGATGGGCTGTGCGTCTAGTCCCTTTACTCACTGGTAAAGCACGCAGTGCTTATGTTCTGATGGACATGAAGGACTTAGAGAAGTATGACAAAGTGAAGGCAGCAATTTTGGCAAAATATGAAATTACACCTGAGACCTACCGTAGACGATTCCGCTCTCTCAAGATTGAGCCTGGTGAAACGCCACGAGAGCTGTATGTGCGTCTGAAAGACCTCTTCTGCAAATGGGTTAAGCCAGAGAAATCAACCGTTAAAGAAATATCAGAGACTATCGTTCTTGAACAGTTCCTGGGGATGGTCCATCCAGAGTTGGAGATCTGGATCAGAGAGCACAACCCGGTGACGGCAGAGGAAGCTGCACGCTTGGCAGAGGTCTTCACATCAGCCAGGAGAGGAAGCCGAGCTGCCACCTTCGGCTGAGAGAACCACCAGGCCTATTCAAGTAGGTCCTCTGGGGGTGAACAGGGGTCTGGTCAGCCACAGGGTAGAGGGTTTGCAAGTGATAGGCAGTTTACTCCCCAGGCCACAGGCCATGCTAAAAAGCCTCCCCCTCGAACCTCTAAACAAGATGTTAGGTGTTACCACTGTAATGGTTTAGGTCACACAAAACCATTTTGCCCAGTTTTGAGCCACACTAAACCAACTCTCCTTTGTTCGGCTCCAAGACCAGCTACAGTGGGTGCAGTAAGGGAAGCAGGCCGTATAGCCCCAGTTTTGATCAATGGACAGCGTGAGATAGCACTACTTGACTCTGCATGTTTTCAGACAGTAGTTTTGTCCAGTTTGGTCCCCAGAGAAAAATTGAGTGAAGATAAATCACCGATAAGCTGTATCCATGGAGATGAGGCATGTTTATCCCACAGCTGAGGTTTATCTGACTGTGGGGGCAGACTTTCTGTTGACTGTGGCATTAGTCTAACATTGCTATACAGTCATTTTAGGCAATGATACCTCACACTTTATGACCTTATGACCCAGCCAATATGCAGACTGATAGGAGCAGTGATGAAGGTCAGGAGTTCTGTAGCCGATTGCAGTGAGCCACTGATCAATCCAGTCATATTGCCCGTAGAAACCTTGTAATGTCACCACCAGAGCACAGAGTGCATGGGGGTCTCAGAGAGCTACCTTTCTTTGGGGTAGACTGGGAAGGAGGACCAGTTAAACCTAAAAGTCAAAAGCACAAAGAAGACGGGAGAAGCTAAGAACATTCAGACAAGGAGACAAAGCTTCCCAACTACTTCCGAACTGCTTGATTTGAGTTTCAGACCTGAGTGCGCTGCAAAAATCAAGATGCTACACTGAAGCAATGGTTTGAAAAGACAGAGGTGGAGGGTGTTCAGCAAAAATAACCCAAGCTGTTTAGATGATGCCACCTACATAGTGAAACAGGGCCTTCTATCAGAAACAGGGAAAACTGAGTGTCTCCAGCTGCTGCCACAACAGTTCAGACAGAAAGTTATGGAGATGGGTCATTCAAATTCCATACAGGTCACATGGCTTTCCAGAAAACTTGAAAAGGATTGGAAGCTGCTTTGTTTGGCCACAGATGCACACCTGCCCTCGCCCTGTGCTTCCTGTGAAATCTGCCAATTAACCTCTTGCTAAAGGAGGACACGTGCCCAATTACAGTCTTTAAGCCTATCATTGACACACCTTTGGAGAGGATAGGTATGGACATTGTAGGCCCACTTGAAGAGAGTTCAGGTCATCAAGCATTTTAAGTTATTTGTGACTATGCCACTCTCGCCATCCTGGAAGCCTCCTCGGTCTTTTCAAAGCTAGACAAGTAGCAGAGACTGCTCTTGCAACTTTTTTTCTAGAGTGGCATAGCCAAGGAAATCCTAACAGACTGTGGACTATTTTTTGTCAAAACTGTTGCAGCAGGTTTATCAAGTGTTAGGAGTGAAGGGGTATTAAGATTCACCCCTTACCACCCCACCCCCAGATGGACGGGTTGGTGGAGCGCTATAACCGGACAATGAAAAACATGCTGCGCAAGTTTGTGTCTCACACAGGTACTGATTGGGATCGCTGGCTGCCATACCTACTGTTTGCCTACAGAGAGGTCCCACAAGCATCCACGGGTTTCTCTCCCTTTGAACTGTTGCACAGCCACCAGGTGAGAGGACCGCTGGACCTGCGGAGAGACTACTGGGAGAGTTCAAAGCCAGAAGGGGAACATGTGGTGGCGTATGTGGTAAAAATGAGGGAGAGACTGGAGGAGATGACAGCGCTTGCACATGAACACATGGAGTCCGCTCAATGAAACCAGAAAGTGTGGTATGATCGGAAGGCCAGAGAGCGAGTCTTTCAACCAGGCCAAAAAGTCCTGTTGCTGCTGCCAACCAGTGAAAGCAAGTTGCTGACTAAGTGGCATGGTCCCTATGAAATCAGGAAACGTGTGGGTAAGGTCACATATGAACTTTTTATGCCAGACAAGGTTAAAAAATACCAGACTTTTCATATTAACCTGCTGAAGGAGTTCCAGGTGTGCCCGGAGCCAGTGCATCAGCAGTTTTTGGTCTGTGCTGTGCAGGAGGAGGACCCTAGTGACAAGTTCTTCCCAACCACCACCACAGCAGCGGAGGGCCCAGAGGTGAACCTGTCACATCTGTCTCTCACTCAGCAGGCAGAGGTAAAACCCCTGCTTGAGCCAGAGCTCTTCAGAGAGACCCCAGGTTTCACTTCACTGGTGCAGCACAGGATTCGGCTGAAGGGAGATGCCCCAGTGCGGCAGAAGAGCTACAGGATTCCTGAGCGGTTAATTCCTCTGCTGCAAAAGGAAATTAAGCTGATGTTGGAGCTGGGAATAATAGAGGTTTCCTGCAGTGAGTGGTGCAGTCCCATTGTATTGGTTCCAAAGAAAGATGGTTCTCTCAGATTTTGTATTGATTTCAGATACTTGAATGCAGTGTCCAACTTTGACCCATACCCCACGCCTTGGATTGATGATCTGGTAGAGAGAGTTGGCAGAGCGCAGTACATCACCACACTGGATCTCAGTAAGGGTTACTGGCAGGTCGCCTTAGCACCAGATGCCAGGGAGATGACGGCTTTCAGAACACCATTTGGTATGTATCAATTCAAGGTCATGCCATTCGGTCTCCAGGGGGCGCCAGCCACGTTTCAAAGACTAATGGACTATGTTCTGAGAGATTTGTCTGAATTTGCAGCTGCATATTTGGATGATGTAGTTATTTTCAGCCAATCATGGGAGGAGCATATGGTTCACCTGCAACAGGTGCTGCAGAAAATAAAGGCAGCCAGCCTCACCATTAACCCTCACAAGTGTGCTGTTGCCCAAACAGAAGTGGAGTACTTGGGTTACGTCATTGGATTTGGACAGATAAAACCACAGCTTGGGAAAGTGGAGGCCATCCAATCCTTTCCTGTTCCTACCACCAAAAGGAAGCTGAGGGGATTCGGTGGGCTGGTATCGTAAGTTTGTGCCTCATTTTGCTGATAGAGCTGTTGTGCTGAATGATCTAACCAAAGCCTCTGCTCCGAGTAGGGTTCATTGGACTGATGAGTGTGACAGAGCTTTCAGGGACCTCAAGGAAGCCATCTGCACTCACCCAGTCCTCCACAGTCCTGATTTTGAGAAGCCTTTTATCCTGCAGACAGACGCTTCTGGAGTGGGCCTAGGGGCAGTGTTGCTGCAGGAGGTGGAAGGAGAGAGAAGACCTGTGGTGTTTCTAAGTCGGAAACTGCTGGACAGGGAGACAAGGTACTCGACAGTGGAGAAGGAGTGCTTGGCAATGAAGTGGGCCATCGACACCCTTAGATATTATCTGCTGGGACGGCACTTCTTCCTGGAAACTGATCACCGGGCTCTGCAGTGGCTGCATCACATGAGGGATGCCAATATGCGCATCGCTGGATGGTACCTGGCTCTGCAGCCTTATGACTTCACGGTGAACTACAGGTCAGGGAAGTCGAATGTGGTGGAAGACTGTTTGTCCAGAATGTCTGAGGATTGAGGTACTGTTCTCTTTGGGGAGAGGGAGGAGGAAATGTAACGAAGAGGACTTCGTTCCTGGAGCGTGAGGGGGAATTGGGGAAACATTGCACCATGCACTTTAACCAACATGCATGCACTTTAATAATTGCACAGGCACTTTTGTAGAGCAGTGGCACTTTATTGGGTTTGCACACTTTGCACATTGCATATTTGCACATTTGATATGCATATATATCATATCATGTTCATATTTATGGATTGCTTAGTGACAGTTGATATTTATTTGATATTCATTGTCTTTTGAGTGATGGCTGCTGGTGGGTTCTGTGATGGCC
>CM053987.1:18457052-18478922 GCA_028641955.1 Protonibea diacanthus
TGTCAGCATAGCCGCTTGCATTCTCCAAATAAGTGAAGCCTCAGTCCCTTCTTCTGACCTTCACAAAGAAAAGAGAACTCTTCCCAGGGCTAAAGTCTAAGCTTTATATTTAACAATGTCAAATTAAAAATGTTTTCTTATTTTCCCTCCATGAGCATGTGAAAACTGGTGAAATAAATCAAAGTTCAAAGGTTTTTCCCTTGTATTTGCCACCACAATTCACTTATCTGGGTATATGTCAGCATATCCGCTTGCATTCTCCACATAAGTGAACCCTCAGTCCCTTCTTCTAACAGGACAGATTGTTGATTTCATCCTTGGCAATGACATAGCTGGAGGCAAAGTTGTGCCTGCCCTGAGGTACTAGACAGACCGCAACTAGAGTGTGACAGCACAACCCAGAATTCTGAGATCTTTCCTGCTTGTATGATAACCAGAGCCCAGTCAAAGAAATATGGTGTTGACTTGTCTGACTCCTTTATGGCTATTGAGCAGGATCCTGATGTTGTGATACCTGAGTTCAGAAGTCAGGTAAAGGTCAAACCTGCCGACGCTGCGTCATCCTCTTCCAGTTCGAAGGTTATGAACCTGCCTGCCAACCGAGAGGAATTCATTGCAGCACAGCAAGGTGATGATACACTTTTAAAATGTCGTTCTTCTGTTCTCAGTCCGATGGAAGCCAAAATGAAGAAAGTGGCTTATGTTTATGATGATGGCCTGTTGATGCGTCGCTGGGTTAGCGATGCTTTAGACGAAAATGCAAGTTGGAGCGCAACAAACCAGATTATTGTGCCTATGGCCTATCGTTCCCAGGTGCTGTCCTTAGCTCATGATCACCCATGGTCAGGACACATGGGGGTGACCAAAACATACAACAGAGTCCTTAAACATTTCTTTTGGCCAGGACTCAAATCTGATGTGGTTCATCATTGTCGTACTTGTCACCTGTGTCAAATTACTGGAAAACCAAACCAAGTTATCCCCCCTGCACCACTTTGTCCCATTCCAGTCATGGGGCAGCCATTTGAGAAAGTCATTGTTAATTGTGTAGGACCATTGCCAAAGACTAAGGCTGGGAATCAATTTCTTCTAACAGTGATGTGTGCTTCCACCAGGTTCCTAGAAGCAATCCCGCTCCGGAAAATAACAGCTCCAGTTGTCACCAAGGCTTTGGTAAAATTTTCACCAGTTTGGTCTGCCAGAAGTAGTTCAATCAGATCAAGGCACCAATTTCAAATCCAAAATGTTTGCCCAGGTGCTTAAAACTTTAGGCATTGACCATGTGACCTCCAGTCCTTACCATCCGGAAAGCCAGGGGGCACTTGATCGATTTCACCAGACCATGAAATCTATGTTGCGCAAGCACTGCCATGAGTCTCAGAGTCTCTCAGGGATGAGGGTGTCCCATTTGTTTTTGTTTGCTGCCCGTGAGGCTGTACAGGAGTCGCTAGGTTTCAGTCCCGCTGAGCTAGTGTTTGGACATGAGGTCCGGGGTCCTTTAAAGGTTCTGAAAGAACAACTGGTTATGCCAGGGAAAGAAGCCACAAACATTCCAGAGTATGTTACCAAGCTCAAGAATCGACTCCAGCTAGCCTGCTCTCTGGCTAGAAGTGCCCTGACCTCATCTCAAATGAAAATGAAGTGACATTATGATCAGAGAGCGGCTGTCCATTCATTTCACCCAGGTGACGAAGTGTTGATTCTCTTGCCTGTTTCTGGCTCTACCCTCTCGACTAAATTCTCTGGTCCTTATGTTGTAGAGAAAAAACTCATGAATGAACTCATGAACTATGTCATCAAAACCCCTGACCGCAGGCGGCAGTCCAGAATGTGTCATGTCAACATGATGAAACAGTACTGCTCTAGGGAGAATCAGAATGGGTCATCCACAGCTCAAGATGTGCAGATTGCCATCTCACCTATGGCTTCAATTTCAAAGGTGAGCTCTCTTGATGATGATGATGATGACGATGAGTTGGTGATGCATAGTGCTACACCACAGGGGGCTAGGCTCAGTAATACTGAGATCTTATCTGGTTTGTCCCACCACTTGTCTCATCTCTCCGAAGACCAGCGTAGTGATGTTGAGAAACTCATTCATGATTTCCCGGGTCTGTTCAATGACATTCCCTCTCAAACTTCTGTTATCGCTCATGACATTGTTCTGAGAAATCCAGCACCGATCAAGCAGCATGCATACCGGGTTAATCCCACCAAGAGGGAGATAATGAAAAAAGAGGTCGACTATCTCCTACGGAATGGGTTTGCAGTACCAAGTGCTAGTCCATGGAGCTCCCCTTGTCTTCTGGATACAAAGTCTGATGGAAGTCCAAGATTTTGTACCGACTTTCGCAAGGTAAATGCTGTAACTGTTCCAGATGCACATCCCTTACCCCTTATTGACGACTGCATTGATGAAATCGGTCGAGCAAACTTCATCAGTAAACTTGACATGTTAAAGGGATACTGGCAGGTTCCTTTAACTCCGCGTGCCTCAGATTTCTGCTTTTGTAACCCCTGACAGCTTCCTTCAGTACACTGTGATGCCCTTTGGCCTGTGCAATGCACCCGCTACTTTTCAGAGGCTAGTAAGTAAGGTACTAGGAGGTGTGTCAAACTGCAGAGCATATCTGGATGATATTGTCGTGTATTCAGATGATTGGCTTAGTCACATGACTACGATGAGGGAAGTTTTCACCCGTCTGTCCAGTGCATCTCTTACCCTCAACCTTGCTAAATGTGAATTTGGAAAAGTCCCTCAAAACCGTTCACTTGGTCCAGTGAGTGTCAACAGTCTTTTGAGAGTCTAAAAGGTCTACTGTGTTGCACTCCTGTTTTGTCTGCTCCAGATTTCTCACTGCCCTTCAAGCTTGAAGTTGACGCCAGTGCAGTTGGTACTGGAGCTGTTCTTCTACAAGAGGACAACAAGGGCATCACTCATCCTGTAAGTTACTTTTCACGAAAGTTCAACAACACCAACTGAAGTATTCTACCATTGAAAAGGAAACTCTTGCACTACTGTTTGCCCTGCAACATTTTGAAGTTTATCTCAGATCCAGCATGAAGCCTATTCAGGTTTTCACAGATCATAATCCTCTTGTGTTTCTCTCTAGGATGCATAATAATAATCTGTCATAAAAAGGGATCTGAGAACATCCTGGCTGATGCCTTGTCACGTGGTTTGTAGTTGTACTGAACAATGCAGTTTCAAACATTAAGTTTGAACTTATATGGGTGGGGGTGTTACGTGACAGGTAGTCTGTGTGTCTCCCCTCCCCCCTTCCCTGTGTGTTGTTTCTCCTCAGGTAATGGCTGCAGGGATGCTGCTCACCTATGAGGGAAGACTGTGCGATTTATTGGATGGCTACCTCTTGAACTGGCCTTTATTGGTTGTGCCACCCCTGTATGTTTTGGAGAAAGTCTTTTGTTAGCCCTGCCAGTGAGGCATTTTTTTTGTTTATTTTCGGTATTGTAGGGTTACAATAAACTTTTGTCCCTTACAGCTGACTGTTTATTCTTTTCTTCACAATCATTTATTGAGATGAGTGTTTGGGTCACAGGTGTTTTGGTCAATGGTGCATGCTGATGCATGAGGAGAGAATGATTTGTACACTGTTAACTGGTAATAAAAAAATATATATGTATGTGTATATGTGTGTTCATGTTCATGCATCAAAACTTGATTCTGAGGTCTATAATCAAAGATAATGCTGAAGAAGAAAGACTATATAAATACAGGCATCACCCTTATGATAATGTGATTTTATTATCAGTAGCAAGAAACTCCAGAATGACAGCAGTTCAAGACTTTCAAAATGAAACTAAACTGTCAGTGGTTTTTCAAACATTCTGTCCACTACATGTGTAAACAGAGGTGGAGAAGATGTTGGTATTGTTCCCACTGAAGTAGCTCACATTGTATTAGAATGTTTCATGAATTCAAACAACATTCGTACTAAAATGTTTATTAATAACAATAGCGATACATTGATGATCAGAATAATGCTAATCAACATTACAACTATGTGTTATTTCCTTTAAATGACGTTGTAGTGTAGTTTCAAATTATGACAATAAGTGACAGTGAACACTCATCACACAACAGACACAACTTTTGAAACAAACCAATGAAAAAAAGACAGTGGTGTTTCTAATATTCTGTCCTTCACTTGTGTATATAGACATTACATGGTACAGTGTGTGATAACTACATGTTTATTATGAATATAGAAACTAGACAACATCAACATGAATTAAAAAACACAATTTGTTTCTTATCTGAAAACAGCAAAAAGTTCATTTCAATTCAATTTCATTTGAAGACTTGAATTTTAATTTTAACATGATGTTAAATATTTTTATAACAAGCTTCAAATTACCTGATTTGCACAAAGTACTGAACTGTGCAGCTCCATTACCAAGCTATGTTTGTAAACATTACAATAATTCAAAAGAAGCTCTCTGCGTGATATGCTGTATGACAGATTTCTTTTTTATTGTGAGGATAAAGATAAATGTTTTAAGATGCTGTTAATCAATAAAAGCTGTTATATTTGTTGCTGCAAAACATGATTCATGTTTTCTAAAATATGCAGCTGGTGTACAAACTGTGGTTTTGCTCTTTTGTACGCTGCAGTTTTTAATGTGCCATTAAGTCACTCTGAGGTGTTCAAACCCAGGGCCCTTTTAAACACCCTCTGTGCATCCTCAGCAAGCATGTTGAGGAAAGTGTTGAGAATGTTATAGGTTGCCAGAAAAGAGAGGCCCATTGATGCTGGGATTCCAAATATTGGAATGAATTTGGACCCTTCGCTGCCATTAATGCAACTGTGGCTGCACATTCACCAGTCACCCTCAAGATAAGATCTTTAGTTATGTTTTTTGCAGCCAGTGGTGAAATAATTTCAGCCATCAAATCTTGAAATGGCACACGTGTGGTTTTTGCAAGTCTCTGCAGTGACGGGATATCATGACCAAACCAGCCACATATTGTGTGACAACACCAACCAGCAAGGCTGCATCAACAGCAACAGAAAGCCCAGAACTGGTACAGCTGCAACAGTTGCAGATAGAATGCATAATATTTTATTTTGGACTTAAAAGCCTTTTCTTCTTGTTGATGATCTCCAGGTTGATGTTGGGCATGGCAAACAGCAGAGTGTTCCTCTTGTGTTCAGGAAGTTCCTCCAGGGCCTCTCTAACTGATGGAAATCATACAGGTTGAGTTCAAAGCTGGAAATCAGGAAGACTGTGGGGACGTAATATGTTGTTTTTAAGACCTGTGTGACAACATGATATTTATTTGATCTGTTTCCTGCTCAGAGTGGCTGATTGTTTATAATGTGCAGCATAAAGCACACATGTTATTGTATTATTATTGTGTAGATTCTTCATAATTGTGTGCTTTGGATTTAGAGGACAAAACAGAAAATGTAGATTTATTTGTCAGAGATCAAATCCATCAGCTCAATAAAATTCGTCAGCAAATAGTCAGAAAGTTAAACGTTGTCATTGTAATTCATACATGGCTTGGAGCATGCACACATGCATGCTGTTGGTACAAAATTTTCACTCTCATAAAGATATCAAGTCAGTGATATTTAATACAAGAATTTGAGTCTGCTGATAAAGTTAATTGACTGCATGGCATGCCCTGTCAGTCCAGATTTTCAGACCAGTTTGTTCAGCAAAATATGTCCAATCTTTTAAACCGAGACTGTGATCTCTGCCAGAAGATATCTGGACATCATCACCACCTCACCATCATCAAGAAGAGTGAAAATTACCTTGCACATGTGTGTGAAGTCACCAAGTGCAACTATTATGTCAGCTTCTACCAGAAGACTGGAGTGCATTGCAGTCAGACAAACATTATAACTATCGTAAATTTACTGAAGAATAAATAGACATTTATTTGTTTTAACAATGGAAATCTAGTAATTGAACTTACTATTATAATAGATTACAAGTTACTTACCTTGAATGCAGTTCTCCAGAGTAGTTTTTTCATTGAACTTCTTCTTTTTTCCTTCAGCTCTTAAGTCGTTGTCAATCTTTGAACGAACAAAGTAGAACTTCTTTTCCATCTTCTGAATCTCCTGAGCGAGTTTCACATCATTTTCTGTGAAGTAGTGTCTGAGATGATGATGAAGAAGTCAAACTTTTCAAATCCAATGACATCTGTAGGTACTTGTCAGCTGAAACTTGGTGGTGCCGACACCAGGAAGATCCTATAGTGTAACATTGGGATAGTTAGGATGGGGGGTATTTTGTAAACTCAGAGGTGATTTCACACAACCAGTAGGTGCAGCTTTCTCATCCATGTTGTCTATGCCTCAAAGGCACAACAAAGGTGGATTTACCAGAGCCAGACTCCAGTGATGGCAATATTTATGGAGTGTTGTTCTCCTTCTCTAAATACTCCTGGATCTCTTAGCTAAGGCTTGATCACTGTTTTGTAGAGCTTCTTTAATTTCTTCAGTTAATGTAATATCCAGAGGATTTTCCATGGTGATTCTTGAAAACTGGAATAAAAGAGAAATTAAATAATAATAAGTTAGTATCATGGCAATATCTGTGCATACAGAATGCAAATATATTATGTGGTAATACAGTGACACATCTAGCTATTGTCAGATACTATGCATAAACTCAGTGATGTACTCATCAGATGGATATTGGTGATAGATAGACCTGCATCTTTAGAAATCCTTTGTGATGTTTGTCCGCTCATTAAAATATCATGCATTCAAGACAATAAGACATGCACACAAGAAATATTTAAGCCAATTTATGTATTTTAATTGCATAGAAAATTTCCATCCATTTGAATTATAAATTGATGAGTCACTTCAATAAACTGAAATGACTGCATTCATTTTTTTCTGTTGGGTTTTAGTTTTATTGAATGAAGTTGGTTTTATGGATTTTAAACAAATTGGCTTTATTAATATTGAATGCATAAACTCACACTAGGTAGTGGAAGCACCTTGAGTTTATTAGCATATTACATAAATCTTATTATTTGCTCACATTAAGTTTATTAGTTCATTTATATTTAAACTATGTAATTCAAATGGATGGAAATTTTCTCTGCAGCTGAAATACACAAGTCCCGCATTTCGCATTTCAAAAATTGTGAGTGCAGAATAACGCCGAACACACCACACTGAATTGGCACAATAAGGTGTGTATACATATTATTTGTTGAATATTAGAGGCTACTCACCTTAGTCTTAATGCTGAAACAGATGAGACAAGAGCAGTCCACTGTAACTTACTATGAGTTGTTCAGCTGTAAGAAAAACATATATCTAGTTTATTTTACTTATAACTAAGCAATAGAAGAGCTCATCAAGTGTCATCAGAGTCCAGCCCTTGACTCGCCAATGAAAATGTGCTGAAAAGTCACAGAACCAGTTGGTTCAGTGATGCAGCTGATCTTTAGGAGAAGAAATGTGCTCACTTACAAGAGACGGATGCTTCTTGTTAATGAGCACATTCACATATAGACACAAGAGTCTTTATGACATCAGAATATCAAGCCATGACTGCCCCATCTCCATAAAAATATCATCATTTACAACAAGGAAATATGTTTAGTAGTAGCTTGTAGCTTTCTACTCATTACCTGATTCTGTAGACTATAGATGTTATTGTATGTGATACTGGCTTATTTAAATAGAAAGGTTGGCAGGTGACATATCTTACCTGTTATCATCAGCAGTAGCAATGGTTGCATGCACAGACTATGCAAGGAGGGGGCTTGTTCATTTTTGTCATTTAGGTCAAACTAGATTTATGAACTCAGATATACAGGCATGGACAGAAATGTAAATGTATGAGACATCAGATACAGTGAGTTCCTTCTTCTACTATTTCCTTCTACAGAACAGTGAGACTAACCATCTAATCCTGGACTAAAACTGTAAAAGATTCACTCAGATATGTTTCCACTCCTCCATGTAGAATAACAATATACATTGATTATTTCTTCATGGTTGTTAGTTCATGTGAACCTAACATTGTTTTTTTGATAGCATACTGTGAGTGTGACACTGCAAATAAGCTGGATACTGGACTGTGGCCTTTAAGGCAGTGTTTCCTCCCTGGAAACATAAGAACCTCAGTAAGATGACAAGCCTGGGGAGAAGCATAAGAACAAAACTAGAGGAATGAATGTCCCACCCTTGCTGCTGCAAAACATTTACTTGACCTGTGTGGAGGCCAACAAGTCCAATAGACTTTGAGTTACAACGTGAATTTATTGACATGAAAATGATCTGATTTGAAGAAAATCTTATTTTTAGGTGGTGTGTAACTGAATAAACACTTTCAAGTAATGATTTAAATAAAAATATATTTCCAGTCTTTATAACTTTGTAACCTGAGTGTTGCATAAATATAAGCGACCAAGATGAAGCTAAAAAAAAAAAAAAATAAATCTTATTTAAAATTTCTTCACGTTCTGTTTATTTCTTGCACACTGACAGAATCCCTTTGACTTCCAACGCATGTGCAACAGGTAATACCATTTCAAGGTCAACAGAGCAGCATGTGAGTTTCAGGTAGCTTTGACAGACACTCCACGCAGAAATGCAAATGTATCTGCGATGATTTTTATCATTTGTAGGCTAAACTGTTGAGTTTGAGGCTACATGGCATATTGTCATAGATAGCTGTTTTCCATTTGTTTATATACAGACTAGGGACGGAGAAGATAGCATGCTAAAAATGAAACTTCACAACAAACATCACAAAGTGATTCAGAAAAGAGAATTACTATAACTTAAGCATTTGAGAAGTTATATTGTGAAATAGAAAATATCAGGTCATATACAGTATGTCATATTAGTTTAATAGGAAAGTCCAGGCAACTTCATAGTGATACTGCAATGTTAAAATTACTTACCTGTTACACAGCACGAACACAGGAGTCAATTGCAGGTACAAGAGGTCAACAGTCTTTAATTGCAGGCAAAGGTCTTGCAGGAATCCAATACAAACCAGGAAACAATCCAAAAGGCCAAGGCAAAGGCAAGGTTGAAAAACAGGCAAGATATGGAACTGGTAACTATAAACACACACACTGGCACAGGGGAAAGGGGAGCAAAAGGGCTTTTGCACTGGGGGATGAGGGAGTCAGGCACAGGTGTGGGCAGGACAATCACAAGGCAGGAAAACTAGGAGGCTGGAGAGGGCAGAAGGCTGGGGGGACTGACTGTGACAACCTCTGTCCCTGGAAAAAGCGAGAAAATATGATATTATTAATTTTCAGATTAGTAGAGATGTGTAATGTATGTTTATGTTATTTTTATATGAGTTGTAAATAATTTATTATATTCAAGTCACGGTAAAAGAAGTAGTCAGCAGTGAGTATATTAGCAGATAGAGAAGGAGTTGTCAGTATGTACAGTGAGTTCAAGTATAAAAGAGTAGAGAGGAATTCTGGAAGTGAACTGAACTGTATTTTTAATATTTTCTACAGATTTTCATCCAAAATTAAAATGTGTTACACTTAGTAAGTATTTCATTATTCCTGCCTGTGTTAGATATAGTCAGGTGACATTTTCAGCATTAATCTGAGAACTGTTGGACCTATTCTTCTCTGTTCAGTAATTATTTATATTACGTTACCTACCATCACTGTTCAAACACAGAGAGGTAATGTCCACTGAAGTGACATGCAGTTCCAGACGTTTGATCAGAGAGGTAACTGTCTGTGTGCAATCATCAGCTGATAATCATGCTCTAAACAGTTAATTATAGACCACAGAGGATCATACCTACAGTAATACTAATGTGACTCCACCATTTTCTCAACTGGTAGAGCATGCGGCCCATGTACCAAATCTCACGGCAGTGAGCACCTAACCTGCCACTCACTGCATGTCATCTCTACTCTCTATGTCCACACTTCCTGTTTGCCTCTTTAGCTTGTAATATGAATAAAGGTGACAAACCCAAATACATGGAGGCTTTACACAACTCACATTTTCTGATATCGAATCAACAAACATCATCAGTCAAGTCATTCTGGGGGTAAAGAGAGGGGGAAATTACAACCCAGCAGCTACAGCTGAACTTAAATTGTGGTATGGGTTATTTGTTTCATCATATGTGGAGGAAATGTGTCACCTGCTTTGTTGTGTAAAAGAACAAATAAAGTCTGACACCACATTTCTGTCAAATCATGCACTTGGCATTGACCTGCATCAAGAAAACACGGCCTTTTCAGATTTAATTTCAGATCATTTATTGAAACTAAACGTTGAAGTGCTTAATAAATAGACTGATTGATGGATTATCTGATGAAAATATTTTGTGACTTGTAACTTTGTGATCTAGATTTGTATAATACACTGCAATAAATAGAAGAAAGACGATATGGGATAGAGGCATCATCCTTGTGATATTTCTAACGTTGGGACAGTTAAATGATTGAGTTTTTATTGTCAATAAAGTAGAAACTCAGAATGACAGTACAGTTCATTAAGACTTTCAAAATGAAACTAAACTGTCAGTGGTTTCTTAACATTCTGTCCTACATGTAAATAGAGGTGGAGAAGATGTTGGCATTGTATTGAAGTAGCTCACATTGTATTAGAATGTATACAGTGGCATATATCGCTTAATTCAACAACGAGTCATGAATACAAACAGCTTGGTACTAAAACAAATCTTATTAATATAAAGAAACATACAATAGCTTATCAAAAATAATGATCAACATTACAGCTAATATTGCATTATTTCCCTTTATTAATGTTGTGGTGTAGTTCCTCACTGTGACCACTGGGAGGCAGTCAACAATCATCAGAAACATAAAAAAAAATAAAAAATTATTTATATAGCAAGCATCATATTACTCGATTTTACAGCGCACTGAAATGTGCAGCTCCATTACCAAGCTATGTTTACATATTCAAAAGTATTGTGCATGCTGTTTTACAAAAAAATAAGACATATTCCTTCCTGTCTAGTGATAATAAAGAGACATGTTTTAAGATGATTTAAAGTAATAAAAATTATTAGATCACTGTAGTAACATATGATGCATATTTTCTAAAAATATGCATCATATGTTTGTTTTTTTTAATATGTAGCTGGTGGTTTTGCTCTTGAACACTGCATTTTAAAATGTGCCATTAAGTCACACTGAGGTGTTCAAACACAGGGCCCTTTAAACACAATCTGTGCATCCTCAGCATGTCGAGGAAAGTGTTGAGAATGTTATAGGTTGTCACAGAGGAGAGCCCCATTGCTACTGGGATTCCTACTACTGGAATGAATCTGAACCCTTCCTCTGCTGCCATGAATCCAGCTGTGGCTGCACATTGACCAAGCAGCTTCATGATAAGCTCTTTATCAATGTTTTTTGCAGCCAGTGGTGAAATAATGACATCTATCAAATCCTGTAATGGCACACGTGTGGTTTCTGCAAGTCTCAGACAGGATATCAAGACCAAACTCCAGCCATGTATTGTGAGACAGCATCAACCAGCAAGGCTACATCAAGACCAACAGAAAGCCCAGGAACTGGTACACAGCTGCAACAACCCAGATAGAAATGCATAGTATTTTATTTGGGCCTGAAAGCCATTTTCTTCTTGTTGATGATCTCCAGGCTGATGTTGGGCATGGCAAACAGCAGATGCTTCCTCTTGTGTTCAGGAAGTTCTCTCTCCAGGGTCTCCTCTAACTGATGGAAATCATACAGGTGGGAGATCAATGCTGGAAATCAGGAAGACTTGTGAGACCAATATTTTGTTCTGAAGGACTCAAGGTGTGACAAATATTTGATAATTTATAAGATAAATTAAATATTAGGAATAATAGATAAGGCAGATAAGTTGTTTCATCAGTGGTGTACTTTAAATATCCACTGACTACAATAAATACTTTACTATGATAAACATACTTGTGGTGAATAATTTCAAATAGCTGTCAAATATTATGAAATATCCTAAAATACCAGTGAGACATGCAAAGAACGTTGCCTTCATAAGGAAATATCTGCTGGTCACATGATCAAAATACAAAGGTGTCTGTGTCTTCATTATTTGATCTGTTTCCTACTCAGAGTGGCTGATTGTTTATAATGCATAAAGCACACAACAGAAAGCATATAAAATCAGTTTAATTAAATCTGAAGAATTTCAGAAAGTTAATTTTTTTTTTTGTAAGTTTGTATTATGATATAAATATTCAATACAAGAATGAGTCTGTCTTATAAGGACAACATCCTGTCAGTCCAGATTTTCTGTGACCAGTTTGTTCCAGTAAAAATATGTTAAATCTTTTAAACTGAGACTGTGATCTCTGCTAGAAGATATCTGGACATCATCACCACCTCACCATCATCAAGAAGAGGAAAATTACCTTCCAGGAGCTACACATTTGTGAAGTCACCAAGTGCACCATTATGTCAGTTTACCAGAAGACTTGCCATGACTGAATGTCACATTGAAAGTTGTCTGACCTATGTGTTTTGAGAAATCACAGGCAAACGATCAGGCAAACATGATGCTAACTAGGGTAAATTTACTGAAGAATAAACAGACATTTATTTGTTTTAACAATGGAAATCTAGTAATTGAACTTTTACTATTATAATAGATTACAAGTTACTACCTTGGAATGCAGTTCTCCCTGATTTCTGCCAGAGTAGTTTTTTCGTTGAACCCCTCTCTGACTTCTTTCTCCTCAGCTCTTAAGTCGTTGTCAATCTTTGAACGAACAAAGTAGAACTTCTTTTTCATCTTCTGAATCTCCAGAGCGAGTTTCACATCATTTTCTGTGAAGCGAGTCGCTGAGATGATGATGAAGAAGTCAAACTTTTCAAATCCAACATGATTCAGGTACTTGTCAGCTGGAAACTTGGTGGTGCCGACACCAGGAAGATCCCATAGTGTAAACATTAGGATAGTTGTATGGGGTAATCTTTAACCTCTAAGGTGGTTTCCCTACAAACCAGTAGGTGCAGCTCCTCATCTTTGTTGTTTATGCCTCTAAAGGCATTAACAAAGGTGGATTTCATCAGAGCCAGATTCTCCAGTGATGGCAATATTTAGTGGAGTGTTTTTCCTTTCTCTAAATACTCCTGATCTTTGCAGCAGCTAAGGCTTGATCACTGTTTTGTGAGCTTTAATTTCTCTTCTTCAGTTAATGTAATATCCAGAGATTTTCCATGGTGATCCTGAAAACTGAATAAAAGAGAAATTAAATAATAAGTTAGTATCTATGGCGATATTCAATATACAGAATGCAAATATATTATGTGGTAATACAGTGACATCTAGCTATTGTCAGATACTATGCATAAACTCAGTGATGTACTTCATCAGATGAGACAGATAGATAGACCTGCATCTTTAGAAATCCCTTTATGTTTGTCCGCTCTTAAAAATATCATCATGAACTCAAGACACACAAGACATGCACACAAGAAATAGAGCTTAAGCCACTATGTATTTTAATTGCATAGAGTAAATTTCCATCCATTTGAATTACAAATTGTTGAGTCACTAATAAAACTGAAATGACTGCATTCATTTTTTCTGTTGGGTTTTAGTTTTATTGAATGAAGCTGGTTTTATGATTTCAAACAAATTGGCTTTTATTAATATTGAATGCATAAACTCGGCTACTAGGTAGTGGAAGCACCTTGAGTTTATTAGTATTATTACATAAATCTTATTATTTGCTCACATTAAGTTTATTAGTTCATTTATATTTAAACTATGTAATTCAAATGGATGGAAATTTTTCTGCAGCTGAAATACACAAACTCTGCATTTCAGCCTAAATTGTGAGTGCAGAATACTTTCGAACACACCACATCAATTTGGCACAATAATAAGGTGTGTGTGCATACATATTATTTGTTGAATATTAGAGGCTACTCACCTTGGGTCTTAATTGAAACAGATGAGACAAGAGCAGTCCACACTGTAACTTACTATGAGTTGTTCAGCTGTGAGGAAAACATATATCTAGTTTGTTTTACTCTTATAACTAAGCAATAGAAGAGCTCATCAAGTGTCATCAGAGTCCAGCCCTTTGGACACTCGCCAATGAAAATGTGCTGAAAGTCACAGAACCAGTTGGTTCAGTAAAGCAGCTGACTGTGAAATGTACTCATTTACATCTGCACATGCAGGCTACAAAATGAATGAAACTTAAGCAGTGTCCTCTGCCTCACAGCTTTTTGGGATTCATTAATATTTCCATTATTGGTAATTAATATTAAGTCAGTCCATTCTAAAAAGAGCAGAATCTGATATGTAATCTGTAATCTGTTCATTCACATTCATGGCTTCTATTGAAAATAATGTTGAAACACATGAGACAAGAACTTTGAGTTATGAGCTGTTTGTATGAGTAGTTTGTTTATAGCTACAAGAAACAATAAAAGAGCTTATCGGATCCTAGCCCTCTGGACACTCACCAATGAAAACATACTGTTAGTAAGAGAACCAGTTGGTTCAGTAAAGCAGCTGACTTATAAGAAATGTGCTCACTTACAAGAGACGGATGCTTCTTGTAAATGAGCACATTCACATATAGACACAAGAGTCTTTATGACATCAGAATACTGCCATGACTGCCCCATCTCCATAAAATATCATCATTTACAAACAAGGAAATATGTTTAGTAGTAGCTTTGTAGCTTTCACTGTTACCTGATTCTGTAGACTGTAGATGTTATTGTATGTGATACTGGCTTATTTAAATAGAAAGGTTGGTGGTGACATATCTACCTGTTATCATCAGCAGTAGCAATGGTTGCATGCACAGACGATGCAAGGAGGGGGCTGGGTGAAAAATAGCACATGAACCTCACGTGCTGATGGGACAGGTAGTGTTTTATTTATTTCTAATTTTTTTGATAGCATACTGTGTGACACTGCAAATAAGCTGGATACTGGACGGTGGCCTTTAAGGCAGTACGTCCTCCCAGGAAACATCAGTAAGATGACAAGCCTGGGGAGAAGCATTAAGAACAAACAAATGTCCTTTGCTGTTACCCAGAAAACATTTACTTGACGTTTACTTCATGTTGCAAAACATTTACTTGACCTGTGTGGAGGACAACAAGTCCAACAGACTTTGAGTTACAACATGAATTTATTTAAGATTATTTATTAATTAATTATTTATTTATTTAAGTTAATTATTTATTTATTTAAGTTAATTATGTATTTATTTATTTTAAATTGATTTATTTAATAATCGTCACCTCCCGCTTGGACTACGGCAACTCCCTCCTCCTTGGCCTCACCCACACATTTCTCCATAAGCTCCAACTGGTCCAGAATTCAGCTGCCCGCATCATTACCAGAACCCCTTCCATCCACCACATCACTCCTGTCCTGCAACAGCTCCACTGGCTCCTGGTCAAATCCCGCATCAGTTACAAAATTCCTTTGCTCACATTCAAAGCCATCCATAACCTTTCACCACCATATCTCTCGGATCTTCTCCATGTTGCTGTTCCCCCTTGCTCCCTCAGATCTTCCTCCTCCATTCATCTGACTGTCCCCTCCGCCCGTCTCATCACCATGGGGAGCAGAGCTTTCAGCCGCTCTGCTCGCCAGCTCTGGAACTCTTTAACCCCCGTCATAAGGAACATCAACTCACTCTCACAATTCAAGTCCGCACTCAAAACCCACCTCTTTAAAATCACCGTTTCCATCTGACTGATTCAATTGCATTGTCCTATTTTTAACCTGTTTTTAATGTTGTATTTTTTGTAATTTGGTATACTTTTATTGTTCCTTTTTGTTTGTTTTTGTTATTGCTGTCTACTTCTATTTATTGTAAGGAGTCCTTGGGTGACAGAAAGGCGCTATGAAAAAAAAAGTATTATTATTATTATTATTATTAGTAGTAGTAGTAGTAGTAGTAGTAGTAGTAAATTATTTGCAGACATGGAAAAATGATCTGATTTCAAGGAAATCTTATTTTGGGTGGTGTAACTGAATAAACACTGATTAAAATTTAATTTCATTTTAAAATGTAATTTGGATGTTCTTTTTGTGTCATTATTTCATAGATTCTCTGGCACTGTATACTTTATTTTAGAAGACAAGACAAAACACAACACTAAGAAACTGTTGAACCCTTCACATGTTCTATTGTAGTCAGTGGTGCAAGAAATTTTGTTTTTGCAAAGAATGAACATTAAACAAACAAACTCATTAGTAGCTTTAGATTAGATTAAATTAGGTTAGATTAGATTATACTTTATCTGTCCCACAATGGGGAAATTTACTTATTACAGCATCAGAAAAGTGTAATATACACCACAGAATTAAAGTAGAAAGAACAACACAACGACCAGACAGAAGTATCTTATAACCTACACAATAAACAACCACAGCATAAAAGATGGATGAAGCCACCACAGAGTCATAAAAAGTCCTGAGGAGAGCCCTGCACACTCCGAAGGACCTCAGTCTCCTCAGAAGGTGGAGGCGACTCTGGCCCTTTTGTAAAGTGCATGGGTGTTGTCAGTCCAGTCCACTTTATTGTTTAGGTGAACACCCAGGAAATTGTAGCCCTCTATGTCCGATTCCTGGATGTTCACTGGTGTGAAGTGGGATGCTTTCCTCCTAAAGTTAACGATTATCTCCTTCGTCTTGCTTGTGCTGAAGCTGGGGCTGGTTGAGCTCACTTCAGCTGACAAAGTCCCTGATGACCGTCCTGTATTCCAGGTCGTTCTCCTCAGAAACACATCCAACAGCGGCAGTGTCATCAGAGAACTTCTGGATGTGGCAGTGGGTGGTGTTGTGGGTACAGTCTGAGGTGTAAAGGGTGAAGAGGAAGGGGGAGAGCACTTTACCCTGAAGGGCACCTGTGCTGCAGAGCACCACATCAGACACACAGTGATGGAGCCTCACATACTGTGGTCTGTTTGGATGTTTAGAAGAAACTAGTTGTTATTAAACTGAAAGTCAGTCTAGAAATAAAAGTGATAGAAAGAGTTCTTAGCTGAAGTATTTTGTGTGGATTTGTCAGATTTCTCTCATTTATCATGTCAGAGGTGGTGTGGTCACACATATTCAGCTCAATATTTACTTATGACTACACGGACAGTTCATCTTCTGACACATTTGCAGCTAAATGAAGATATTAACCAGAGGACCTGTCTGATCATTAAGAGGAAGAATAAGGAAAACACGATGATGGTTTGCACACAGGACAATTTAACATACATTATATTTACATTATATGAGGGAGGGACTCTGAGCTCTCACTTTTATTTGGCTTCAGATTTGTTTATTTGTCTATTATTTTGATGCAGTTTTGTATATTACAATACAAGAGCAATCAGGCTACAGTCATGATTTTATTGAGAATCATTGTAAGGTTTCAGGGCGTTCCCATAACCATAGCGTTAGAAGAGAGGTATGCCATGCTGCTGCCAGAAGAGCTGCTGAATGAACCTGTTTTCATAAATATAGTCCAGACAAAGTCAACAAACCTGTTCTCATTCCCAGCTCATCAAATACCAATGCTTTGTCACACCCTTCAGCCTCTCATGCACATGAACAAGGAGCGTCCCTTCAGCGTCTGTTTATGTAATAGTACTAATAAACTCAAAATGACTGCATTCATCTTCACTGTTGGGTTTGGGCAATCAAATTGGCTTTATTAATATTGAATGCATAAACCTGGTTACAACTACACTACTGTGTAGTGGAAGCATATTGAGTTTACTAGTAATATTACATAAAGCTTATTCCTTGCTTCACATGAAGTTTATTAGTTAATATATGTTAATTTATGCTGCAGTTTTAAATGTACCTTTAAATCACACTGAGGTGTTCAAATCCAGGGCCCTTTTAAACATACTTGCATCCTCAGCAATCATGCTGAGGAAAGTATTGAGAGCTCTGTAGGTTATCTTAAAAGAGAGGCCCATTGATGCTGGGATTCCAAATATTAGAATAAATCTGAACCTTCTGCTACCATTAATGCAACTGTGGTTACACATTGAAGAAGCAGCTTTGTGATAGGCTCAGTATTTTTTTTTTTTTTTTTTTTGTGTGTGTGTGTAGCCAATGGTGAAGTAATGACAGCCATCAGATCCTGTAATAGCAGTTGTGTGGTTTCTGCAAGTCTCTGCAGTGACAGAATATGAAGACCAAACCCAACTTTGTATTGTAGCCCTCTATGTCTGATTCCTGGATGTTCAGTGGTGTGAAGTGGGATGCTTTCCTCCTAAAGTTAATCATCATCTCCTTCGTTTTGCTTGTGCTGAAGCTGGAGCTGGTTGAGCTCACTTCAGCTGACAAAGTCCCTGATGACCGTCTTGTATTCCAGGTCGTTCTCCTCAGAAACACATCCAACAGCGGCAGTGTCATCAGAGAACTTCTGGATGTGGCAGTGGGTGGTGTTGTGGGTGAAGTCTGAGGTGTAAAGGGTGAAGAGGAAGGGGGAGAGCACTTTACCCTGAAGGGCACCTGTGCTGCAGAGCACCACATCAGACACACAGTGATGGAGCCTCACATACTGTGGTCTGTTTGGATGTTTAGAAGAAACTAGTTGTTATTAAACTGAAAGTCAGTCTAGAAATAAAAGTGTTTTTTTTTCTTTGTGTGTGTGTGTCTGTGTAACCAATGGTGAAGTAATGACAGCCATCAAATCCTGTAATAGCAGTTGTGTGGATTCTGCAAGTCTCTGCAGTGACGGGATGTTAAGACCAAACCCAAGTTTGTATTGTGTGTTATGACTGTGGTCATATTTTTGTAGTCTGCTGTGTGTTTGTCTTTGATGTCAATTTCACATGCAAAGAGGACTGTGCCATAACCGTGAGACGATTGGTGGAAAACTTTCATGCCCTGGCCCGTGATTGGCTGCAGCCGGGAAACTACCTGGCATATAAGGAGCCAAGATGGCGGCTGTCTGATGGGCAGCAGACATCCCTCATCCTCCTCCTCCTCTCCCAACCGGCCACACTTCTGCTTTGTCCATTTATTTGAGATTAGGCATAGTTCCTTCTGAGAAGTAAGGGTGGACCGCCAGTTTTGTTGATCCTGTTTTCTCCTGTTTAAAGTAGTTAGGGAGGTAAGTCTATTGTCATTTGTTTTCTTAGGTTAGTATCTTATTTCCCAGACAGGATCCTTTTGTTTGTTATTTTGGTCTTAGCCCACCCTGAAGCGTACTACTTTAGTTATATTTATATGTTCTTTGTGAGTGTTGTAAATAAATCAGCTGCTGGTACAGCTGCACCTGTTGCAGATAGAAATGCATAGTATTTTATTTGGGCCTGAAAAGCCATTTTCTTCTTGTTGATGATCTCCAGGCTGATGTTGGGCATGGCAAACAGCAGAGCGTTCC
Source organism: Protonibea diacanthus (assembly GCA_028641955.1). Classification (NCBI taxonomy): domain Eukaryota; kingdom Metazoa; phylum Chordata; class Actinopteri; family Sciaenidae; genus Protonibea; species Protonibea diacanthus. The sequence continues at coordinate 18,476,400 of CM053987.1, forward strand.
TCTTAAGTTCAGGAAGTTCTTTCTCGAAGGTCTCCAGTAACTGATGGAAATCATACTGGTGGAGATCAAAGCTATAAATCAGGAAGACTTGTGGGGACTCAACACCTTGTGATTGAAGACCTGTGCGACAAATATTATATGATATATGAAATGTTACAACTGTAGAAGCCAATATGAGTTTTTGTTGATTATTTTGTTTTTCCCAGTGGTGTGTATGTGAGTGAATGTATGTGCTGAGTGACAGGGTGTGTCTAGCCTCATCTGATGGGCATCTGAAAGGAGGGTGGAGCCAGAGAGGGAGAGAAGGCCATAAGACCCAGCTGGACTGCAGCCAGCGGGGGTGGCTGAGAAAGGTGCAACAGGTTCTTGACCGTGCTGGACCTGCAGTGCCTGTTGTTAAGTGTTGTGATCAAATTTCATTTACTTGTGTAGCACCTTTAGTCCTTACTTGGAGAATTAAGGGATACTCACATCTCTAGGTTCGGTAGGAGTTAGGAAATGACTTACACAAATGAGGGTTGGTATACGAACAGATGATATTTTAATATCAATGAAAAACAAGAAAATAAACATTGACGGCGCAGCTGTACACTTTTTCCAAATTAATAAGAAAACCTAATAAGCTAAGGCGCCGTAAAATAACAAACAAAACCAAAAGAATGAAGAGTCCTGTGACTGAGCTATCCTGCTCAGTATTCAGCAAGTTCAGTTCAGGGTGGATCCAATGTGTGTTTTGTCAATGTCAATTCAGTTTCCTTGTCCTCAGTTTCTTTTTCTTACTACTACTAGCTCTACCCGGGTAGGTGAGTGTGTGAGTAGCTTATCTGTGTTTCTCAGTGTGAGAATCAGAAGGTCTGGAATTGTCGAGGTAGGTTCTACAGCTGGTCACACTGCTTCTCGAACTCTCTCTCTCTTTGTCAGATCCGTTGGGCTGGGCTCGCCATCTCAATCGTCTCTCTGTTTCTTTGTTTCTTGGACAGTTCAGACTAGCAAAGAACAAAAACCAACCTGCACAGAAAATGAAACTATTAGCATTAGCATTTCAATCTAACAATCTGTTTCCAACAATAAACTACGGTAAAATGTGCACAAAATTTTTTAAGCAATACAGACCAACTTAAACTAAGTTGATAACACAATAAATACATCTTTTCCGTCTAAATGGCTACCGGACTACAGGCTAACTGTATGCTAACTCACCGGGTCTTCTATTTATAACTGCTTTTTCCTCACTTTTCGTTACCGACTCACTTTGTCTGGTCTACTACCGTCCGGCTTATGTCTGAGAGAAAATGGCTTCTCTCAGGTGACAATTTCAAGTGGTACCTGAGCTAGGTGCAAGGGTAAAATATCACTAACAGGGACACTGCCACCTACTGGGGGTTTACCGGGACTGTCTAAATGACAAATACTGGGTTAGTGACCTGATTTTTTTAGGCTGGTTACACTTGCAATAAATGGTCAGAAGGGACCAACCAGAACACTGTTATCTAGTCATCATTCAAACTGCACATCTCAAACCTAAGTTAAACCCAGCCACTAAAAGGAGTGAAATTGCGACTACAACAATTTTAAAATGTAAAATGTAATTTGGATGTTCTTTTTGTGTCATTATTTCATAGATTCTCTGGAACTGCATACTTTATTTTAGAAGACGAAACAAAACACAACACTAAGAAACTGTTGAACCCTTCATGTTCTAATGTAGTCAATGGTGCAAGAAATTTTGTTTTTGCAAAGAATGAACCTTAAACAAACAAACTCATTAGTAGCTTTAGGTTAGATTAGATTAGATTAGATTAGATTAGGTTAGATTAGATTATACTGTATTTGTCCCACAATGGGGAAATTTACTTATTACAGCATCAGAAAAGTGCAATATACACTACAGAATTAAAGTAGAAAGAACAAAACACAACGACCAGACAGAAGTATCTTATAACCTACACAATAAACAACCACAGCATAAAAGATGGATGAAGCCACCACAGAGTCATAAAAAGTCCTGAGGAGAGCCCTGCATACTCCGAAGGACTTCAGTCTCCTCAGAAGGTGGAGGCGACTCTGGCCCTTCTTGTAAAGTGCATGGGTGTTGTCAGTCCAGTCCACTTTATTGTTAACACCCAGGAAACTGTAGCCCTCTATGACCGATTCCTGGATGTTCACTGGTGTGAAGTGGGATGCTTTCCTCCTAAAGTTAATGATTATCTCCTTCGTCTTGCTGGTGCTAAAGCTGGAGCTGGTTGAGCCTCAGAAACACATCTAACAGCGGCAGTGTCATCAGAGAACTTCTGGATGTGGCAGTGGGTGGTGTTGTGGGTACAGTCTGAGGTGTAAAGGGTGAAGAGGAAGGGGAAGAGCACTGTACCCTGAAGGGCACCTGTGCTGCAGAGCACCACATCAGACACACAGTGATGGAGCCTCACATACTGTGGTCTGTTGGTGAGGTAGCCTGTTGTCCATGCAGCCAGCCAGCCATGTTTATGTTGTTACATGTTTGGATGTTTATTTGGCCATTGACTG
>CM053987.1:18479422-18719422 GCA_028641955.1 Protonibea diacanthus
CAGTCAATGGCCAAATAAACATCCAAACATGTAACAACATAAACATGTAATAATACTGACAATGTCGCAATACCCCTCAGTAAATAGTCTGCACTACAATACGGGTTAAAGCTCTGGATTAAGAGTTTAAAGGGTCTGCCAAAGTCTGATATACTAACTCTGATTAACTCAAAGGACAAAGGAGCAGAGGTTAGGAAAGAGAATAGCTCAAATATACATGAGATGGCGGTTAAAGAATAGGCAGTCATATGTCATTTTCCCCTTTGGACTTAAGGGACTTCTGTGAATCAGTTTGAATCTATTTGGTTCACCAGTAAATCTCTAAAGTGTGGGACATTAAAAGATCCTCTCTGCACTCGCATCATCCTTCTAACCTCGGTTTGGGGGAAACATTTTTAAGTTTTAGGAGAACAGAGTGGGATTTCTCTGTACAGATAATAGATCAAAGCTTTATGGTGACCAGAGCCACTGTGACGCACACCTGTTGGACCTTTGGGAAACTTTGGTGACTTATTGTGCCTGGAGCTCGCATGAAGTGCCGCATCAGGGTAACATTTTGAAGTGACGTCACAACGTGTAGCCACAAGAAAGCCACAAGATGGCGCCAATTAGTCTAATTCCAACTGTCAGCTGCAATTCACTACAATACAAAACACTGGAAACCAAAAGCTCTAAAACATAATAACAGGAATGGTAAATGTGTGAAAACAGGGTCAGAGGCACTTAAATATTTTTAGAAAAGAAAAGCTGGCAGAACAAAGACATAATGGGATAGCCAGGACTACTACAGAGAACTTCATGACATACAGCAATGGGTGTTAAGTGGCAGGTCAGTTTGTTCAGAAATATTAAACAAAAACTGATCATTAGTAATGTCTTTTTGAAATACACCAAGTGCTTATTGAGTCAAGTGCAGTGGGAGAAAATCTTTGATTTAAATGTTCTTGTTACAATGAGAACAAACACTTAACATGAATCCCTTACAAACTGAACCGGGGTTGTTGTGCAAATCCTTTGGCCTGTGAAACTCAACTAACCAACCAATCTTTACGTAATACGGGCATACTTGAAAACATGAAGCCTCAGCTGGTGTCCCGGGCCTTAAATTTCTCTCCTTGTAATTCTGGATTACTAGAAAACATGCACGAAAGGGCTCAACATAAGAGGTTAAACACAGGATGTGCCAATTTTTCAATGTGCTCTGAAAAAGTTAGTTAACGGATCCTCCCTTTCATTTAATGTCCAAAAATGGAGTGCAAACCTTTCAGCTTCCTCATCTCTTATCCAGGAGCAGAGTTTTCACAGTGGAGCCCTCACCCCAGGATTAAAGATCTCTCTCTGGGTACACTTCCTGTAGCAAGCTACTGTATCATCTTCAAGAACAAGATTTACATGTTGTACCGAGATGAGCCCATACATTACATTGCAGCCTTTGTCATGCCTACTGCTAAGGTTTTAGAAATGCATATATACATTTAATTCAAAAACGTGACCTAGGTTGGCATCAGCGCGTGGATCTGGCTCTTGTTTGGCAACAGGATGTCCATAGTAACGGGGTCTAGCCATATGTAAACAAAGGTGAGAGAGGAAGCCGGAAGGAAAGACGGAAGTAAGTGCTTTGTAGTTCCCTGACTTTACAATAACAGACTCAGTACATGATGTGATCTGAGATTACAATGTCAAGTGAAATAAGAAAACAAAAAAAAAAAACACAGAAATATTATATGATGAGCCTGAATCTTGGTTATCAAACAATAGTTTAACTTGAGAAATCATCACCTGTACTGACGGCTCTGTCCAGAGATCACATGTTTTAGCACCAGTGGAACAGATCTAACAGACACCATGGATGAGTCTTATTAAAGGCCCGAACAGAACGGCTATACATCATCACCTCTGGGCCCTTCTTTCTATAATCCACAAGATCTGCATTTGAGTTGCGGCTGATGGAGCAGACTACACATTCACATGTGAACCATTCACACTGGCAGCTGAGCAGGGAGAGAGCACTGTAAACTAACTACAGATTGTGCCTTCAAACTTCAGTTCATATATGTCATTCCTTCATTATCTTTGTTATAGATAAAGGTCATTTAAGTACAGAGAGGACTTTTTTTTTTTTTTTTTCAGAGAGGACACTGTAGATTGGCTTGTGGAAACCTATGAGTGTAAAGTTTGTCAGAAAAGCTACAGTGCAAACAAGACATACAGGTGTGAGAAAAGTACAAGCAATTGTCTTTTTTTTTTTTTTTTTTTTTAAACATAGCGCAAAATAGTATAGAAATTCACTTCAACAGCAATGTGAACTTGCAACACCAACAAATAATGCATTGTGTGTACAAAACCCCCAAATGCCATGAAAACATAAAAAAAACCTCTACATCTTTGCAATTAGCTTGTCTGCATCTAAATATAAATATATATCAACGCCTAATTGCAGTACGTTTTGTATTAATACATTTACATTTGTTTTCTCGTTGCTTTGGCACTAATCAATGCCAGAACAATGTTGAAACCATTGAAGCGTAGAGTAGGTGAGGCTTGACCCTTGTGGCACAGTCATCATTTTGTCAGATGGATCAAGCTGAGAAGTTGTTGTTTTTTTTTTTTTTTTTTCCTTGAGAAAAGTTGTGTCTGAAATCGCAGCTTGGGATGTACACGTACACCCTCCCTGGGAATGCTGTGCACTGGAGGAGGACATTGGGATGAATCCTCTGTATCAAAGCAATAACCCCCATGCCCCCCTGTTGTATATCTTTCCTCACTCTTTTAGAATCCAACAAACTGTTCTGGGATTTGCTGACTTTGCAGTGAAGGAAATTTATGTATATCCGCCTATTCTGTGGTTTAAAAAAGTGTCTTTTCTGGGGGACACGTGAAGAAAACATAACTGAAGGTTATGGCTTAGTTCCCCCTTCCACCTTCTTTTTCTGTTTGTTTTTTCTGCCTGAAGTCCTTCGCATCCTTTGTCTCTTGGCCTTGTGTCTATGTACAGTGTGACTGGCTGATCCAAATGTCCTGTGTGTTTTAGAGCCAGAAAGCAAAAAAAAAAAAGATAGGGCCGTTCAAGAACCGTGGAACTTACTGGGGAACAGCAAGGGGTTTGTGAGGGGGGGAAAAAAAGAGTAGTGATACAGAGCTGGAAGCTTGAGCACAGTGTTAAAAGGATATGGTCAAATGATATCGGATAATGTGTCACAGTGGTCTGTCCGTCCATCCATCGATCCCAACTGTTCTTCGTCCAGCTCAGGAGATCATACAACGCCCGGGCAAACGGGTTGGAAATAGCTTTACAAGACCAATCAGAGGAGAGTGTTGCATCCTTCAAAACGGCATGGGTATCCATACAAGTCTCTACATGTCCACTTCAGCCGTTATTTACATCCTCTCCAATGTCAACCTAAAGGTGTTCAGAGATCTTCACCATGGCAGAACTTAGGCATCTAGTCTTTGTTTTTTTAACCTTCCTTTTCGCAACCTAGTAGTTTACCTTGGTGACAGCTCGTTCGCGGCCCCCACCTTCCACCAGTTGGTTAACAGAGCGCTTGCGGTTACGCTTGAATTTGTTCAGGTCCTTGTCAAAGACCTCGCCGGAACGCAATGCCGACACCAGGTCGTCAAACTCTCCGCCAACCTCGTCTGAGGCCCCACTCTTTTTGGCCCGTCGTTCCCGTTCTCTCTGCTCCTTGAGCTGGAAAAATAGAGACAGGAAGTTAGGGGACAAAGGCAGAAACAGACATCTCAGCAAGTGTTTTAAAATAGTAAACCAGAAGGTGTTTGATGGAGTTTTTTTCCATACCATTGCCATGTTTATACTCTAAATGTGTGTCTTACCATGGCCTCCATTCGTGCCCTCCTTTCCTCCTCATCTTTACGTCGCTGCATGTTCTCCAGGTCTTGCCGTGCTTCACTGAACGACTGCAGGAAGGTGTCGAATATCCCAAAGAACTCATCGGGCTGCATCCTTCCTTCTTCCTCCCCAAAGTGCTTCAGAGATTTGGTAAACTGCAGAGATAATATGTATAGAATTTTTTAAACATTTTGTGGTGAAAAATCTGGCAAGTGAACAGCTTTTTGAATGGTCATAGCTGATACACACGCCAAAACCAAATGCTTTATTGCGAATACTCTCGGCCATGGCTCAGATCTCTCATAATTACTTCTTTTAGTGAAAGGCACACGTGAGCCTGCATATGGATGCTCAGATTCATCTGCTGGTATGCGTATTTGATGTTCTCAAAAACTGCAGGAGCACACACACACACACACACACACACAAGTCGGGAGAATGACTGCATTTGACCACCGTATGTCCATCCTGTTCAGTCCAAGCTGTCCAGTGGTCTGTGCCAGGACGATGCCTGCAGCCAAACCGACTCTACATTCCTTCACACACACACACACACACACACACACACACACACACACACACACACACACACACACACACACACACACAGCATTGTTCTGCAGTATAGGCAAGGCCCAGCCTGTATTCTTAAGTATAATTTGGATATTACAATATTTTTACTACATAGAGGTCAGAGTCAGATATGTCTGAAGACCATACTGAGTCCATGTCCATGTGTTGCTAAAAGGCTTCAACAAGACATCAGGACATTGTCACAATTCAGTACATGTAAAACTAGAATACAGTACATGATTATTAGTCCTGATTATATTGGTCTCAAGAAAACAAACACTTCACGTGCAGTTTTTAACTAAATACAGAACAACTGCACATAGTTTTGAGTCTTGCCCTCACTGTTGCTCTTATTTTGAAAATTTAAATAAATGGAAGCAGCGGCAGAAGAAGTATTTAGACAGGAATATCAGAGTGCAAAAACACTCACACTGAAAGAGTTATCAGCTTATTGTCATTATTTCTTTCGGCCACTTGGGGGCAGCACATCAAGCTGAATACACAGTGCTGACAAATTGTCACTTCATAAACTTGCTATGGCAAACATGTTCTTGTTCTTGTAGACATATTTACACCTCCAGCAGACCAGGAGCAACACTGGCATTCATTTACAGTCATGCCTCTGACCCTGTAACAGACCTAAATCCAATTTTCACCATCTTTTTTGCCTGTTTTGGTCCCTACCAATGCCTAGAAATAATACAAATAACGCTTTAGCTATGTTCCATTTTTTTGGCTTTTTGCTGCCTGTTGCAGCTGAAAATGAGGTTGATGAGAGTGGAGTTTGCAGGTTATAGTGCTGAAAGGATCTACAGAGTTAGGTGATCATTCTTCGTGCATGTACACAAAGCAACATGCTACATGAACCAGATTTATTTAAGCATTCTTTGCACAATTGTTTCCTTTCTCTGTCTATAAATGTTACATGTATATAGGGGTAGCACGATGGGGCAGTGGTTAGCACTGTCGCCTCACAGCAAGAAGGTTTCGTGTTTGAACCTCTCAGGCCGACTGGGGCCTTTCTGTGTGGAGTTTGCATGTTCTCTTTTGTGTCTGCATGGATTCACTCCAGGTACTCCGGCTTCCTCCCACAGTCCAAGAAGACATGCAGGTTATTTGGGGACTCTAAATTGCCTGTAGGTGTGAATGGTTGTTTGTCTCTGTGTTTCAGCCTTGTGATGATCTGGCAACTTATCCAGGGTGTACCCTTGCGTCTCGCCGAGTGCCAGCTTGGATAAGCTCCAGCCCCCCAAAACCAGGATAAAGATAGGCTGTTACATTAGATGGATGGATCTTATATATCGCCTTTCTAGTCTTCCGACCACTCAAAGCGCTTTTAAACTACATATCTCATTCACCCATTCACACACATACAGTACATACACTGATGACATAAGCTGCGATCCAACTGCTCATCAGTTTTAGGAGCTAACCATTCAAATGCATTATGATGGCGCAGCCTTCAGGGGCAATTTGGGGTTCAGTATCTTGCTCAAGGACACTTCCACATGCAGACTGGAGGAGCTGGGGATCAAACCACCACAACCCGCTCTACCTCCTGAGCCACAGCCGCCCCTTAATGTGTACTGTATGTGTGTGTGTACACATACCTGGCCAATAAACCTGATTCTGATTCTTCTGATTTGTTGCATTTATTGTATATAAAAATATTATTGATTGATATGATTAGTGCAGCTTTAATGTCAAAAGTAAAAGTAGTTATAGCACAGACATTTTAAAATGAAAATATTACAGCTGTCTGTTTTCCTGTGTTAACTTTTGTTTTGTCACATTTGCACACAGTTGTTGATTGATGTATGCCAATAATACAATAATGTAGGCACAATGGAACTTAAAAATACATCATCCCAGTTATTAATTGCGATAACAGATGATAAACTGTACATTCACTAATTGTGACGCTGCAGCCCAAAATCATCTTTAATCTTCCAGTTTGAAAGTGGCCGTCTCCCTTGTACTGTACTCTGTTCTATTCTTATCGTACGCTGGAGGAAAGTGACAGAAAAAAAAAAATCACATGATTCCAGTTTATAGGAGATGAGTATACTGAATGTGGTTGTAGTGTTGTCATATGGAGGAGTTGGGGCTCGCTCATTTCTGAGCATACAAAAATCATCCTGTTATTATGGGCTGGTCACCAAGGCAACCCCCACCATCATCCCTCTTCCTCCTGTAATTATGTGTCTGGTCAAATCTGTTTCCTCTTGTCCCCTCGGGTCTGTTTTAAATGAGTAAACACATACACACACACAGAAAAGGAGAATGTGAAGTCAAACAGATTTGGCTCATCTCACACAGACTGCGCTCTGCGAGAGGCTAATTATCTTCTTGTCTTGATGGAGTATTTAACACGCCCCTGCCGTTTGCGTTTGAATTTGTATTTATGTTTGTTTATCAGCTTTAATTTAAAGTTGTTAAAAATCCACAGATTTTTTTTTTTACAGGCTGTTTGAGACTAGCTCTGGTTAACACATCATAGATTTGGTCTTGTTTGGCACCTTCTTCCTCAAACCACTGCTTAAATCCTGCCAATTATGCAGGAGATATTGTGACTGCTCTGCGTGTGAGAATTTGCTATGCAAACACACTCACGGGACACCTAATTAACGAAACTGAATCTTTTTTACGAACAACATGAGGCACATTGTTTTTTTTATCCGCCACAAAGAACCTGCATGGGAGAACAGGGGTGTCCTCGGAGAATTAATATTGATCTATCAGCCTCCATGTACACTAATACTGGAGATGAGACAAGCTTCTCTTTCAACAGTCTCTCGGTTTGTGGCTGGCACTCTGGAACACACCCCTCCCTCTTTAATAGTTAAAGTATTATGGATTAGCAGCTGTGGGGTGGTAAGGCTGATGAAACTGGAGCTGAGATGGAAATGAAAATGAGAACAAATTATTGCGTATGTGCAGAGAAAGTGCAGTGAAGTCAGGTTCTGCAGATCTTTGGTAAGATGCACCTGCACAAAGGGATCAATATTTTGAACCATTACATAGCTTTCATCTATTACTTGCACAAATTATGGAGCCACAGATTTGGTGGTCTCATGGTTAATAATCAGACTATCGGAGTAAAAAGTCTACTGTAGACTTTGATTGGTTTTGCCCATTTACTACAACTCACATATATTTTGTTGTTCCACAAACCATTTTCATGTTTAGCCACACTCAAATCGCAATGTTGGTTGGTCTATCTGTCACTTAGTCGTTCCACCACTTTGTTCCGGATGGAAATGTCTCAGCAACCATCGCCGCCCTGAAGTTTTGACGTTCATGGTTCCTAGCAGATATCCTGTACTCGAATCACTTTGCTAATCCTCTGGCTTGTCATAAAATCTAATAAGCTTGGCAGTGCCCTCATTTCCCTACTTTATGACCCGATACCTGCAAAGCGAGTGACATTCACAACAGCTTCTTGTTCAGTGATAATTAGCAAATGGTAAACATTGCACCTGCTAAACATCTTTTTGCACCTGCATTACTTTTGTATTGTAAATCCATCCATGCCTTTAAAATCGGTCTGCATTTATAAATGATCCTAGCATGACTGGACAACAATGAAAGCAGATGTGACGTGCTGTGATGGATTAGTTAACTCAGGTAAATCTCAAGTCTCTGCAGGACCGAACTATAACGGCTGCCTGTAAGGTGGGGAAACGCACGAAATCACGACAGACAAAAAACACGGAAAATGTTTGGCAGCAATTTAAAGCAAATGCACTAAAATGTTCAAAGTCACTGGATTGCGTTCATAAATCATCAAAAGACCTACAGTAAAAAGCTCTCTGATGAAGACTCTAACTGTTCTACTCAAGGTCTTTAGTGCCTGAAACTGGATTTTTTTTAGGCCACTGTACTCAGTTCTGTCTTTAATTTTCATATTTCCTCTTCCAACAGCACATGTGGCAATTTAATATCTTGAAACACTCCCTAGTCTGCCTCTTTTTGTTTGAAACCGAGCTGTTTTGTTCTCAGACAGACTGAATCTTGTATTGTGTTATGAACGCGTCGATGAGTGGGTGTGTGGATGTGTTGTTAAGGATAAACTCAACCAATCTCTCTGGATAAGAGGAAAATCCCTTCTCTCCTCTGGAAACCTCTGTCCCAATAACCCACATGACCTTCAACAACTGTAATCCTTTATAATGTATGTAGTAGTGTCTGGCGAGGGTGTGTTTGTGCGTGTGTGTCTCTCTTTCTCTCTCGTAGACATGCACACACACACACACACGTTTTTGTTGCCATGGTGCCTCGCTGGACTGCCTGCTCTGTTTAGTCATCCTCCTCTACCTCTTTAAGACACCGAGCACACACCCACACTTCCATATTTGCATTCTGCTGGAAACCCAATTTAGCGTCAGACAGCCTTGACAAGCATAAGAGTTAATGCGTCAGACTCCTCATCTACGAACCACACACACACACAGACACACACACATACACACACAGACACACAGTTGTGTTAGGAAGCATGTGTGTTTAGAGTCTGGGCCGGTGAACACAGGTTCTTTTGTTTTACAGCAGTAACCGGTGCCCTGCTCCTCCCGTTCTTTTCCCATGACATACCAACTGGCCAGTTTTCCCTCCAACTTTTTACCGACCTCCTCCTTGAACAAATAATTAAGTAGAAGGGAGCCCCCCCCCGCCCCCCCCCCCCCAAACTGTGGATTCTTTAGTGATATTATTATCATTATTATTTCAAATATTCTTGAAAAAGACAAGCCTCCTAATAAAATATGATGTAACATCTGTGCTAATGTAACTACTGAATGCCATCCGCGAGATTTAAAAGCTTCCAATGTGTCAGCTACAGGATGCTAAATGTGCATCAGAGCACCGAAGGCCTGCAAATTAAATAACATGTTCACATAAATCTTTTCAACGCCGTCTTACTTTGGGATTCCCACAGCCCCACCGATGTCTTCAGCTTACATACTTTCTGCAATACATCAATACATCAGGCTGCCAGGTTCAAAAGGCCATTCGTCCCAGTTGTAAAAGAAAGGAGAGTGTGGATTTAAAAAGCTAAGTCAAAGAGACAAACAGAAAGGGAGGACGTGGGGGAATCCATGGTAATCTTTCATTGCTGGGTTTCCCCAGTGCTGCTCAAGTCATCACACCGGACTGAGAGCGATGCACAGATTCGGTTTCATAGCATTACCCTTCAGTGTTTTGTCTCTCTCTCTTCCTCTCTCCTCCTTTGTCTGACAGGAAGGTTTGGCACTGAGGACAACTAGCAAAGGATGCGTTGACGCCACCCACAACTTACAGCATCTTCTCTCACACTCAAGTACGCTGTTCACTGTACGACTGGGTGGTTGTGAAGTTAGCTACCTTGTCCTTGGCTTCACTCAGCTGGTCCTCCAGTTCAGAGAAGCTGAAGCCAGCCACGGTGATGAAGTCACCGATCACAGCCACAAACTTATCCCCACGTTCCCTCGTCCTGCTCTGCTGGTAGTGCAGCTCCTGGAGGAGGGCAAAACAGACGAGAGACGTGTGACTTTCAAAGAGAAAACTGGTTAAGTTCGGAGATTCTTCTGTGCTTCATGGGAACGATCAGTGATATTTTTCCTTTAAGCCAAGGGAACGATGATTTTAAAGTTCCTTAGTTACGAAAAAAATAAAATGATCTCTAAAGCGTATACCGTACATGTGCATGGGCCCTCATAAGCCCTGGTCTCTGTGTGTGGCTACAAATGTGACATTTGATGTTCCATGTCAGCGTGGAACATTACCAGCACTTAAACACCTCACCCTGCTGTCCATCTCTGCCCTGCACGAAGACATAATTACAGACAGGAGAAGAACCAATGGGAGGGAACGTGACACAAACACACAACAACTCACCGCCTCTAGAGCCTTCAGTCCACTTTTGATACTGTGCACCTCTTTTTCCAACTCCGCCAAACTAGTGACAGAAAGAGAAAAAGAACAAATATGAAGACAGTCTTTGTCTTTGGCACTGAGGCACTACACATCCCTACATGGTTTTAAATTGACATTTTCAAGGACTTTTTCAAGTAAAAGACTTCAAAATCACCTGCTTGCTTTATACTGTATGTCACAGAGTAATTCCATTTTTTTATCGCAAACACCCTTACAGTGAAATGTTGCGTACTCACTTGACTTTGGCAGCCTCTGGTACACTGCTGATGTCCTGCTGGATGTTCAGTGTGTCCGGGTAGTTCTTCTCAAAGATCATGATCAGGTAGTGCAACATGGTGATGTTCCTGTTAAATCACAAGTGAACAGTAACCTAGGAAACAATACTTCTTGTTCATTAAATAATCATCTTCAATGCTTTTCTTTAACCCTTTAAATTCTTGGCTGTTTTTTCTCGGGTTTAATTCTTTATTGTGACTTTATTTGCCAGTTCATGGCAAAGTCACTTCATGTCTTCAAGGGGATTGCCATAGAATGCTATTTTGGGGAGAAGTTGCTTAGAAATGTCACCATTCGGTATGGTAGTTGGACTACACGTTCTACGACATTATTTAAAACAACAACAACAAAAAAATATATATATTCTCACCCAAAAATATGAAGTGATTAAGAAGAACCAAGGGATATGAAGACCATGTTGATGGAACATTTTAGTCTTGGTACTGTCAAAACTTCCATGGAAAAATTTCCATGGATTTTGTCACTCCCTTGTTTTATTTCCATTTGGGATGTTTTTTAGGTTTTGGTACTAGTGTTCCCATCATGCTTTGAGTGATACAAACAGAAAATAATCTAAGGAGCCCATGTTATAAATATATTATGTGAATGTAAATGTGTGGACATTTATCTACAACAGATGTCGGAGAAACTGGAAAGCACTGGAAAGAGCACTGATTCCTGCAGTATGTGTTTTTGTTCCGAATGCTTCATTCTAAGGTGCTACAGGTTCATTTTAAAGTCCACAGTCTCCCCTTGCTCACCTGTCTATGCTGGACTTGGTGTCAGCGATCTTGTTGAGACTGGAGACCTTGAAGCCGTAGGCGTTGCCTCTCTGGCCTTTGTTCATGAAGTTGCCGAAGGCCAGCACCACCTCCAGGATCTGAGTCATCCTCTTGCTCCGGACAACCTCCTTAGATGCATTCAGGATGGCTGCAGGACATTGGGAAGAAAGACAGAGAGAAGCTATTGGGGTGATCATATAATCGGTGATTAATACGTGTGCACTTTGCTTAGTGCATCGTCTTTTTATATTACATAATGAACTGGCTACTTTCCATTCCCTTCCATTCTGTTTCTCTACTCAGTCCCCATGGACACACACATGCAAAGTAAGTCTCATCTGTACGTGGCCCAGGTATTCTCATCCTTTCCTTCATTTTTAACATCCTTCATGATGATTGATCAATATTCCCCACAACAACTGGGCAGCTCCGTGGGGAAACCCATCAAGTCCTTCCATCCATCCATAAAACAGCAGGGGGAGGGGAATATTCCAAACACAACCCCGTGCTGTCCCGTTTCTCCCCCCCCCCCGAGAACAGACTTGTCTGGCAAAGTGCAGGTGGTTCCCCCCCTCTCCACAGAGGAAACCTCAGTGTGAATGTGAAAATCATTAACAAAATCCATATTGTTATTGTTAGAGCTCTTTCTGTGGTGATGCAGCATGGGAACCATTCTTCTGGCTCTGCTGCTTTTCTGCTGGATGCAGAAAGGCCTGGCGGCCCCGCTGCACTGTCTTCTGAAATGTTTCTATTGAACATGCTGGGTGGTCCGGGAAAATGTAGTCTCATCTAGAGTATATGACAAAGTAACATGAATAATAAAATGGGATGAGAACTTCATTACGGGCATCGATGAACAGTGTGGTCTGGGAACATTTGGCTCCTGCATCAAAGAATCTGGAGGCTTGAATCAGCATTTAAACTCACAGGATTATTCATCTGCTCATACTTTCTTTCCGTTCCTTGCAGCCAGTAACGTATGTCAGAAGATACATTTCATTAGGACGAGAATGGATCGACTGTCTGATGAAAAAAAAGCCACAGCACACACGGGGCTAAGCTGTCAGTCAGCACTCGCTGCAAATAAAAACACTGCTGGCACAAACGTGGTAACGTGCTCATCAAAGCCAAGAAAGGCATTTAGGTCAGTTCAGATGTGTGTTTCAAGTAGCTGTGGCTCAAAAACACACTATGATAGCTCCTGTCACGACACACCCATGTGCACACACATGTCTACGGGCCTCATTGCAAGCCTTTTCCTCGAGTCTTTGAAGCTAGCTGTACTGTTTACGAGAGAGGCTCTCCCCTCTCAACGTGGGCCAGCTTTCCAAAACAGCCTCCTTGGTAACCTGGAAGCTGGCGTGAAGGGAAAATACTCCATCGGGCCAATATGCAGTTGGCCACCCGCTCTCACCATGCACACACTTAACACAAAGAAGGGATTTCACAAGTCACTGTGAAAAGCATTGGTCAAAGTGTTCAAATCTGGTGACATTTTAAGTGCTTGAAACTATTTTTTGCTTGAATGTTTGAACGTGGTACGCCCTAAAAGCATGTTCTTTTAAAATGTAATCTTCTGCTCCATTTGTGTGTAACAGTGTTTGTTTAAACCGTGTCAAAGTGCACTGTTTTAAGGCAATTTTAAATAGAGAAGGAGGCTAATGTCAACTAATATTTCTGCTCTTTAACGAATAAAGCTGCAGTGTTTCTGTATTTTTCTTATTGTCAACCAATTCCACAAAGAGAACACAACCACTATTGAGTCTCATGCAAGAACCAGTTGTACGAACAGATTTTTTCAAGTGCTCTGACTACACATCATTGGCAGCTGTACTAATAAAATTTTCTACTTGTTTAGAAGATTTTCTAAACAGCTAAGTAAGACTTGAAGTTCTGCTGTGTGAAATCCTTTTGTTGTTACCATTTGGTAACATTTTTGTGAACCGAACTTTCTCCACAGACAAGCTATCATAGCCTTATATGGCAATTTTACAGGCGTCGATAATGCTAATGATTGAATCTCACAAACTCGCACCTCCTCATGAACAGGTGACATTCATCAGGCCGAAACAAACAATTTACGTCTGTTGAATCCTACTTGGAACAGTCATACGAATAAACCTCACAGAAAAAAATGGGGGTTTAGGTTTGGTTTAGGATAAGAATGTGAAAATATTCTTGTACGAGCCCCGACGTGATGTGCTGTGTCGAAGTTGTCGAAGGTGTCAAAGTTGAAGGTCAGAATTTTACAGTTGGAACTTCTGACCTCCAGGTGTTCCAGGTGCACAACACTGAAGGTCAACAAAAACATGACCGTGACAAACTCATGCTTCTCTGGCATATTTACACACTATTGAACTTACTATTGAGCATACAAACAAAACAAAAGGAAAAAAAAACGGGTGCCGTAATCTACAAATACACCCCCTCCTGTTGATGATTAGAAGGTGAAGGAGAAGAAGTGAAGTGTGAGAAGGAGAAGTGTGTTGCTATCAGACAACTCCTTTGTCATGAACTCAGGGTATATGGATTTGCACCGAGAGAGGCGTTCCATTTTACTTTCTCTAGTATAAGGTTGGAAATGTTCAAATTCTGATGCAGCATCAGTCCCACAGTGTTCACAGCAATAAAAGAACATGTCACCCAGTGTAACAGTGTGCCTCACTGATGTGATGTGTTGTTTTTGGACAATAATGGAGTGGAGGAATAAGACATCAGGCTTTGGCCTTTCCATTCTTGTTTCCATCCAAATGTGTCACAAATTTGAACCAAATTTTGAGTCATTTGGCAAAAGAAAGCGTAAATGAATGCTTGTTCCCATCCACTACCATTATGTAAACATTAGGAGTTTGGTTTAAAAAAAAAAAAAGCTACTTCTCGCTACTAAAAAAAAACTTTTCTGATTTGATATATCCAAATGCATCAAAATACCTTTATGGAAACATGGCTCAAAATATTACCAGCCTATAATAATAACTAGGAGTTCATTTCATTCATTTTAGTGGCCTCCAGCGTCTTTGTCCTTACCTTCAACCTTAGGCTTGGTTTCAGCTAGACGCTCTGCAAACTTCTTCTTAAAGAACAAAGCTTGCAGTCTCTGCTGGTAGTGGTCAATTCTGAGGAAGGGATAAAAGAGGAAAAAGGTGGAGACAAGGGGAAAAAAAACAGAAAGGGAGGTGAGTTATATCTGTCTGCAGGGAAGTGTAAATTCAAAGCTTGAAGTCACCCAGTCGTACAAACTCCCCTTTCTCGGTTTTAAGTAAGTCCTTTATCATCTAATAGACTCCCATCAAGTTGGAGAGTTGATAAATGGTTTTGTTAAACTTGCCAAAATGCTCACTGAGGGAGGGAATGGTATATTAAAGGGTGAAAAAAGGGAAATAACTAAATCCCAGATGTATTCCACAGACCAAAGGAGATGCGATCAAAAGGAAAAGAAAGTGGACGGGGTAATATTTCACTACAGGAAATGAAAAAGTTTAATTATCTTGAGCAAACAGTGCAGATTCTGAGAGAGGGTGGAATGCAGAAATAAAAAAGGCACCCATTCAAATACCTCCCCGCTCTCTGATGTGATGAGAGTCCTCATCACAATTACGACTTATTTTCCCAGCTAAATGATGAATCACCCAGAAGTTTGAGGCCTGTTCTTGATCGGTTCTCTCAGATCTATTTGTGGCTGATGTCTTGATTCTGCACAAAATCTGCAATGTTGTCAGACACTACACGATGCAAATAACACACCTGAATCACCATGCGGACACCGACTTGTGTGGAACTGATATGCTCTATATATTCATCAGCAGATGTACACACAAATGTTGTCATCTGAAGCAGAGTCTTGTACAATAGCGTCGTCCTGTGTACCTGCTCATTTCAAAGAGGAAGCGATCGGCTCGGGCCATCCGCTCCAGCTCGTGTTTGTGCTCCTCCAAGAGATCAATGTCACTTTTCTCTGGGATGAACTTCAGCAGCTGCAAGACATTGATCCAGATCAAAATGTGAAATGATCCAGTCCTCTTAAACATTTCAGGAGGTCTATTTCTGCTTCCTTGTTAGAAGATCAGATAACTTCAGATAACTGAAGAGATGATTAGGTAAAGTACATCAAACCTCTTTTAAACAAAAGAACATTCATTTTCTATCAGTCAAATCCATGTTTACTCACCCAAACACTCATAATAACACATGCTTATTTATCAAGTACGGAACCTTACCTGCTCCAGCATATCTTTGGCTAGCTCTTCTCTCTCATCCATCTCTAAGATCGCCCTCTTGATCTCTTCATTGCTCATTTTTAACCTGCAAAGGGAAAAAAAAAATGGTTCATTAAATGTAGAATTATTACACCATATTACAAACACACTGCTGTGATAAACTGTGAGTGAGCTGACTCACTCTGCACTCTGGATACCGGTCTGGACCAGGATCAAGCCTGGGAGCACTGCCAGCTGTTTTCAGTGCATCTGATCAGTGTTAATTGTACTGGGTTGTGATCAATAACAGCATTGTTAGTCTGTGCGTCAAAGCCTCATTGAGCAACCGCTGACCCCATTTGGGTCTAGTTTGTGCCCTCAGGTCATTTACTATTGGCACGAGCACGAGCTCAGGGACCATGCTGCAGTTTTATCAGACAGAGAGAGCTCTCAGGAAGTCTGTTTATTGATTTGTTAAGGAGGAGGGGAGGATTCAAATTCTCTAAAGGGCTCTCTCTAAAGATAGATGTACAATGGTAACCATATTGTCGAGTGGATCTTAAGTGTTGACAAGTGATTCCGGTTCAGATACAGCTGAACTCAAAGCCCCTCGGGAGGAGAGGGGTCAATTTTATGTTTCTTAATTCATTCTGTATGACTTCATGTGGAAACCTTGTTCAAATCTGAACACTGCTCCGGACATGCATCCTCGCCTGGACACTGCTTTCTGTCTGTCATTTCAAAACAACGAATGGACGGTAATTCAATTACACAGACAGATGTTCTCCTGCGTCCATTAAAAACACATTTCCTGTACCAGAGAGAAGAAGCACCTGCCTGAAGCAGCTCCACGCTGAGTTACAGCTCTAACCCCTGACCCAAAGGCTGCAAATTTACTTATTTCAGGGGGCATCGCCACAGAATTAGTTGTTTACTGATGGTGGCACAATTAATAATTGTGGCTGGCAGCCGTACTTTGAAAGCAGGATGATACAATTCTGTGCACGTCTTCCATCGATGACCGACAGCTCTTTGACCTTCCGCGTGCTGACGTATATGTCATCCATAGAGCCGGTTTCTTTCTGCAGAAAGATGAAGACAAAGAGGCGGGTTAACTTTACAACATAATTTCACATAGAAGAGTGCTCATATAAAAATGGAAAGACTGTGAAATGAAACATCTCCTCCTCACATCTGTTTGACATTTTTATCTTGTTGAGAGATGACATGACCCCCTCTGAGCATTTAACAATGCTTTAATTTGGAGCAGATATTGGAAAAAAAAAAAAAAAAAAAAACACTTCAGAAAAGCTCAAAAGGACCGAGGCCAGTTGTTGCAGTTTGATCGGTGTCATTATCAAGTGCACACTAAAAGGTTGCACTCCAGCCAAATACTTTAGTTGGCCTCAGGTCAAGTTCCCTGACCTGTTTTTGCAGGCACTGACTGCGAATGTTAAGTGTCACGCATCAGTTCTCAGAGGCCATAATGCACGTCTCATTAGAAAATTTGAAACCGTGGAGTGAAATGTGGAAGGTGTATAAAAACATATCAAAAAAACTGTGGAAATATTCACAAATTCATGCCAAGCGAAAAATCTAAAGCGAGTCTTGTGAGAGGAGATTTTCTTTAATGAGTCACCACTACAAACACATTCAGACGGGTCTATAAACCTCTCAGAGGACAGGAAACACTGTTCAAAACTTGGTTGAGGCCAGTCAGATATTTTTGTTAGCTCCGCACAAATGTAGAATTAAAAATCCACCAAGGGGAAAGAAAGATACACGTTTGAAAAAAAAAAAAAAAAAAACATGGGGCTGCATGTTAAACACTCTATTTCTGGGCTGAGTTGGTTTGCTGCTTGCCAGAAAATGTCTTTTTTGAGGTTGCTGACTATGACGTATGTAAAACAGATGCGGCTTGTAAAAAAAAAAAAGTGTCGTTTTTCCATGCATGGGTTGACCCACGGTGCACCAGAATGAGGTTGGCAGCGGGTTAGTCGGACAACTCCCATTCACTGCGTCTGCCAAAGCTCCCTCTGCCCACGCGCTAAAGGGAATTTTTGCCAGCTTATGTATAGCATATGCACTCGACCTAATGTAACAGGAGACGAGCCCTTTCATCTTTTAGAACAGTTATTAAGTGGCTCGATCAAAATGTGGTCAGGTGTTTGGGCTGTTTTTCTGTTCAAGGCAACATGGTTGTGAACATGTGAACAAGTGGCTACATTTACATTTAAACTTCTCCTGCTCAGTTTGTGATGATTAATTATGACAATTAAGGGAATGAAAGATGATGATGGTAATACAGGTAATCAGCACAATAACTAAGATGATGAAGATTAATGCTTCATTTAAACTGAGGTTTTCTGAACCTCTAGCAAGGGGAACCATCCAACTGTACAGCCAACCAGCTATGTAGATTATTCCATTTGCTGGACTGTATACTATTGTTTCATACAGTGGTGAAAATGATGTCTTTAAACCTGCAGTAAATTATTTTTAACCACTTGCAAGCTATAAATTCACACTAAGATATTATCACCTTATAGCACTGGTGTGGACCATCATATTGGACACAGAGCAACATTAGTTTTCATTTGGAGCTGTGTTTCTGGTGACATGACATAAATAAGAGAAGATTTTTCCTCTCCTTTTAGCTCTGTTTTTGGTCTCCACCATGTCCTGAGCAAAATATCTGGCTCTTTAGCTGCTAAATGCTTCACTACAGCAGGTAGTGTACAAGTGCTCAGGTCTTCAGGTGCTTTTTATAGTCGTCAGTCTCATAGGTTTTTACACAACAGTGGTCTGCACAGGCGGTATAGCTGCTTAACTTGTGATATACACACATAAAAGCAGCTCCAAAGAGAATGCCTTGTGTTTGTTTTCTTCTGTTTTACCCCATAACTACAGTGATTGTGTGTTGGGTTCTGCCAAAAATGTGGGTGACCTACAACTCAGTACTGTGTGTTGACACACACAGAGCACTGAAGCTGCTGCTCACGCAGAGCTGTTAATTCTCTGTTGGCTTGTCACTATAGGCAACCGCGTTAACACTGCACATAGTCATCTGAGCTCTAATATTAAAATATTAATTGGAGCTTTCACAGTAATGTACGGAAAGAAAAACACATCCTGTAACCAACCACATAATACCACATTTAGTATACAGGTAAGTGACTCCTCTGGCCGGCTGCTGCATTGCAGAAGAGAAGGTGGAGCAGTGAAGGTGGGTAACAATGGGATAAAGATGCTGGAAGACCTTTAACTCACCTGTTTGAAGGATTGGTTAGTGAGCAGGTCCTGCCCAGGCAGTCGGAGAGTGCAGAGAGACACAAAAACAAATTGAAAACACATGCAAAGATTAGCACTTCAAGCAGAAAAAAAAAAGTGGTGGCTAGAGCAAAGAACTACAACTATGCACACTACAAGCTGAAGCTGGGGAGGCTTCTGTGGGGAGAAAAGCTACTGTCCAAGTCATCAAAGGCTCATGAGCTGCATAGGTGAATAAAAAAAAAAGCTTTGAAACTCTATTTTTTAACTGTAGTTTTAAAGAGGTCACGGCTGTTATATTGTATTATTTTGATTGCATCTACATCTGTCCTGACCTGGAAAACAAGAACATGAAAAATTAGTGCGTATCTAATCCTGCAAAGGGCAAATGTAAACAAAAGAAATAAAGCATTGATCCCATGTATAAACACTGCAATATTGTCCACATGAACTGAATCAACGTCTTGCCAAATGGAACCAAGTTGGCAAAGCCAGGAAGATCTTGGGTTTTTACGTAGCTATATCCATAGAGATCTGCATTTAACTATTGCCCTGTGCCAGTAAAAACCTGCTCTGTATAAATAAATACCCACAGTAAATCACTGTCAGCTACAACCTCAAATGACCCATTACTCTTTAATAAAAGCCTGAAAAGAAACGTTGCACTTTTAGCTGTCAGAAGGCTTTTAAGCGTGGAAGTAAACTGCATTATAAAAAGGAATTAAACGATGCTAATGCCTCTGTAAAGTTAAGTATTGCTCTTCTGTTGAGCCTTAAAGACCTCGCTTTAAGCTGTGATTACTAGAAACTCATTAGGGCATATTAACATTCCACTTAAACCCATTAGCGTCAGTGAAATATATCAATTTATACAACTGCACACACTATTATCACATGACAAGTGGTGTGTAATTAGTTTGTAGCACTGAGGGAAGTAATTGCTATGTACTGTATGGTATCGCCCCAAAAGCATGCATGCTGCAATTATCCTATTAGTTAGTCCCTGGTTCAACACGGTTTACTCAATTGCCTCTTTATTTTAGAGCTCCAGTACAGTAAGTTTCCTGTATTGTGACTCCTCGTGACTTTACTGGTGTTGACTGTTTTCTCTGTGTTGCCCTTTATTCATGAGCCCGTGAAGACCTAGTCAGCTCCCCAATTCTCACACATATGCTTTGCAGACACCAGGGCAAAGCTTGAGCTCTGTGGCATCTCTACAATAAGGCATTCAGCAGTGAACAGCTGCTCGTGTTAGCCTGGAGCTGGACCCATGGCACTCTCAAGAGTCCTCTTACAACATCCCATCCCTCAGCACATCACACACACACTCTCACTTATAAACCCACGTTAGAGAATCAAGGCAACTTCGAATGCAGCTTAAAAAAAGAACATGAATAAAATGGATTTCTGTATTGATGGTCGCCAAAACAAACACACACACACGCAGGTTCCAAAAACACTGTATCACACTTGCTAACAAATCCAAACCTGCTGTCTCTGATAGGCTGAAAACATCTTCTCGATGTCCTTGAGGTCAAGAATCTTGAAAGCTCTCAGGTCATCAATGTCATTCCAGATGGTGCCATGGATCATATTCTGAAAATGGTAAGAGAGACACGAGACATTAACATTTAACATCAAAGATGAACAGATGCTTTGTGTGATTATATCACATCGAAGGGCATGTTTTTACACTACTGATCTGTAGGGTCATAATGCTCTGATGTAAAACTCAAATATAACAACCTTATGTTTAACGTTTTAATGTGTTTGTCAGAGCAGATGTTCCCATTGTTCTCTCACCTCTCCTAGTTTGGCCCAGTTGAAGGACTTCAGGGGATGAGACGGTTGAGGGATGGACTTGGAGCGCATGGTGCTCGCCGAGTTGAACGAAGAGGGAAGTGGAGGAGGCGGGGCTCCGAAAATGGGAGGGGCTCCCGGTGGAGGAGGCGGTGCTCCGGGTGGAGGCGGAGGTGGTGGAGGAGGCGGGCAGCTGAATGGTAGTGGGGGTGGAGGTGGAGGAAAGCCACTCATCATAGGTGGTGGAGGTGGAGCCACGGGGCCGCCAGGAGGTGGAGGAGGAGGCGGGAAAGACACGTTGCCACCCTGTTGGAGGGGAAAACAAAAGTTGTGTTTTGAAAAGTCTTTTGAATAAAGTGCATTCACATTTCAGAGCTAAATGTCATCCAAAATAAGGGTAAACTTTCCAAATAAACACCTAAACTGAGCTATGTTGCACGTGTTTTTTTAAATGTCATGCCCAAAACAAAAGCAAATATCAATGATGACATTTTGGAAAATGTGTTTTATACAGTTAGATAAGAGGATAAACTCCAAATACATTATTATTTTCTTGTCAACCTTGTTAGCTAACAAACTAGCCAAAACTACATCCAAAACTCAGCTGGGCTTGCAGAGATAGCAAGTTCACAAAGACAACAGGACTTAGTTCAGTTACTCAGCACAACTGTTAGAAATTAGCTCCAATGCTTGTTGATTATTTTCTCTTTCCACCAGTGTTTGAGCTAAGCTAGGCTAAACGTAACTTCCACCACCATCTGTTGTGAATGTAGTGAGACATGAATACCGAGCTTGTTTAATTTGCAGTAAGAAAACAAATATTATCCCCCAGCTTTGTTCATTGGGGCAATTTTCTTTCAGTAAAGAGAGAGAAGTGGAGGAAAAAATAATTTAAAAAAATAATCAATTAAAAAGACAAATATATCATGTAGCATTAAAGGCAGCACTGCTCACAGCTATGTCATTGATCCGTGAGGACAGGTCCTGGACTTGCTCCCTGGCTGAGCGCAACTCCACTCCCTCACGCTGGAGTTTGTCCTTCATCTTGTTCAAAGTCTTCATCATATCCTCCTTTTCCTGGGTCTTGGTTTCACACTCCCGCTCCTTCTTCTCTAGTTTACCTAGTAGCTCTACATGATCTAAAAAGAAAATGAAAACAATGGGGTTTGTTTGTATGATGTAGATTCGGTACAATGCAAACAGGAAGAGGTACAGTGAAGCAAAAAGTGAACTGTAGGGGGGGAAAAGACAGATTGATGGAGATAAAATGCATTTGATGGTGCATTTTCTCTTTCAACCTGCAGAGTGCAGTGTGTCAAACAAGTTTTTACCTTTCCGGAACTTCTCTGCTTGTTCTCGCCATTGTTTCACCTCATTCTCATTGACCAACCTGTGAAGCAGACAGACATAAATAAGCACAGACACAAAAAACAGACTGAAACTGAGCACAGCTTTGCACAAAATGCCTGCACATAGGGGTCAACTGCAGTCCAACCAAGTCAAGTCAGATCATTTTGAGCAAATTCAAATCACTGGATTGGAAATCCATTGATGACTGACAATAATTTTTGACTTATATTTTTGTGAGAGAAATTAAGATTCGTAACCTTCAACATTGACTGGCTTACTGCAGTCCATTCTTTTGAGCTGCATAACACAACATTAGTGCTAAAATAAATCCTGCAGGGCTGAAATCTATTTCATATGCAGAGTTATAAATTTTGGCTGAGCTTGAGGTTAAAGAGGGTTACACTGATGGTCTGATATAAATGTCAGATCAGCTAATGTGAGAAATGAGTGTTCCTGATAATGAGGCAGTCGGGGCGACGAAGTTAAAAATAGGAGGTAAGATGTTGAACGAGAAATGAAAAGATGTCAGCAGATTATGTTTTGAGGAGTTAATTTAGATGAAGAAAGATCGGAAAGTGAAACCTTGAGCATTGGTGGAAGCCATGGCTAGAGTTGAGAAGAATAGACATGTTTCAGTGTCACTGAGCATAGAGTATAAAAACAAACAATAAGAGAAGGAAATACTGAACGAGGAGATTGCTGAGGCGCAACTGCCAATAAGGATAAAGTAACTTCACTGTGGTCATGATTCACACTTAAATGCTTGTCATCAATTCACACGTGGAAATCCACAAGGTAATTTAAAAGCAAAGTGGTCATTAATCAGATTGAGGTCTTCTTTATGCTTGCGTTAGTGAACAGGACTGTCTGAACTTGATTACAAAGTCAGAGCTGCTTTAATTACGGCTTAAGCTACAGCTCATTAAAACAAAAAGACCCAATCACTTTATTGTTGACTAATCAAATAAATCCCTTTACAAAGCTGTGGAAAAAAACATGATTTGTACAAGAGTGTTAATTTAGGTACAGACACACGTGTGAGTAGTCAAAACAGTTGTCATGGTGACCGCAGATGATGAATGTCTTTGTCTCCCAGTTGTTTTAACAGTTGTTTTAAGGTCCCCCCCTCCTCCCCGGTCTGAGGAGCATGCGGCACGAGACAAACTGTACATTTTCACCCGTTAACCGTCAGGGCCTCCGGCATGCAGCCAAAACAATGAGGAAAGCTCAGTTCATGCACCCTCTTTCCAGGCATAATTTACTCTCGGAGAGTTTATGGAAACACAACAAGACTTTGGCAATAATGTAAAGAGAGGGATAGGTTTTGACTGCAGTGATGGATCTGCAATGGACAGTAATGGACATCCGGGCTTAGATGCAGCATCCAAGTTCACTTTCTGTACGCTACTGGAAAGAATTACGCTCAAGTGAGCTGATTGCACAAACAGTAATGGCTGAATTAGTGAACAAAGTAGGAGCTAGAAAGGGGCCAAGGTTTACCCCGCTACATTTTATGGTACTTTCACCGCTTAGACTAAACACATTCATCAGCGACCTGAAGCTTGGCTTGGAAAGAACCTGAAAGAAACTGAAGTTTACTGGCAGGAGAACCGCACGCCAAAATGCACTGTATGAACAAAGCCCAGAATGCCATCTTTTAACACTATCTACACTCAGCACACACCGCGGTCTTTTGCTCCCGAACACAAGTGCAGATTAGTTTCAAAAAGTCGGCGAAACACACACCACAAAAACCAGCAGATGTCAATGATCATTTGAAAACCAATGTCTCTGAGCGACAGGGTAGGCTGTGCCCGTGATGACATACAGAAAACATCTACTTCCAAGTTGGTTTTCCTTTATAAAATGATTTCTTCTCTCTGTTGTCTTCTACATGAAGCCAAGTGACTGCCTCGCTGCACCTAAACACGGCTGACTTGGCCTGCTTGATGGGATTAGAGCGATTTCCTTTTGATCTCCGTCGTTCGCTTTCATGCCAATTCGCGCTGTTCTTCCGATTCTACTCTGACCTCCTGCTGCCACCTTCACTTCACCTCACCTTCCTGTGTAATCACATTCTCCACTCCCATAACTGGCACAATAGCTTCAAAATACAAAAATAAACAGAGCCAAGGCAGTTGAAACAGATCATATTACACAAGCGAATGTTGGCTTACTGTGACTGTTTCTGATGCACTGTTCCTGTTATAGTCCAATACTTCCCTGCCTCCTAACCTCAAACATTCATCAGACATGTTGATAGAGTTGTCAGATGCTGATTTATCCAGAAATGACAGTGTGACATCTTAATATTCAAATTCAAAGACAAAAATAGACTGTATAACAGCTGCCACGTCGGCCCTTGTTTGACATGTCCTGCTTTGATTGAGGAGACTCCACTTACATGCGAATGATGTTCTTGACACTGAAGTTGTCCAGAGGGGCAGCATCAGGGTCCTCTCCCTTGTCGTCCTGTAGGACTATCTGTTGAAGGATCCTGTCTAAGAGCTGCCAGTGCTGCAGGCTGCCACCGCCACGTTTATCTGACAGAAGTAGTAAGGAAGGTTAGAAATGTTCAAGAAATGTTGGCTCGAGATATGAGTCAGTCAGTCCTCTGATTAAAAAAAAGAATATGCAGCTCTGAGTTATTCATTTTCAGATAGTGGTAATGGCAAACCATCTGTAAGCCATTTATTAAATCCTGTATTCACATTCACACATTAAAGCTTATAAAAGGTCATGTAGCTACTCACAGGGCATCTGCAGGCAGTGTTGGAGGATGGAGAGGAGGTTGGGGTAGGCGTCTGTGTGGCTCAGCTTCTTCTTGATCAGCTCAAACATGGCACTGGCACTCTTAGTATCTACATGGGTCTATTAACACACACACACACACACAAAAAAAAAAAAAACACTCTTGAATCACTATGGAATTATGTCTGATCATTTCTGCTCTGGCTTTAGAACTTTGGATCATTTAAGCCATGAAGTACAGACGCCAAAGAAGTGACAGACAGTGATAGTTTGACAAGCAAATAGAGGGTTGTAAAGCTGAAGAGGTTACTCACCATATCAAATCTCTTGGCCAACTCTGAGTCATCCTCGTTTCGCACCATCTCGAAGAAGTCCAAATGCCTGGACAGAGAGAAATAACAGTCTGAGATTAAAGTATTTACTGCACCTTTAGTCCTGGAGCCCAGGCCCTCTATGACAACTCAGAAAACAACATACACTGATTTAATCCTAAATAAGTCTGTTTTAAAACTTAAGTAACAGAAATCTAAACAGTTTGTTTGACAAGGAGTCAGCCCTCTGTGGGATCTAATTGATTTTTTCACCTCTGAATGACCTTTTGGTAAACAAAAAGAATATAAACATATTTATGCATAGCACGTACAGTACAGTATAACTTCTATTCCCTGATTTGGTGTAATGAAAATGAGTAATTTCAGTAATTTTCAGTATTAGTAAAATCAGTAATTTCAGTATCTCACTTTTATAGAATGTGCGTGTACTGAATATGTGTACAATATACAATATTTTAATCTGATCAGAAGAAAATAAAACATTCACAGGAAGGGGTTAGGGTATTAGGGTAGGGTTGATTTTATTTATATATATAAAATCATATATATATATATATATATATATATATATATATTCAGTTATTATTTTAACAGTTTATGAAAGAGTGCAGACAGTAAAGTGAAACTCAACAAAACACAAGGTTGAAGCACTTTCTTGAGGGTGGTAATCACTGACCGGGTTTTCTGACTCTCACCTGTCCAGAGTGGCGTTCTCGTGCTCTCGGAGCTTGTCGATGACCGGCTGGATGCCTAACATCAGGAACTCGTACCTTAAGTGGAGGCGGAACTCAAGGTTGTCCTGAAAAAGAAAAGAAGAAACAATAAGAGAAGATGATAAAATTTCAAATGGGGAGATGGGTAATTAAATATCTCTGCATTCTCAACAGCATTTGAGCAGTTGCAAAATTACTTGGGGAAGTTGAGAATATAAATGAAGGGAGGACTAACTATGGGACTGGGAAACAGGTATTTGTGGCTTTAATTAATTCTGAGAAACATAATCACGCTGTGCAAAATTCAAATGAGTGATTAGTGTGCATACATGAAATATTACAAACACCCCTTGAGAAATTAGGCTTTACAGTGATTGACATTTTAAATATAAACGTAAGCATGTGTGCTAAAATATTAAATACTAACATGATAAATACAAATTATTTCCATAATTGTTTTCCAAATACTGAAACTATATTCAACCAAGTGTTGCCTAGATTTAATAGCACACATTATACTCCAAAAGGAATGGGTGTTGATGCTGACCTCCCCAGCTCCAGCATTGAGCACAGCGTTGATGAAGGACATGATGGCAGTCTTTAAGTTGACCTCGTCTCTGTAGCGGCCTGTACTCTTGTCCAGCTCATTCAACAGCGTCTACATGGGCAGGACAGAGAGGAAGCATATTTCAACGCTGAAATCATCAGATAGCAAGTAAAAGCCAGAGATGCGAGGAACATGTCCCCGAGCTAAATCTTGATTTTATCAAAGCCGAGTTGTTCTAACAGAACGTTAAAGAAAACTGGGTAACACTGGATCACTGTTCTCACTTCTCACACCCTTTGTTCCTTTCTTACACTGACCCCCGACATACTTTGGCAGCTTAATCATAACTCAAACAAACATTAAAAAGGCCTCATAAGTTCAGCATCACTCAGCTCCTGTGGTGTTAGCTTAGCCCAAGGTGGCATGATTTACCACACACCCCGGGCAATGTGTGAGATGTGGCTTGTTGACTCAGTCCTGCTAGTGACTAAAGCACTACACATACCCTGACCCTCCATAACTCTGGATGTCCTCACGTGCCTTTAATGTGGCCAGAGTGTTGACTTAACCTAAGGCTAACAGTCTGAGGTACTGCAGCACGAGTCTCCAACTTATCAAAATGACCACAGCTTGATTTATATGAGCATTACTCTGAAGTATTTTGTCTGCCCTTTCCCATAATCTCTGTCTGCCCCATGTCTCTAGCAAAAGCTCCCTAAGGATGTTTGTACCATGAGATGTGACCACAATTCAAATAACAGTGACAGCTGTTTGCCCCTTTAGCACTTTTTCTAAAGATCACTTCAGTTTCCCTCACCTGAAAGCGAGTCCGCTCAGCAGCGTATTTCTGGTAGTGCGCCATGGCCTGCAGCACTTTTTTGTGTCCGTCAGGCACCAGGCACACCGCCCCGAGAATTTCTAGCACCGCCACTTTGGTCTTGATGTTCTCTGTCCGAAGGCTCTGTGAGATGGTGTTGATGCTCTGCGGGTGGGCCAGGACGTGTGCGCGGCCCTGGGAGTTGTTCATCAGGGCCTTGATGCAGCCAATGATGGAGGTGTGGATGCGGCTCTCTGACGTCTCGTAGTCCATGCTGCGCAGGAAGTTGAGGAGGCAGGTGAGGCCGTCGAGTTCGATGAAGCGCGTGACGAACCTGGAGGAGGTGAGAAGGAAAATTAATACAAGTAAAAGATGAGGGCAGTTCATGGAGCAACGTACTTGAAGTTTTTTTTGTAATTTTTTTTGTAAAAAAGTAATGAACTCAGATTAAATCATTATTGATTTACAGTTTATCTTAAACAGTGGTGTAGTGGTGCGTGAAGAAGCGGGTACGGAACATGGGAAACTACTTTTACATATTCAGCTCACCCAAAAATGAGCCACTTAACTTCTGCTGCTTGAGGTGTAGATTTTTTTTGGAAGGGTTAGCATGCCCAGGAGGTAGAAAAAAAAGAGGCACCGTATCCTTTGTCTTATGCAGCATCCAGCTGCTTAACAAGCTCTGATCCCATAGTATGAATCTGGCACAGTTTCCCAAAATGGTTCTTTTTATGATAACCATATGATGCTTGTGTTTTTACAAGTCATATTATGTGCTGTCACGTATTGTGAGCAAATTCCCCTGTAGCCAATAACGGCTTCATTCATTCATCATGACTATGTAATGCCTTTGCCATCCTAGGAAAGAAATGTAGCTGTAGCAGAACACTACTGAATGATGCACATCACAGGTGATTTAGACATCCAGTGGTGACTGAATAATAAGTAGGTATACTCTGGATACCCTGCGCTAAATCACGGATTATAAGGCTACGACAAATCACAGTTGAAGATGGCATCTTCAATCCAATAAACAATAATGAAAAAACAAACTGATAAAGGCAGTAAGTCTTCACATCTGAAGTGTGAGAAAAAGCAAAAGTTTGGCTTCAAAAATGGCTCCATCGCAGCTGTTTGATTCATTTTCAATTAACTAATTGATTAAAGACGTACTACAGTGATTTAGTGTCGCACTTCCATAAAGGCTGGGGACTCACAAGACAGACATATTAAAGAACGAATCCAAAGTTGTTGGGTGGTGTTTAGCTCAGCTGATGAGAGTGTGTGCTTTCAGCTATCACTTGAAACACTTCTTCAGCTATCTCTGTCAAATAAAGCCTGAAAAGCCCAAAAAATATCTTAAGTTCCTGATTTTTAGTCACCGCATCCTACTATTCCCATGACGCAACCAATAGAATTTGTTTGTTAAGACCCTCTCTGCTCTATGTGGGCACTCCCCTCAACTTCATAACTTCAGTTTGTAATGGACTTCTCCCTGAATGACATCATGAGGCGTTGCTGAACGGGTACACCCAGTGAACTGAATGACACGGCAGGACATGTAAACATTGAGGGACGTCACGTCTAGTGAGCAAACTGTGGGCCGTATTGTAAATGACCTTCAGTTCCCCACTCACTAAAGATTCCTGACAGGCCTCATAAATTATGTCAAACAAATGAGGGCTTGTATGAGAGGCAAAAGAGGCAGAGGGAGAGGAGACGAGGAGGCAAGGAAACAGGGATGAACACAGGAAGAGAAAAGAAGGATGGAGTCAGAAAGTGGAATGGACAGTGAGGAAAGTGGGAGAGTTGAGATTTATAGCTACTCAGTGTAACAGATACTTGAAGTTTTGATGTCAGAAGTTCCATCCCCTCCTACTCCTGTCTTGGCTCGGACACGCGTGGAAAAAAAGACTCCGCAAAAAATGTAAATCATCCAATTATTACCCTATACATTGAGGCCATCATGAGGGATCTTCCCGTGCTCACACACGATCAGCCCTAGATTTCCAGAAGATGCATACATAAGCACTCGCACACACACACACACACTTTACCTGGCATGACCAGTAAATCTCTCAAAGAGGTATAATCCCCTGATCTCCAGCAGCGCCTGGATGAGATCAAGAAGATCATACTACATGCATGCATGCATGCATGCATACACTCAACCCTCCTTGAAAGTGCACTGGAATCATGAGAGAACACACGCGTGTCCATACACACACACACACACACACACACACACACACACACACACACAACCTTTCCGCAGACATGTGCTTCTTGTTTCAGCACAGACGCTGCAGTCTCGGCACCCACTCAACACAGAGGTGGCGAAAAATAAATCCAATATATTAGATATGACTTGATTCAGATGCAACACAGACACTGGAACTCGAGCAAGGCAGAACTGATCCAACTGTTAAAGTTACACATCTTATATCAGTGACAAGTCTTTGGCCGGCGGAGAAGGCAGCAATAGCCATACAGGCTGTCTGTGAATTCGCGGGGCCACCTTAGAGGTTTCATACTGGAAGAGAAATTAAGCTGAACATCCTTGTGATTAATGTATGGAAAGCAGAGGGCGAGAGATGTTGTTCTTGGAGTCTGGGTTCAAAAAGGTGGACGAGATTCAAGGCTTTTGCTCGCTGCCTGCTTCGCTTCGCTCTGGTGGTTTGCCGATAGCTTGCCAGAAACACGTGCACACATCCTATGCACCATAAACCTGCGCAAGTGTGTGTGCTCGTACAGGGGGCCGTAGGTATGCATGCACAGATACACATGCATGGCTCTTCAAAAGACTTTCAACAGTGACTAATCTGCTGTTAACAAAACCTTATAGTAAGCCTCCTCCTCCCCCATCTTTCATTTTCTCTCCAGTGAGCACTTGAATCAATCAATCCCATCTCCCCTGACTTTGGAGTCTCCTCTCGTCTTCTCCTACCCACTGACATTCACGCTCAACGGAGTGCCGTGCAGGCCTTTTTCTATTTTTTTTAGTTTCTTTTCTTTCTTTTTTTTTTTTTTTGGATCAACCGCTGCATACTTGAAAAGCCGCTGGGGTTGCGTTCAAGACAGCGAGAGCTCGACGACTGCTGCATACAGTATGAGCTCAGGCAGAGCTGAACAATACCGAGGCCGAGCCAACCACGCACACACACACACACGTACATTAAAGTTCTTCAGACAGACAAAAGAAAGAAGCGAGGATCATAACTTGGAATTTGATGAGACTAAACAAAAGTGACTGCAGAGTGTGTGTGCACCAAAGATGGTTAAAACGTAGTGTTAAGTTCGCTCCTGGTTGAAATTTAAACAAAAACCTGAGAAACCATTTAGGGTCATGTGATTTCCATTGACTGAAAATGTGTAAAACCCCTCAACCAGAGGCTGACAATATTCTAAATGAGCAGGACAATGCAGAAAACTAATCCAGATGCTAAGATTTATATTCAGAGATTTGCTCTAACCGACTTTTCGAGGTTTTTTAGCTTCACAGGCAAAACATTCTGCTTTTTTGAACTGTGGATGACCCGTGTCTGGCAGACAGTCGGTTTAGAGTTTATTCTTGCCTCCAAGCCTAACCATACAAACTTATCAAAGTGCAACATTTACACACACACAAGCAACAAGCAATCATGTGCTCACTACGTCTCTCAATTATTCATGTTTGCACACACTTAATTAACATCCACGCACCTACGCTCAGGCAGAACACACACACACACACGGTCTTGCCCGACTATAAAAGGGCTTGAGTGTGGACAAGGGCCCAGGAGGTTCCTCAGAGGTTCTGCATTAAACTAGTTGACCGAGGTGTCTGCAGCACTTGGAAGAGAAGTCATACGATATCACCGCGGCTCTCGCTCAAATAAATTTAACTTGATGTGAGGCCCAGCAGCGTATAACTGTGGTAAAATAAGCGCTGAACAAAGGGCAACACACATAAAGCTGACACACATACACACACATATAGTGATCACAATAAAACCCTTGGCCAAGGTGCACATCTGTGATGTGTATAGAATATCATGGCATGGAGGGAATGGCTCTTAGGTTTATCGTTCAATCTGCAAGGAGAAGTCTGTGGATGTGTGACTAAAGTACGCCGTGTTTCCACAATGGCTTCTGTGACTTGTTTATTACGCCACAGGGTGGAAGTCAGGGGTAGAAGTAATGAATTACATTTACTCTTGTAGCTGAAACAAAGACGGTTTTTGTGTACTTGTAATTTATTTGAGTATTTAAAAAAAAAAAATCTCAAGTAAAGGAAAGGTGCCAGATCAGCAGCTGCAGCAGTGAAGCTGATAGGAGACACTCAGCTGTATGCAAAATAAACATATTCTACATATTAATATTCATTGGGGAGCGTCAGGACGGACAAGAGTTGTGGCTGTGCCTGGGCCAGGCTTGGCAGGCTATGGACAGCACAAAAAATAAACAATGTGATCAAATTAAGGGTGGCATCATTATGGGTTATGATTAAGATTACAAAGATCTTGATGTGCCACCCGGCAGGCGTGCTAAGTGATCCACATCAGCTCACATGTCTGTGTTTTCTGCCTTGGTGATGCTTTATTCTGTGGCAGGTTATGTTATTCATATATTATTTATATATTATATATGTTTTTCGGTTGATGTGTACCCTGACATGTTAATGCCTTTATTTTGTAGCTTAAAGGTGTAGTTTTATTTGTTAACTCAGACTACACGTCACAGATTTTTTACTTCTATCCAAGTATATTTTTACATTTGAGAAACAACCAAAAGTAAACACAAACTTTTCACCTCTTTGCAACTGTATATTTTGTATGTATGTTATGTGGTTTTAAGCAGGATGTATATAATTACATAAAAAGCAAAATGTAGTAGGGACCAAAGTAAGTGCAGACTACACAATGAGCCCCTCTCCTCACAGCACCTTTGTCCATCTCGCTATCCGTTTATTACCTTTCCAACACAAACCTCCCTCACCTGCAGGCTCAGTCTCTTTACCTCTAACACTACTTGACCCTCATTTCTCTCCATTTTCCTCTTAAATGCTAAGTAACAAAGTGTGAGAAATCTGGAGAGAAGTAAAACATTGCTCCATCCAAGGCTCTGTAAAGGTGTGATGCTCCGCTCTCCCACTAATGTATTTGATGATATATGAAAACAGATATAAAGTTCACTCTCTGTTAAGCGGAACCTTTGAGAGATCCGCCGGCAAAATGTTTTGAGGGATAATATTTGCATGTGGTGGTAGCGAATCATCCAAAGGGCTATTGACACAGGAGCGAGGGGGAACGGCTGCAGTCGACTCAAGTCAATATTCTTGCTGGAAGAGATTTCCAGAAACAATGTCCAGAGCGGCGTCTTGGGATGCATTGCGATGCTCTACTGACATGAGCCTGGGACTTCAGTGCATTCTGGGCCAGAGTGGCCTCAGTGACCTTCAGGAAAGATTCATTTCCTGTCCTCCTGCGTCGCTGTTCATCACAGGAATGACAGCGTCAAAGTCTTGAATACAGGAATGCACACACAGTATGCTCATCAGCACGGACATAAACATCAGTGCAGATGTGAAGAAGAGTCA
This sequence comes from Protonibea diacanthus, assembly GCA_028641955.1. Classification (NCBI taxonomy): domain Eukaryota; kingdom Metazoa; phylum Chordata; class Actinopteri; family Sciaenidae; genus Protonibea; species Protonibea diacanthus. The sequence continues at coordinate 18,512,171 of CM053987.1, forward strand.
AGAGGTCAGCAATGCTTGTATAAGTACACTTAACGGTGTAGTTAAAATACCACAGGGGAGAGTAAATATTTAAATATTTGGAAGCTACATTAATGCCAAGCTGTGCAGATTTCATTTGGCTACACGGACGGCTGTAGCGGTGTGTTCACGCATTGGCCTCCACAACCCACTTGAGTTGAGATTCAGCTTTATGTGAGTAAACACACAACCCCAGCAGGATGGTTCAAGCTCCATTTGACTAGCTGGTAAACACAGCAATAACTACTGGCAGAGAAAATGAGATAAGCTGTAAATAAATGAGGGAAATTCAGCCAATTCTCTTAATGTCTCCGTTTTATGGATGTTTATAATTAATGGAATTTAGATTTGAAAGACATCTGGGCCATTACATTGGTTTAATGATTATAACTATTGAAACAGTTTCTGGTAAACAGAGACTGAAGTACAGCATCACCTGCCTCCTCTCACTGTCGGAGGCCATGTCTGATACAGTCCAGCTGCTCTGTAATGAAGTACTGCGATTGACCTTTTTGTTGTATCAACCTTGTTGTCATCCTGTCTGCTTGAATTCACATTTCCTACATTACCCACAATCCTTTTGACATTTTTAAGACCACAAAACTGCAATGCTGACTGATGACTTAGGCAGGGTACTCCCTGGACAAGTCGCCAGTTCATCACAGGGTCACAGAGATGTCTTGGTTTAAGCGCTCATTCCTGCAGCACTCAGGAATAGTTGAGTCATGCATTACTACGTTTATCTGCAGAGGACTGTAATACTGGAGATCATCGAGCCGGTATTCACCAGACTCATCATTCAAATTGTTTAACCAAGCAGCTGAAGAAAACTGTCTGACTATGGTCAGCTAAGAAAATCTAGTAGCTGAATTACAAGCTGGTCTACAGAACCAAATGATACTTTAGCTGGACAGGTTTGTGTCAGCAAATGAGCCTGCATGAAAAGGTTTACTACTGCAGTTGGTAGTACAAAGTACAAAGTTGTCTCCTAAATTTCATGGCAGCTAGGGGTACACCAAGGTACAACACCAAGAACTGTTCTGACTCAGTGTTTTACATTTCTGAGACTTTTGCTTTGAGAGCGGTGAGAGTGAACCAAAACAGTAAATTTGAGGTCAAACGGCGAAACGATAAGCAGCCTTTGCTTTCTTCTTCTTTTCTTGAGAAACGCTGAATATTTTTACTCATGATGTACCAAACAAACCAAACCAAAAAGGTTGCATACCACTGCTTATCAGTTTGAAATACTTAACCCAAAGAAAAGATTTCCAATTACAAGGGTAATGACAGCAAGCTGTTCATATCACATTCCATAAACAGTAACACAGAGCAGAACACATGACCTGAACATGTCACCTTGTCATTTCAATGGCTCGTAATCAGCCCGTAAGTGAAAGTAACAACAGTGGGTGGCTTGCTGACAATGTGCTGCTTTTGTGCGCTCTGCCTGGCACCCCGCATGCCCACCATGTGTTTGGGTCCTGTGGCCCTGCAGAGCGGGCTGAGAGCACAAGGGCACCTCTTCACAAGCAGGCCCAGCTGCCTCTATGAAATGCCAGGGACAAGGAGGAGGGGGGGGGGCATTTTCAGGCGATCATCCAAAGGCAGGCATAAATCAAAAGAAGAATACAGACGGACACCGCCATGTCTTACAAAATGCTGCCAAAGACGCAGAGATGCGGTATATTCACACACACACAGAGGTGATACATAAAGGGGATGTTTAGGTGGCCACATCAAACCAAGCAGTTCCCCAGAGATCTAAGCTGTCAAGCACAAAGTCTTTTTTTTTTTGCCTTAGACGCCCATTTGTCACTCAGGCTAGACTTGGTGGGACATTAACACACTGCCCAGGTTTTCCCTGAACACCCATATTCTGTGGGACACACCTGCTACCCACATCGCTGGTACAGCACTTAAAAACATCTGTGTGCTAATGAGCAATAACTCACTCTGTGAACAACCTGGGTGCAGGTGCATTACTGAATAGTGGTGATTGAGTCATTACAGCCGCTTTTGATGAGATAAATTAAGCGCACTTGAATATAACACAAGGAGTTAATGAGCATGAGAGAAACAAGAGTGTGGAAAAAAACCTGCAACACGGTGCAAAAAGAGACAATATTGACCTGAATTATCTGAAACTGTGCTAGGGTAGTTATTCCTGCTATCACTATCTTTTGATGGTGTACAATATTTACAGTTTGAACTATCCTGAATGCATAATGCAACAAGTTGCTCCAGAGCAAGGAAATATTCAGAACTCTGCTTCATTAAAATCCAGAGAGAGTTTGTTTGTTTGTTTTTTAGCCTTTGCACATAATTACTTTGAAACACTTAATTTAAAGATTCACACCAAAATGAGCAATGTGCAGTCTAATGAAGAAATGTGGTCCCAGTATGTAATTATTCATTGTACGTTCTTACTGAAGTGTCAGCGCTCTGTGACTCACCGGGGTTACCGATAAAGGAATGTTGTGACATGTTTTGACAAGACATTATTCAACTAATTGGAGTTTTCTTTCCAGGAAAGCCTGGAATAGTCTTTTTTTTCCATAGAGCAGATACACTAGGTGCATGTGTCTGGACTGAAAGATTTTGGTGATAAATCACATGTAATGAGTGTATACCCAAATTTTCTGCCTCATTTATATACAACTCAAGGGGGCAACAAAATCTGAAATCCTTAATTTATTCAGCCTCAACTTCACAGGGAATGTAACGTTTTACTTTGGCAGAACAACATCCTGTGATGTGTCTGGACTCTAGAAGCTGCCTAGTAGCTTTGTTCCAAGTTATATTGGTTTGGATGCTCATGCATGCTCAGATACAACCATGCATACACACACTTGGCCTACAAACACACACAACCCAGACGTGACCCAGACACTAAGGCTGCTCTTGGTTTTTGTCACTCTGCACATTAGGTCTGTCACTTCATAGCTCCCCTTGAGAAAACTCAACACCCCCACTTTGGTCCAGACCGCTGCATCACACAACTGGCACAGGCTGATGGACGGCTTTAAAGGAGCTGCTGATGGAGAATGGGAGGCGGTTTGTATTAGTCGGCCGTCTCAAGTCTTTGAATGTTACTTTGTGGTGATGAGTGAGTGAGGGCTAACAGCTGCTGATTGTCATGTCAGGGGGAGTAAAAATAGGACTGTGGATCTTAAAATAATAATAATTGGGCGTCTATCAAATTTGAATTAGTCTTATTTTTTTATTTCAGCTGTAATCTTGTCGTGACAGGAGACAGACTTTAAAATGTCAACAAGTCAAATAAGGAACTTGAACTTGAACTTGAACCGAGCAACACAGAGCTCTGTCACGGTTTAGTTGGACGGAGAGCTTCACTTACCTCATTGGCTGAGTTCGAAGTGCCGTCTTCAGATCTTCCACCACCTTGTTCCTCATTTCCATTTCCTCCTCATCAAAGGCAAAGAGGGCCTGCATCTATAGAAATGATGAGAAATAAAATGATCATTTAGTGGAAACAGCTAATTAATATTACTGTTTTTTTGGCTTCATAGAATGTGCTATTTGGCAAGCTACGTGCTGACAAAAAAAAATCTGCATTTATCACTTTTAATTAAGAGCTTTTCATTGTTTCTACTGGTTAACACACGACTGTTAATCTTAATTTGGCAGCAACGGTACATATTTCCACGTCTTTACAAGTAAATGCGCTTGTTTCAGTTAGTCCTAGCTTCACAGATAATCAGAGCCTCATTAGTAGGCTAATGTTTTGCACACCACAGTTCAAGCAGATCATGTGTATCCCCCCCCTTTCCAATGAGATTTTCCTTTTTAAAGAACTGTTTGAAGCCATATAACATGCCAAAATAAGTCATGCAGGCAATTAGCTCCAATCAAGCTTACAACAAATGATAAAAAAAACAATTAGACTGGTGGTGGTGTTAATGCATTTCTGTATCACTTAAAGCCTCCCCTCAGCAACATCAAAGAGCTGCTGTGCTCCCATTAGTCAGGGCCACAAGGCTTCTGTTTAGCCTCTCCAGGCTTTTTCCATGGCAGCTGACTGCCAAGTGCTAAGGTTCAAACAGTGTCTGTTTCAGCAGTGGAGTAAGCTAGTCACAGTGACTGCCCATTAATTTGCCTGAAAAAATATTAGCTTAAAATGCGACCCTGCTTTCCAATCTGTAAACCCTTAAAAAGGCATGCAGGTCAAAGATGGGTGCAAATATTCCTGGCAACGTTTTGGACCAACCCACATCGAGAGCTGAAGCCGGACCCTGTGTTTGACTACCCAACAAGAGCTCTGTTCTGTCCGGTGTTTGAGAGTGTTTAATCTAGAAACAGTGCAGTCAAAACATCCATCGTGACGACTTAGCCTCAAGTCCAGATGGTTCATGGACCCTGTGCCAAGAACTAAAGGCTCTGGCTCCTGTTTCTCTAAACGAATATGTTCATAGTCAATGGGAAGTTGGACACAACAAGTGTTGGGGGGAGAGTGAATGATTTGGTCGTGCTGTGAGCCAGTTCACCGTGTCAATGAGTCTAGCCAAATGGCTCCTTCCTACATCTGCTATTTGTAAGCTCACTCGAACCTGTGGCCAACAAGCACATAAGGATACTATTATAGCCAGTTGGTAAACCAGCAGAGGGTACTTCCCTAAATCCTTATTATGGGAAGTGCCCCCCAGAGCCAGAACTATGCCTTCGAGCTAGTCGTCAGTGCGCTGTTAACTCAGTGAGTGATGAGTGCAGCTCATCAAAACCTTAATTTGGACCATGTGGGTCACTGATGCACCGAGTATTTGTTCAGTACAAATTAAAGTAAACAACATTATTTTAACTAAGATAGTCATGCAGAGTCGGAGGCACAAAACCTAATTAAGCTAACAAAATGCTAGCTGAAAACTAGATTTTATCATATTGTTCCCACATGGCTAAAAACTAACAAATGAAATTGAGTGGAATGCAAAAGAAAATGTGTGCAAATGACGGGGCGTGAGTATATAGTATAAACTAGAGATTTTTGTCAAGTACATCAAGTGAAAGATGATAAAACTACAGTTCAAGTGAGTGCCAGTTAGTTTTTTTTTTAGCAATCACATCTATCCAACGTCACAGTTAAGTAATGTAATGTCCAAAAAATATAAGTTGTGTTTGTATTTGTTAAGTTTTAGTGAAGCACTAATAAAGGATGCAGTGTTAGTTTAACATAACACACAGATAGGACATTCACTACTTTACTTTCTAACCAAAACACTGACGTTATTGTCACCTTTCAAATTGACATAGTGGACAAACAGCTGCTTATTATCCATCAAGTTATGGAGCAACACTATCATTCATTTGGAGTTATGTTTCTGGCCTCCTCACAAATGTAAGCCAAATATTCATTCTTCTTTTAGCTCGATTTTTTTTGTCTCTTCCATCTCCTGAGAGACATATCTGACTCTTCAGCTGCTCAATGCTACACTATGTTCATCTCAAACTATGTCTGTCTGCTGTTTGGTGGACAGATAGTGCACAGTGGGGTACTTACAGCTTTTTTCCGTGCTGCAGCTGAAACTTGCACTGTGAGATCTAGAACAGTAAAGTTGTGGACAGATAGCTAAACTGAGCTGAAATTTGCTACAGATTCAGACGTGGTAATTCTCTGTAGACGCATCGCTATGAGTGGCCCCTTTCACACTGCCATTCGATATGTTGTGAAACAGATTAAGAATAGATTGCGGATGCTTTAAAGTTTCGATTAAAAATATAGAGACCCGAGCTATGCCAAGGTAATGAACAGCTCAAAACATTTGCTGCCCTTCTAATACGTGTAATTTAAAATGTTACTTAAAGCAGGCTTCACTAAAATTAAATCCATTTGCAGCAACAACACTAAATGGAACAGGGACTAACATCGGCACTGCATGCTTTCATGTCTTGCGGTTAGAGAATCTGCAAATTTGCACTAGCTTAGCTCAGCGTCTTTCTTCACATCATTGACATAAAAGAAGCCTCCATCTTTGATCTCCTTCTCCGTCTATCTGCAGAAAGCTCTACGCTCACTCAGCACACTAGCTTGGACACAGCGAGGCTACAGAAACTCTTGTCAGAGTCACAAGGACAAGTGAATCATCACTCTGTAGCCAATGAACAACCTCAGGCCTCTGACATGGTTTTATGAATGAACATCAAGATGCTGGTTGTACAGTAATCTCTCCGGGCGGCGAAGCGAAAATGAGCTCATCCAATAACTCAGCTACTGTGGAAGGGCTGCCCCTGGTGAGCTCGCCTCGGAGCCAAGACATGAAGTCATGTACAAGTTTTAAAATGTGCTCCTGTCAAGATGCTGTCTGGGGCACGGTGGTGGAGAAAATGGAAGACTGATAGCGGGAGTGAAAAATGATTCAGGAAGGGGAGGAAATTGGTCAAGTTATGGTGAATAAGGGAGACTCTGCTAAAGTGGAGCTTGAACAAGAGGCTGCTTGTGCAAAAATGGGCACGGAGACAGCAAAAATATCTTTCTCTACAAATGATTTAATCTATCATAGAGATCATACATTTTTGATCTTCTTTATGTATGCAAAGCAAATTCAGCCATTGATGTGATATAATTTTATTTGCTTACAGTGTGAATAAATTTGTTTTAAATAGTTTCGCTGAAAGAAGTTTTTCCCCAGTATTACATAACACTTTCTAGAAAATGTCTGGAACAAGTGAAACCACTGGAAGAAATGAAAATCTCTCATTACACAGGCACAATTTTACACTTGTTTTATGAAAATGTCAAGACATTTAAAGACTCTATATACTGTAGACTACATACGGATGACTTATAGACTCAGTTTGCAGTAGACAGAGTAAAAAAGAAAGACTGAAGCTACAGCACCTCTGAGACCTCTTTGTCCCACGGTGAAACAACGATCAGCTGAAGCTCAATTTCAGAAAAACCAAAGAGCTGATGATGGACTACCAGAGGAACATCCGGGGAGAGGAAGTAAAGAGGGTGGACTCACACCTGGGTCCAAAATCAATAAAAAAAACTAGCCTGGACTCATAACACTGATGCTCTCTTCAGGAAGGGACAGAGTCAGATCTTTAAGTGTGTTCAACTGGATCCTGCAGAACTTCTACAACTCTGTAGTAGCCGGTATAACCTCCCCCACACACAATTTGAAAATATTGGATCAAAAACCAATAAAAAATGCCATTAAAATTAAACATTTCTCATTTATAAAATTGATTGACTTCCCATTATTTATTTTTTACTTTCTCTGTTCATCTACACTTTTTCTGTGCTGCTGCTGCTGCTGTAACAACCACATTTCCCCTCGGGGGGAAAAGCCTTTAAGAGAATGACAGTAAAATTGTTTCTCCAGACTTCAACACTAAGCTCAGGTACCGGTGAACCATCCAGAAGTAGCTCATTCTCGTCCCTCGAGTGGAGCCAATAAACAAAAACAGCTGTAAAAATAGCAACCTTCAACACGGGTTGTTGCTACAGGCGTGTTTGCCAGAAAAACAAACAACATGGCAATAAACATATTAAATACCATTATGTTTTGGCTCTATGTTTGTGGTGATCAGCGTAAGTTATGGTCGAGCAGTTTATCTGATCCATGGCCTGGAAAGACTTGTAAATGTACAAAGTGTTGGTCTTCTTGGCTAGATGAAAAAAAAAAAAAAAAAAAAAAAAAACCTAGTGGGATGTTGAAAAAGAGGCTCTCGCTTCACCGATGACTTGCTACTCTCTAAATTTCATTTCATTCATGTCGTCCTTAAATTGTCAAGTTTTATGATCTCCAAACATTCAGGAGCCAACTTGTCGTCCACATAAGGACTAGAGTCAGAGGTCGCTGGCAGAGACTGGTCAGTGACCTGATCTACATTCAAATAATACAACTCACATCACAGCAGTAATGTCTGAAATGAAGCTGAGATCATGATAGGAGACAGTTTTGTGATGTTATCGTGCTGCTTTTATTGGCAGCCACGCTGGCTAGAAATAATGAATATTGTCATCCTGGCTTCACTTTGTGTCTTTGACAGTCGTTCCCACTGACTGAACTGCTGAGTGTCTAAATGGCCTGTTTGTCATCACAGCATGTGTGAATGCTGGGGTCACAGCGAAAGAATGTGGTCATGCGAATATAACAAGCAGTCAGCAGGGAGGCGATAAAAAGTGAGCCAAGAGGGTCTGAGAAAGACTGACTGAGTGAACAGTGACCTCTCAGCTGTGCTGGTGGTCAGATACTCGAAATAATTATATTTTAATAGTGAAATTCAAGCTGGCAAGGAATGTTCATTCATTTGGGGGTTTCGACAGTGTGTTTGTCTGAAATGTGTTTGACTTACAGCGGCCATGGAGTTGATGCGGTCAATGTAGTAGTCGGGCCAGCTGGTCGCCAGCTTGTTGGGGTCCTCCTGCTCCTGTGAATGGGCACAAAGACAGAGTCACTTTCAAAACACTTAAAAAATGTTACAATTTAATTCTGATAATTGAAGCGCAATATCACATTTCAGTCTGGGAAGAGATCTGTCTCAACCCGTTATCACTCTGGTATAGTCTGGCTTGTTTTTATATCTTTAAAACATGTTCACATTCACATCACGTTCATCTTAGGCCGGCGCTATGCCCAAGATGCAGCAGCGGTACTCTTTCAAAATAATGTTGTTGGGAAAATTTGTCTAAGTTTGTACCGTTGGCGATCAGGGTAGGGTTAGTGTAACTTGTCATTTTCAGTATATGGGATGCTAGCTCGGACGGTTACTGTTGTTGTTTCATGTAGCGATGGAGACTTTAAAAACAGTAACAGGCAGATAGTGGAAGGTAAGGAGAATGGTAAGTTCATACCAAAGTTTCCAAGAAACTTTCCAGGAATATTTATGCTACTCAAAACATAACTTCTCATGTTTATGGTGACGCTTTAATGTTTCCACTAGAGGAACCATCAGGCCAAATATCCAAATCTATTGGAACAGACTGCTGCAAAATTTACAGAAAATATTCATGCTCTATATAACATTTTGGGAACATTTCTGCTCATGTCAACAGCTTGACGACACTTTTAAGGGCGGTGAACTCAGTATGTTGTCTGCTCTTCCAAAAACTTTATGGGATATGACAAACAAACAGTAGTCATACTGTACTAGTAGGGCTCTGTCTGTTTCACACTGTGTAATACATTATTTCCATTCTATTTCAGTCTCCTAGTATCACCCCTCCACTTTCTACCTTAGTTGCATGTTTCAACATCCACATGAAGACTTAATGGATCAGGCAGTCCAGCCCACAATAACTGGGTCACAACATGTCAGAGTATTCACTTGCCTTAGCTTTTATCACGTGAAGACAGAGAGAGAGAGACAGAGAAAGAAAAAACTGCCTTGAGGAACGAAATGCACTCCACAATAGTTTTCAAATAGCTCTGTCTGAGATCAATTTGTCCGGGCCAATCCGAGGAAGCGTGATGCCACGAGCAACCCAAGGCACAGGGGAAAATAGAGACCATGTTCCTCATTCACATCTGGTCTTGTTTAGCCCGGGCTTAGAGCAGCGGTGGAGCGCTGTTGTTGTTCTTGTTACTGTGTGCACGTCAGCGAAAGCTGGAAACTTACAGTATGCTACATTAATGCAAAATTGGATAGTACTGCGTCGCGAGATAAGAGTTGGAGAAAGTTACTTCTAAATCACAACATATGTCAAAAATGTTAATTCTGATTCAAAATTTGAGAGGACATCTCATCGGCTGATATCATTACATGTAAGACCACAATAAAAAAAATAATAAAACATTCCATGGCAGTACATCTGCTGAGAATAATAAGTGTGGTATAAAAGTTATTATAATAACTCTCCACAAACAGATTATTTATGAGATTGTCAACATAAGGTAACAGTTTACTTCAAGGACATCCATGCTGTGGCTAGAGATCACCAGCTCTCTCTGAGTTACTTCTTGATATAGAAAAATCAATATTTTATGCCAATCCCATCATTTCTAAAATGTTGCTTCAATATTTGCTCAGTGGGCCTACACAGCTAAAAGCAAATAACCTTTTCTGTTGATTAAACCAGACAAACGGTCTTCTGGGACCAGCCTGAATTGACCGTCCCCCGACATAAAATCCTCTTATTATCTCCAGTAACCCATGAACTTCAAGCCTGGGCTCAAAGATGAGCTGATCCACTGATGAATCCTAAACACACAATCAGCTTTTTGGGTTTTAGAGTATAAGGTTGGTCAGTGTGGATTTCAGTCCTTGTAATGACCACTGTTTCTGATCTACAGCACTCGCTGCCAGCATTTGAACCCAAGCTAAAGAGCTAAACTAAGACAAAAACAATAGAACTCACTGTACTACTCAGTTTGTGCTTACGAGTTGGCGGCCGTTCCCACTATATTGCTGAAAAGCTTGGGACGCGATGCCAGACAGATTCTGACACTGAGATTAACAACTTAACTGCCTCTCTCTGGCCCTTCAGCTGAATTACAACCGCCACCACGCCCTCAAAAACATGTCGAGTCCAATGCAACATTTACTCTGGCAGTTTCACGAGCCGGAGTAAAGTACTGTAATTTTCGGCTTGTTTGGGACAAGGCTTGTTTTGGGGGTCCTAATCAAAGCAGACCATACACTTCCTGAATATTTGGCCCTTTTAATGGAATTTTTAAAAAGCTGAAGTGGGTGCTTGCTTTGATGTGTGCTGCTTTCCTGATCAAACCATATTGGGAGTTAATCGCAGTTGATTGACTCGTGATAAAATGCCAGACTCCAAAGACTGAAGCTGGTTACGATTTTGATATGAATGGAGAGAGGTTTGCCTGAATCTGGACATATATACACATACACACACTGAGTGCTTTTCTGCTCACGGCCCTCTTCTGGGTGAAAACATTCCAGTCGCGTGCTCTGCTGCGACAGTTTAAGGTCAACTTCTTCATTTTATTACAGCAATTACACAGTTACACTACGCTGTGCATTCCTCGCGTCTGGTGACATTAAATATGATTTACGATCCAAGTTGGAGCAAAGGAGAACAGGAATCCCCAGCAGTGTATCAGGTATATTTCTGTAAGGTGTTCCTCTTGTTACAACAATCTGCTGAGGGATATATTGTTTCTCTGAAGACCTAAATACCTGACTAAAGCCAGAATTCAAGACTATTTCCCTGTGTTTGGCAGACCAATGCATTTGCAGAGGCACCTGTTGAAAGAGTAGATGAAATTACATATTTTAGCCCCCCCGCTGTCATGCGACAAGCCATCATAGAGTTTTCACAACTCCTAAAAGGTTTCAGTGACGTTGATAATTGAGCTCACAGACTGTATGAAACCTATACACCTAAAAATTTCAAGTCCAGGTTTCAGGAACAACGGGGGGGGGGGGGGGGGGGGTAGGAAAGGTAAACTCAAAGCACTGTGAGGTGTCATGGGAGGTTGCTACTGTTCGCTTGTCCAAAATGTAAGCTCAATTTTAAATGATGAGCAAGTGCACGAGAGGGTGGGAGATAATAAGAGGGCTAAAATCAGCCAACTTGGACCAGTCGGTTTTCCAACTGTTACAGCTAGTGTCCAGTCCAAGTGACATGCTAACATGTTTTACACGAGGTCTCCAGTTTATATAGCAATTGTAGCGCTTGTCGGGCGCCTCACGCTCTGTTCCCATGTGCTCAGAGAGGCCCAGGGGGACCATGGCTGTAATGTGGGGGCTCTCATGAGCTCTCCAAAACCATGACAGCACAGTGCTGAATGAAACAACACAAAAGACCACTTCACAAATTAAAAAGAAGAAAAAGTTCAGTTAGAAGATCATGTATTTAGCAAGAAACAAACAAAAAAAAAAAAGTGTGTGATTCACGCCAAATTCTTCACACTGTTATCCCTGCTCAGCGCACTACAGAAAGTAGCACATGCGTTATCCAGTCATTTCAATTAGCACTTTGTTACAGCAAGATACTGGAATGCATTATCTGTCATATAAGTCAATATTTTTTCCGTTCCCTCTCCTCCAGCTGTCACCACAATATGTTCCCTTCTGTGCAACGAAGGGGATTGTCTGACATTCCAGAGAGCCAATCTCTCTGCGGGGAATATTTATCTATGGAAGCCGGGATATAAAGTCTCACCTAGAGAGACAGGAAATGGACAGGATATTGAATTCTGGATGATTATGTAACTCTTGCAGTCTGTTACAGGTAGCTAACATTACACACGTTTTAGCGCACGCTCAAGCAGAAATCTTTGTTCTGGGTCACATTAGTTTAAGCGATGGGGATAAAACACACATGGCTAATCATTTCATATTGAGGCTGCTGTCACAGTAGGAGAGGCTAATGTGTGGGTGCACATGGTACTATCAGGCAGTGCACGTTAGGCATGCTAATAGAATTCCACTTGCAGCATTGGATGGGGATAGTTGGGTGATTTTGGACAACAAAGATGATATTATACAGGAAAATCCTCTTTTCAGGGAAATTTAGGACAGCAGATAATGAAGCAGTGTAAGTTTTGTCAGTGTTTTGACACTGATAAAAGGCCATATTGTGTGATCATGGGCCGAAAAACATAATGTGTGTGTGTGTGTGTTTATGTAGGTGTGTATGTGTGTGTTAGTATCATGTCAGTGCAGCGATACTAATGGGAGTCAGGAGATTCTGTTTGGCTCCCAGCACTGAACGATTATCAGGAGCTATTAGATGTTACATCGTGTTCTCTACCTGGGGGCTGCTGGACACGAGTCATGCTTGCAAAAACAAGTGTAAGCACTCACACAAACACACACACAACAACCCTTACTCACAGGCAGGAATACAATACATAATACAGATTTACTCATGTCATCTCTGTTTCACTTGTGCAGTATATATGTACAGTTATCCCTTCGTTCTCATGCTCATGAAGTCCACTCCGCCCCCCTCCAGGTAGACACCCAACACCCCTGGCAGTGGCTGACTGGGTGGCTGAGATCAGAGTTGCAGATACGATTGGCTTAAAGCCCGAAGGCCTCTACAAGATATTCGAGTCAGTCATGGTACACAGGGAGCATATTTACGCTAATTCTCTTACATCACTTCTCACTGGTATTGAGTAAACATTGTAAGAGGACCAGTGTCTGAAAAAACAAACTAAAACTGCTTTTAGACAAACAAAAATCCTAAATTGGATTTTTGATGTTGAGGTGTAAATGATGCAGTTTAAGTAGAGCAGCAGTTTTTGTTCATTTCATTCATTCATGAGCATTATCTGTTGCATCATGAATATTTCCACATTAAAATAATAGTAATAATAATAGTAATAATAAATCAAATTATTATATATATCATTATAACACAGCAGTTAGCACCTCTGTGGAGCTTTTTCAGCCTCTTTTTGCTGATTGCTGGCACAGCAGGAACATTTAATGCATCACTATCAGCAAACAGGCTCCGATGAAACCACACAGCAATAAACTGTAGCCAGACTAGAAAAAATGAAGAGTCTTCTAAACTGAGAAGAACTTCTACAACTAGCAAGCAAAAGAACCAGATAAGGCTTCAGGAAGACCAAACCAGTGCTAAAATGAGAGTGGATGTTGGACTTATACGGCCAAAAACCCAACTCTTGTGTCTGCGTATGTAGCCTAACTCGTTGACCATAAAATCTTTAAAAGAATACTGGTTTGTGCATCTGTCAACTTGTATTCTGATCAAGTTTTTCTGATGCTGAATGGCTAAAAGTTTTTTTTTTGTTTTTTTTTGTTTTTTTTTTAAATATGGTGCTCTAACGATTTCTTAGCATATTTGGAGATGCAGGGAAGTCATTTAAGGAAAGACGGACTGAGCACATCTTTACAGTTCTAGTGAACTCTAAGAAAGCTTGTGAATTTAAGTGTTTTAGTGGTTTTATTAGTCTAAGAACTGGGTACATTTTCTGAACCCACAAAGACACATTTAGCTCTTAAGTTTATGTGAAAACATAAAACTCATTAGATTTGGAATATGTGGTTTTTCACTGGAGAGCGAAGCAATGGAACCGGCAAAGCTAGAGTGGTTTGGGGTAAATGTGTTGGCCGGTTTGTTTTGCAGGTGAACAAAGTTAGCTTGTCCCTTTGTCGTACCCTCATTGGCTCCCTCAAAGTGTTATCTAACCACAACAACTGGAGCCGTCGCTTGGCTGGTGGAAACAAGGGAACCAGTGTTTGCCGTTGACAGGAACGGCTGAGGGAAATTCTGCTGTCCTCTGCTCTCCATTCAAATCACAGTCATGCTGTAATTCTCAGGAACACAGGGCACTACTGTGTGGCGTATGTGTGTGTGGGTTATGTCTGAATAACCTGCAAGTGGGCATTTTCCTGCATATATATGGTTGTTCATGTCAGTGTGGGTTTCTCCAAGCGGGGACAGTATTCATGCCTTCCTGCCTGCATATTCACACACAGACATGCAGGTTATTATACGATATTGCACGCCAGTTGTTTTTTTCCTCACTCTCCATTACGCCGCCTCTATCCATGAATGAGGGGTTTGTTTGGTTTTTCCTCCAGCTTTCCGCTGTGCACTGTTACCCCGGTTTTGCTCTCCGTTTCCTGGCTTCGACACACGGCTGGGTTTTTTTTTCACCTTAGCCTCACAGAGGAAATAATTTCTGACTGGGAGCGATTGGGGGAGGAACGACAAACTAATATATCCTACCTCTGAACCCGGCCTAGGCGCACACTACAAACCGTTTTGGTTCCAATAGGCCCGGGGTGTTGCCAAAACTTTGTTTCCACTACCTTCTGCTGCAGTACAAAGGGTTCTCATAAACGTCTGTGGTTGCTTCAGTGAGATATTCAATAACTGATATTGACATTTTACTGAACTTGCAACTTTTATGTGGGTTCACATGTGCAAATGTGCATTCTGCCAACAATCCAATCCCTGTTAATACTATGCAATGTATTCAAAGGGCATAGCATACTGTGAGTTATCATAATGTATTAGAAGAAAGGTTATATCCTCCTCTTGTATTATTTTTAATAGTATTGCATTTCATTGTAAACTGTTGTGGTGCTCCAGCTTCCATCCTCGCCTTGACATCCCTCTAAATACACCACAATTCCACTGCTCATCTTTTTCCTAGTAACCCAATACTGGCACAAATGCAAGTACAAACTTTTACACATGCAGGTGCGTGTGCACACACACACTCGCACACATGGCGGTGTGTGTTTACTCCTTTTTAAAAAGGTTGTCAGGGCCTATCATATCAGCTAAGTTGAGCCTGCATGCCTCGGAAAGAGAAAATGAGGAGGTCCGATCCTCACCCTGCTTCCAGCGCAAAAATCTTCAGCCAAAAAACAAATTAGCAAAGAGACACAGGGGAGGCTTTATGACTATTTATTCAATTTGCTATTGAGTGAGAGAGTCCTTTTTTTGGTCCTTTTTTCCTCCAAGCACAATGTCATTTCCTGGTGGATATTTGAGACATGCCGGAGAGTATGAAGAGAATGAGAGATGTTTTGGCGAGGGGAAAGGGGTGAAAGAGAGGGCTAACCAGAATGTTCTAGTGCTTCCATGGTATGTTGACAATTCTTAAGCAGCACAAGGAAATTACTTGCTCCAACGTGGGGAGGGAGATTTTGGAGATTGAAGGTCTTCAAACAGGCGCTCTGCGTGCATTTGTGTACTTTGTGTGCACTTATAACACTGCATGTACTCCTGCCTCCAAAATAAATTACATGCAATATGTAGCTGGCCCAACATTTGCATATGTTTATGTCAATGCAGAAATGAGACGCTGGCAAGGTGGATTCAAAATGGGTTCCAGTAAAAAGCTACCCTTCACTAACAGTCATTGCTGACAGTTTAGCTCTAAACTGTGGCTTCAGGCAGGGAGTCAAAATAAGAGCCAGCCAGAGATTGAAGCTGATGTACAGCAAAGTATGGCAGAGAACAACTCACCTTCTTTTTGCTGCAGTAGATCTGCCATTTCTTCTCGTCGGGCAAAGCGAACATGGCCTCCCTGTTCTTATCCGTCAGGTCCAGTTCATCCTGCGACAAGAAAAGAGGCTGTTTTATCTGCACGTTGTGTTCATTTCTAAATCAGAAAAACAATACATGACAAACAAACATGATTAAGCAGCATTTAAAGTAATGGCCAATCCCTCAGGACACACTCCCTGCTGTTTTGCTCTCACTATACTGTTATAAGGAGAGAGCAAAACATTTTAGCAGTGGCAGCAGATCGCTGGGTAGGCCGAGTTCAAACACTGACATTTGATTGTCCAACCTTTCCCACTGCCTGACGGAGAGCCGGTCTCTGTAGACTACAGAGGAGTGTTTTAATATTCACCCTGCTGCTCTGCTCAATTCTTCAGCTTGGTACAAGGAGCCTCCTGCACCTTTTGAAATGCATATGAGACCAGGAAATGAGTCTCTGTGTGCCAGGGAGGAAAAGTAAAGTCTTGGAAAAGAGAGGTGGATAAATTAGGGTTGTGTGGAGAGAGAAAAGGAGGAGAGAGTCAGGAGACAGAAAGAGAAAGGGGCTATGTTGTTCTGGAAATGGCTAAGTACAAAAATACAAAAAAAAAAAAAATAATAGAGGAGAGGATGAGATGCCATAGCGCATGGGGCTTTGTGCTGAAGCTCAAAGTAATCTCATCATAATGGTTCTGCTACCATGACGTCAGCCAGAAGTGCCGGGCCTCCGGGGGCCCCCCAGAGTGAAGATGGCTACCGGTGCCAGAGGTGGGGCCCCTTAAAGCCAGGCAGTAGATTCACAGGGTTTGTTTTCATCCATTCAGCTGGACAGGGTGGGCTGAGGTGGCCCACATTCCAAGTATCCGACACTATGAAGAATGACATCATCTCTCACCCGGTCCTTTCATGGGATAACCAGCAGCAGCATTATTGTGGCTTTGGTAAAAAAAAAAAAAAAAAAAAAGAAAAATCTGAAGAGTGTGAACTTCAAGGGGGTCTAATACAGATAGAAACCACAAAGAAGCTTTAGAATCTCTGGTCAAAGTGGTTTTTCATCTCAGCAGCATGAATTCAGTGATTAATTGTGACTCACACACAGAGCTGATCATCCAGGCCCTATTACCAGTTACAATAAATGCATGCTGCTGTTATTTGTGAGCCCGTATGCACTTGAATGTCATGCAGAAAACTAGCCATCTTGTGGTGGTTTGAACAGCTAACCTCTGGCTCTCTGTCCTTTAATCTTTACAGTTTCAGCTTTGGGTCGGACCGCAAACATCTCTCTACATCCCCAGGCTTAAAAAATCCGAGGCAGAACTCATCTCTGGCCTGTCGCCTGGTCGCCTGGTCAAAGCCCTGCTGTCCAAGCTGCTGCTGTTTGGAGGGGCTGATACTGGGAACTGGTGGAGAAATCAGTGAGACCCCTGGATTTGAACCAAATTGGAACTGAGCCTGGCAGCTGATCTCTTTGCTCCATCTTCCTCTCTCCATCTCCCCCCTTACTACTTGCTAGGCCTCCCAATTCAGGGTCTTATATGGTGGGGAGTTACATGAGAGCGAGATGTACGTCAGCAATGAACAGGAGGATTTAAGTGTCTGAGACGGGTTCAATGGTTTAGGAGGGCTATCCCTAAATTTTAAGAATTCCATTTAGAAATAGATTACTTTTACATTAAATTTAAGATGTATGGATAGAATAGTCAAAGTGACGTATGGTAGCAAGAACAGGAAAGGAGTGGCAGATTAGAGAAAAGACATTGAGTTGAACATGAGGACTTTGGGTGGGTAGAGGAATGTTCATGTCATGCCAGCCAGAGGATTCTTCATTTTCCACTTAAGCAATATCCCAACATTTTCTTCCACCTCCACGCCCCCATGGCATCAAAACTTGCTCCAATACCACATCCGCATCGCGCTGCCTCTCGTCATGACCCTAGCAACACCCATAAAACACCCAGCTGCGTTCTCAAATCTTCCAAAACAAAACCGAACCACTTTCCACTTTGCTGTGTAAAACCTTCTCTTGATGTGCCCCCGTCCTCCTTCGCCAGCACACTCCAGTGGGGGATTCACATAAACCAAAGCTAATATTGTTACACCTGCTGCTCAAGAGGAGAAAAAATACACACCTAAGGCCTCAGAACGGTTTCTTTCATATTTCTTCCAGAACTGGACAATTGAATAATGTTACAAATTAAAAAAGGGTGTTGCGTTTCTAAGATGGCATGTCATGTTGGCTGCAGACTGAATGACCTGCCCTGTCATTCAATTTCCTGTTTCTAAAGACTTGGTGGGCTGAGAAGATTACAGAAGTACAGGAGATTTGGTAGAGAAAGATAGAGCTGAAAAGAACAAATGAAAACATCTTGAATACTAAAACAAATCTGCTTGATTGACACGTTTTGAAGGAATTCGACTTTGTGTCATCAATTAGTGGTTAAATGGTAAGTCTAGCATCAAATATAATTCTGTATGTGAAGCTCAACTAGTTATTACACATTTACACTACATCATGAAGGCGTATCCACCATCAATTTTACTCAAGATATAGTTTAGGTAGAACACTTACTTAGTTCCTTTGCAAGAATGAAATGAGAAAATGTATCCCTGTCTGTGTGGTGAAATGGTAAATGTGCCACATTTTATGTGGATATCCAATCAATGTTGGTAAATGTAGTCAATTAAAGCAAGTTCTCCCTGTCCATGAGTAGTAGTGTGCATTTGTGGATAGCAGATAGGAATGGAAGGAAGGTAGCCATTTAATCGAATCCTGCTGAATTAGCAGGTGTATTTAGAGTTTTCTAGGTTGGATACCCTAAATCCAAAATGTCAAGTTACTGTATCTGGCCTGTCTGCTGGTGCAGAAAGCAGCTGTGCACATGCCCCTTAGATCAGCGAGTGAGTTGCCAGGTTGGGTGTTGGACGCTTTATGATTATTAAAGTTAAGTTAGCAACGTTACCACTTCTTTTTCACATGTAGCTTTATCATTACCTTTAAGCTCCAAGCTTAAATAGTCTGTCATTCTTCCTTGACAATGACTACATCGCTGTCACAAATGACAAATGACAACGCTGGTGACAGAAGAACAGATTTTACAGCCATTCCTTGGTCAATATAGCGTAAAACCGAGAAATGTATTGCTTTAATTGATTTGCCATCAACACTGATTGGACATCCACATAAAGCGCAGCAAATAGTCCCTGGAGTATGTAAGTAATAACATTAGCCAAGCTCAAAGTCTAGAGGCAGCTGATTGGCCCCTAAACAAAGCAGATACAATGAGGTAAATATCAGACAGAACAAGTGTACTTCCCATTCCTGTAAAAAACATTTCAGAGAAGGAATCACGTATAGATCTTTGAGCTGAAAGTGAACCCAGTTAATAAATGCATGATGTAGTGTAACGACCCCCAAGGATCAAGATGATGAAGATGTCTGAGCACATGCGCCACCAATCATGGCCCATATAAATTAATTTGTATGACATTAACAGGAGTCAGATGATACAACATGTCTGTGGGAGATTTGAAATATTTATCGGCACCATATGGAAAGAGTGTAAAGGAAGGGAGAGGGATGAGCTGCAATGAAACATGGGAGTGAAGTCAGAGGAGTGTGGGAAAACATATATACCCGTTACTGTCGTTTATAAGATATGTTCACTCCAGGTTAAGTGCGCAGATAGAGATAAACCACAGGACACAAAGCAGAGCTTATGTCTGTGTGCATGAGTGCACGTTACTGTGTGATAACGATGGAAGGAAGGCAAACTAACGCAGAGATTTGAGAGAAACAAAATAAACAGGAAGAAAGAGAGGTCAGTGAGTGAGTGAGTGAGTGAGTGAGTGAGTGGGTGTGAGTGACTGGCATAGGAGTGGGAGTGGGAGTGGGTGTGTCCCCATGACAACTGATTGAGAATGTGTGAGCCTCCACCTAAACGGGAAATGTTTGTGGTCAAAGAATGACATCCCTTCACATACATGAAGTGGCATTTTTAAACATGGATATGAATGTCTTTACCTCATGTGAAGTGTTACAACACTGGCTGACTGTCTGGTGTAGCGTTGACACACACACACACACACACACATACACTGTATATATATCCTGCAGCAGACTCTGGGCGAGACAGGAAGGCAGAGGAAAGACAGGCAAGATGGCAGGAAGTCATATGAAGCCTCTAGAGGACCCACAGGAAGCTGTAGCTGCCATTATTGACCCAAACGAGATTCAGTGAGTTTGTGTGTGTAGGTGTGTGTGTGTGTGTGTGTGTTACACGAAGCCTAGCCTCACAACTAGTCCTGGAGTTCCTTCACACGAGGCAAAAACTGAATCATTTACCACAACCAAGAAAAGGTCCACGCTCTTCGGATATGGTGAGAATGGATTTAACCGCTTTTGAATATCACACACACACACACAAACACTGGGCTCACACCACTTTGCAACATTCAGAGGAGTCATAGTATCCTCTCTTTGATGAGTCAGTCAGTAGCTGTTGCTAGTTTACTGCCTCTCCCCTTGTGCAAACAGGGCCTGACCACTTCCATGATAAGGTTTGCTCAGGACAGTAAGAGCTGGCTTTACAACAGACGTAGGAAGAGAAAATTAGAAATGGGAAGCCAGTTTGACAAAATGTAAGGAAAGGAGGGAGGGAACAGAACAGAAAGGAAAGATGGTGCATCCCGGGGCGTATACAGTGGAGGAAACTCACTCCCAATGGCTCAGAGGGTGGAGAACATTTCCATCCCCTCCTGTTATGCAACGCATTTTTTTTTTTATTTGCGTCCGGCTCAAAAGTCACACAGGAGGGAACATTAGGAGAGGATTTATGTTTTAAAGAGTCCATGTTTTCCTGGAAAACACAAGCTGAGGTTTCATATGAGGAAGGCTAATTTTACCATTGACAGAATTTACGTGCTGCTAAAAACACATATTGGGAGTCATATGAAGTGGATGCTATTAAAAGGTTGTGGCACACAGATGCAGTGCTTAACACTGGACAGCTGAACCACTGCCTAGGGCAGCTGGATTAAAACTGTCCCAAATTACGAGACAGAGAAAGAAAGAATGAGGCGTAGGGGAAAGAGACAGACAGACAAAGCAGATAGAATAGATGGCAGAGAGAACACACACTAATCTGTTGTCTGCCAGTACTATACTTGCCAGATGTTGGCCTAGTAGACCTGATTCTGTTGAGCCAATTTGGCTACATACACTGTACATTATATCCTCTCTCATCTCAGCACACAACTCATTGCAGATGGGTGAAAGACAAGGTCTCCTTTTTAAATACATAATTAGAGAAGCAGTCTCACTTATAAGTAGGGGAGAGCATTCATTTGCAACCTGATTGCAAAAGAAATAATGCCATATGGGTGCTGAGTCACTCTTGGCATCTTTCTCTCTTCACACGTACAATTTAAAGCGAGCCAATGGATTCGTTCCCGATCCGCAGCAGACTCTCTACCCTGAGCACCTCCAAGTCGGTTGCATTTTGTCTTCTTCTGTGTTTACTTTTCCCTTTTTAAAACATTTTAATCTGCAGTGGTTCAGTGGCACTGTGAAGTTGGGTACAGGCCCTTGCAAATGTGTCGACACATTGTGACCACATGCCGACCTTTCCACAGTTAACGCAATGCGTTCACTGCCATCAGCTGAAACTTAGCCTAGTTGTCCCCAAACAACCTCACACTTTGGTTTCTTTTTGAAAAAAAAAAAAAAAAATGGCTTTTTGGTTTACCAAACGGTCCCCAGTGTGAAATGTAACTAAGTACATGATTGAGCAGGGCCCATTCTTAATTACCTAAATATAAGAGCAATTTCACATTTGATGATAAAATGCTATTAGCGGGGAATTGCTTTGATAAACAAAAATAAAGCTGTCATTGTTCTTGAAGGTCTGCCAGACTTCACACATGGCTTATATATCAACTATGCGTGCGAGCTTTGAAACAATGGTGGGAAAAAAAAAAAACTGTTTAAAATGCACTGAGAGCCAAAAAACAGAACCCAGAAGGGCACATTTGCTATCAGGAAAAAATTCTGCAGCCAGCTGCAAATATGTAGTTTAATTGAAGCGATCCATTAGCTCCTCTGATGTGGTCTTTGTTCAATGTGTCCAAATCAGTGGCGATTGCTTCCAGCTTCATTTGCATGTGTTTGTTAAGGACATTATTGGCACAGAAGGCTTTCATATGGGTTTATGGCAGACTTCGAGTCAGGTTTATTCTTTGTCTAGGATAAGTTGTTGCACATTTGGCAGAGGAGAGCAAGTGTTTAAATAAGGGAACCAAGGATGGATCCTACACGTGTAAGTATTAGTTTTTTAAACTAAACCCAGAGGATAAGTCATCTCTTTTGCTAAATTACTTATTATATATTCTTGCATTTTTCATAAAGTAGCACAGAAGTTAGTAGACGTTTATACATTTGAGAGCTCTCATTGTTTAGGTATAACAGCAGAGAGTTGACAGCAGATGTGGAAACTGCGGTTTTGAGATACCAAAACTTGCTGGTGACTCTTTGAAAGGCCAGAGTATATGCAATGGCACCCAGTTCATCACCATAGTAATGTGCCTGTTTATTCTATTCCACCTCTATAAGCCAAGCCAGGTGATCTTCCAAAAGAGCACAAGGGACAGACATCATACCACGTATTCCATTTAATATTCCAAGCAACAACTCCTGGCACAAGTTACAGCTGAGAGTTTTCTGGCCAACAATTTTTCAGTCATCTAAAGCCTTTTCTTCCACTAACAGTGTAAGCTGAGTGTGCACTGTGCAGTCTCTAGACACAGTGGAAGACCCCGTTATGGACGTGAAGACACGTGGAGGTGGTTTACTCCTCCGTTTGGCCCAGATCTGTCGCTCCCGCTCTAGAGGCTCCATTGAGTCTCATTCTCCTCTTTAGGGAAGGCTTTTATAACAATAATCCCCGTCTCCTGTTGCCATGGAAACGCACTATGTTATGTTATTCTCTATTTTTCTTTATTTCCTTCTCTGGAGTGCAGCTCCTCACCTCCCTACATCGACTCTCTATGTCAACGTTACAAGCATTGTGTCCAGACTAAGTGACTGCTTGAGGTCTGGTTGTACAGATTTTTGGACGACTGGTCAAATGTTTCAGCATGTCAGCTGCAGGATCAGTAAAACAGATGTGGGGGAGGAATGGCTTGGCCAGATGACCAGCGTTAGGTGGAAGCAGTTTGTGCATTGGTCATCCAATCAAAGCAGACATGAATCAAACTGTCACAGGTTGAGTGATCACCTAGCTGGAACATCATTTTTCCTTTTCAAACATTCGAGCATGAGGTTTGAAAGTCCAAGTTTAAGGATTTAGTCATTCCTTGTGTCAGATGTTTTTAGTGTATTGTTCATCTTTTTTAAAAATTATTATTATTATTATTAAATGAAGAAAAAAGATCTTTAGGGAAAGTGAACTTTCAATCATTGAGTGCTACATTCAGTGCTGGAATTCTGCTGTTAAGACCAGAAGAACCAGACACTAACATTACCCCAAAGACAAAACATCTAAGCTTGTAAATGACACCATCAGATGTAGCCATCCAACAGCCGTCTTAAGAATAATCTATTCGCAACATGTGGAAGGGCCCCGATCCAGTGAGAAAAAGTGAAATCCTTCTTTTTCTCCTGGGTCGAAAAGGCTGTAAGTCAGGGAGGTTTTAAAAAATCGTGGATCTGTCTGCTCTGCTTCTTCTTCAGCTGATACATCTGTGTCAGCTTCATCGCATGCTCACATATTTACCCCAAAATAAGCTGTGGGTCATTCAGTTTTATAAATCGTGAGGACTGCCGTGATTTGGGTAAGTGCTCCCATATGACAGGCATGTTTTTATTTTATCCCAGCATTACATGTCTGTTCACTTTTCCAAAACCTTTCTCCATATAAAAACCTGATTCATGTATGCTTTCTTTCAGGCCACGAAGGACATCAAGTTCAATAAACAACTGTCTGTTGATCCTTTGGAACAAAGCTTTACTTATTACACAGCTGAAAGGGCATTAGGTCATTCTAATCAAGGGATGCTGACTTTTAATTTCCCCTAAATCAAGCTGATAAATATACTGCAGCTACTGAGGTTTGATGGCTTGTGCATTAACAGTGGTTATAAAAAGAAGCCTAGACAGCAAATTTAGGGTCAGATCAGGTCAATTAGCTGGAAAATGTGGAATCACCGTTGGGAAAACAGATGCCTTGATAACATTGAATAATTTCCTATCGCAAATGGAATTTCACTTAATCTCTTGAATTGATTTTGACAGTTGGAAGAGTGATATATCCTGCAGGCAGTGAAGTTTAGCATTCCCCAGGACTAAGATTTGACAGCGCCAGAAACAATCCTGTAGCCATGCTTCTGAGCAAATTGTTGAGAGAAGGAGACGGAGAGAAAGGAAGAAAGAAATCTGAGGTTGAAGGAGACTCAGAAAAGCGCTGAGATGGAGACAGACCGAACCTGAAACAGACCGAGAGACAGGGACTGAACAAATACAGGACAGAAACAGCGTTCTTCCAGCAAAACCAGAACTTTGCATGGCAGCTGAAATCCACAGCAGACTTCCACAGTCTGACAGCTGTGCCCTGATCCCTCTCCACACCATGGGCACATGCCAAAACATCCATGCCAGTCTGGCACCAGTACAGCCCAACAATCTCTGCCAACAAGTGTGATCTGTGCATGAGATAGGAACTGTTACGCAAGGGTGGGCTGTGTGTAGTGGAAAAGGATGAGCTTCTGAATTTGTGGGATGAGGTGGTTTGGTTGGGACGTGGCCTCATCCAACCACCCAGACGCCTTCCACTAAACTCAAGGCCTTTCAATTCCTGTCCTTAATGCTATTTGGTTGGGATAACAAACAGAACACAAAGGAAGAGGAAAATAAGGATATTCTAGGGTTTATACATTGTACTAAAATATTGTTTTGAGCCAGCTTCATATAATTTACTTTATGGGAAGCATTTCTGTATGGTGACTAATCCTGGAAATTGGTCCATGTAATTGCAAAGAGGAACAGGCTCATTAAACTAAATCATGGATGGCAACAGTTAGATATGCAGATCATATTCTGAGTTCTCCTTCTAAAGTGGTCTGTGTGACCTACCCTGGTTAAATTCACTTGGGAATCAGGTTGGTTATTGGTACTTGATCGACCAAATGAACCAAGTACCAAGTAGTATAGAAACTTCTCCAGTCAAACGATACTTGTGTTCAATCCTTTTTGTAGCAAGGTTGAGAAAAAATGGTTTTGCTTGTAGTCTTGTAGCTCGTAGTGCCGATTTAGCATGAAGTGTGATTGGCCCAAAACCACAGCTACAGCTAGCAGCTACATACAGTCTGTAGTAAGGATGTCGAGCATGTTATGTTTGATGGAGCTGGCAGTTCTGCCTGCCACAATGCAACAAAACCTTTGAAAGAAAGGTGATACCACATGCCTTTAGAGACTGCCAGATATAAATACATAAAATGCAGAAAGATTACTTCAGGAAAAGCTGAGAACACGAGTAACATGATAAAGCATCTCATCAAGCATGGAGAAAACTTGAGGATTGAAAGCTGCACCATGTTTGCAAGGCCAATGGCTTCTTCGACACTAGGATTTGTATTAAGGGTACTGGTATTGGTATTGGTATCATCTTACCAAGTCCTATTTGGGCATTCTATGAAATCATTCAACTAGCTCGCTCAGCTTTTAAGCTTGCTCCATCTTTACTCACCACCAGTTCGGAGAAACGTGCATGCAGCTCCTCAGCGGGCGGCATGGGGGCACTGAACTCCAGCAGCTGCAGGGGGACGCTGTCCTTGAGGTTGATCTCCGGGGGCTCGCTGCTACCGAAGCAGCACAGGAAGCCCAGGCCTGGCCGCGTCCTCTTCCTGGGGGGCATGATGGCTGTGGTGACACAGGTGGCAGTGATGGTGCTGGACCAGGAAGGTAGAGGAAGGGGCCAGGGGCAGGGAGGGGGAGTGGAGAGGAGGATGAGGCTGCTATCTAGGGGGCATGATCTAGAAGAGAAAGAAGAAAGGGGGGAAAGGTTACAGAGAAGCAATTGATCAAGTGATTTGACAGCTAACTAAAAGAAGAAATGCCACGTAAAGAACAGTATTAATTCCATTATGAGAGAACCCAAGCAAAAAGACAAGTGCTAGACATACAGACTAAGATCAATTAAGAAGCAATCCCTGGAAAGTACACTGCAGAAATGCTTAAGCAATGAGAGCCTACATCTACAAATGTCAATAACAAGGAAGAAGCAAGCCCAAGACTCTTAACAACCGTTCATTCCATCTATTCTTTCTTTCAAAATCTTCTTTATTCTATTCGCTGTATCCATATGAACATGTACCACGATGGAGATACTCTCGCTGCGTGGCAAAAGGGCACAGAGGCAGGGGCCGCCATCATATCCTCGCCTTGACATCGGCTGCTCTTAAGCCTCGACAAAGAAACCTCTTGTCCGTGAGGTACAATAGCGCCTGTGCAGTGTGTGTGTGTGTGTGTGTGTTGCTGTTTGCGCAGACTTGCACCGAGAGCTGTCCCAGCAGTGCCCTCGCTCTTTCCAAAGGAGTGTACACTGTGTGTATGTGTGTGCATGGACAGTATGTGAATGACACCCACTACAACAGGAGCAGAGGACTGAATAGGCCGAGACACCCTGGAGGATTTCCTCAATGCTACGAAAAGGATATGGGTGGTCTTGACTGTATGAATAATACACTCTTTACACCATATTATGTCCTATAAACCACGTACTTACTTCAACAATGTGAGCTTACACCCACGGCGGCTCAAAGAGTTGCCAAAGCTCTTCTTTATGCAACAGTTTACTGCATTTGTGAATGAATGCACCACGAATATGTAAATCCAACAGAAATATTTGACCAAAGGAATCAATTTTGGAGCCATTTGGTGAAATGCAATTTTAAGAAATGCATGAAACTGTCTGGACTACAGGACCAAGAGCAACAAAATCAGATTTTAAAAAAGGAATTTTGCTCCCATGAGATTTTGTAAACAATCATTAAGTAACGGCCAGAGCTTTGCACCCGTCTGTTTAATACGGCCGTGAAAGTTTATGACTTGAATTCCACGAGGAGCCACAATCTACTACATCTTGACTAAGCACGACTCTCCACCATCACTCTCTCACACATTTGCTCAGCCTTGGAGTTCTCACTGCACCGTCTAAAAATAGGCGGATGGTAAATTCTTTATGAATGCGCTGGGCCCTCGACAAGCTTAAAGGGGAAAAAATGAAAAGAGAAAACACCACATTTCCATTTTGCCCTTTTCGTCTCTCGCTCATTTGCTTTTTCCGCCTCCTTGAATCTGCCATCCCTCTCAACACAGAAGAAACAGAACCGTGCACAGCTACAAATGAACTGGAGGCTCTTTTAAGTCTTTCTATGGCTTGTTGAACATGGAGATGTCTGTGCAACCATCAGCTGGCTTATACGTATTGTATCTTAAACCTGGGGGACTGTTTCATAGTCGTTGCATCAGTGTGCTGAATGTCAATTATAGCAAGTGTGGCATCTTGTATATGTGCACCTGTGTGTGTGAGATACATTTGATATTGCACCAGTGTTATGTGTTGTGATAGCTGAGGTGACAATCCCTGTGACACCCCATGTGACCAGGATTAACCTGCTAAGGGGCTCCAGGGCAGAAATGACATGCAGGCCCCTATTGACCCGCTGTCCCTCCCATTCCCTGTGCATGCTGTACAGTTTGTATCCTGTTGCCTTTACAGCAAGTAGCCTTCGACTACAATGCAGATTACAAATGACATCTACATCAGATTTTGTCCACGCAGAGCTCCAGAAACATATCAATTAGTATCTCAGGATTGCGTTAAAACAAATGAAAAGATTGTAGACAATCCACAGTTCTCGGTGTGTTCTTAAGAACACACTCTTACACACACTAAAGTTCAGCTAAAGCTAATATTAGGTTTCAGCGGCCTGAGTAAGACAAGTCAAGATGTTATCATCCAATATTTAAGTCCTTTTGGTGCAAAGTTCCACATTTTCCTGGACAGTGAATTTATATATTTATACTAAAATAACAGGTAGACAAAGAACAACTTTAGTAAAAGTCCATCAGTGTGAGATAATAAATATAGAATCAGTCTGGTAATTACAAGACCAGATCACTGGTGGTGACACTTTTGTGCTGACTTTAGCCACAGTTTGAGGTTGGGTTTAAACACTTCCTGAGTCTCTAACGCTTTCTGGGGATGGAATTCCACTTCCACACTACTCTAACCGAGAAAGCAGACTGACCAAAAGCTGTCTTCTTAAACTGTGGTGCACAATTACCCCTAGTAATTTTAGTAATCCTACCAGCTCTACCACTGCCGGAGTTGGCCAGGCATTCTCTAAAAAGAGGGGGTGCAAGATTCTGAATAATTTTAAACATCACGCTTGAGGAAGTTCGATTCTGTCAGAATATTACAGTGATGATCATCCCTTACTTTATTATCTAGTACTTTTAGGATTTGCTTGTAGAGTGAGTACACAGGCTTAAGTGTACTCACACCTGCCTGTGACTAAGTTGTTATGCAATAAGACAGATGGGGGGAAAATCATAGTATGAGCAAAAAGCTCTGCAGACGAAAACAACCGGTGCCTGCTGCTCTTAAAAATATTAAATCGTACTTTCTATTACTACACGGCTACACAGTTGCATATCTTTACCTCTTATAGGTCACCATTTGTTATGTAACTACTACACCAATGTAATAAAACAGTGAACAGGGAACTATACTTCTTAACAATTTAAAGGCATGTACTGTAGAGGCCAACTCTCTTAGCATATAGGGTGGCACTGAATCACATTTTCTCCACTGGAAGGGCACTTTAGCAGTGTGGTTGTTTTTTTTTTGTTTTTTTTTTAAGATGTGCAAAACAACCTGCAGAGACCCTTTGACTTGTACCAATCCTGACATGGCTAAGCATGGCCTGGTGACTTAAATTGCACAGATAAGTATAGATGAGTATTTATTGTGTTGAGTTAGTGGGAAGAAGGAAATAGCACAGCACTTTAAAATAGTGAGATGATGTTCAGGGAGGTAAATCATGGAGATATTTTCCATACATTTACACTTGAAAAGGCTGCGCCTTGAACTATTAACAGTGACAGATTTTCGTTTTTATGACTATAAGATAAAGTATGAGCCCATGCCAAATCTTTATGGTGGTGAGTTAGTTATTGTTGCTGTGGACAGCTGGCGGTGCCTAATGGAAAAGAGGCCCCTCTACAGGGGTTTTAAAGCCATTCAGCAAAAAACACAACCTAAACCTCCTGTCCACTGTCTCACCCTCTCCCTCTGTCAGTGTGTGTCTGTTTCTATCTTCACTCTCCAACAGAGACCCACGTGCGGCCAGTCCTCACTCAACACCAGTTCTTCTGGCCGTCGTCCAGCCCATGCCCAGAGAAAGTAGGCCAAGGAATCCAAATACACACATATAGTATATAAACACAGGAATACAGTGCATACTGTTGATACAGGGAATTATAAAAAAAAAGCATGCGTAACCTTTGTCCACCACACAAACAATCCAAATTGACCATGTCTGCTGCCATATGTGCCTGGAGAGCCCCTCTTATCTCCCACCTTTCCATTTCATCCCTTGCTCGCCTCCCTCCTGCTCTGATTCGCTGTCATCTCCCATTATTCCCCTCTTTCAGGGTGAATGGAATGACATTTCCCTTCATCAGCCCCCCTCTGACAGTAACATCTGTCATTTTCTCCTTGCCATTTCTCCTTGCATCTCCTCCTATAGCAGCTTCCCTCCCCATTCTCTACTCTTTCCTTGCTTAAGAGACTGTTTTTACGTATTTTCTGGAAGTAATTTTGGAACCCGCTTTGCTTACAAAAGCTGGAGTCAATACATGGTTAGCCTAGCTGAGCATACAAACCGGATGGAGAGGCAAACAGCGAGCATAAAGTGGAAAAATACAACAACAAACAACTCTAGAGCTAATTAATCAACATATAACTTGTTTATTTGACCTGTAAATGACACAAAATGTAAAAATGCTAACAATTTCTTGGCTACAAATAGCCAGACGCATTGACTGTGTGCAGCTTTGCAAAGTCCTGCTGTCAAAGTGCAACCAACAAAGCTTGTGCTCACCAACCATATCCGGAAATTAGGACTTTAGCCAAGAACGTTACCTCGTAGCATCCGCTAATTTTCTTTCTGTTGTTTTTACATCTTTGTTAATGTACAGGTTAAAGAAATTGTGCAAATTAGGTGTTTTAAACATTTGTTTTTTTTACTTTGCGAGAGTCAAACTAGCCATTTCCCTATCTTTCCAGTCTTTACGTTGGGCTAGGCTAGGCTAGTGGCTAAGTACCAATTCTCTAACGTACAAATCATTAAATTATTTCCTTAACTAGTATTTGTTCTCATTTTTCTTTTGCTGTGTTCATTTCTTCGCTGGTCTTTTTCGTGTCAGTGAGTTGTCACACACCCGAGGCTCATGACATGGAAAACTGCCCACACACACACACACACACACATCCTGAGACTTCCTCACTTTTCCCAGCTCAACACTGACTGGGAAACAGATGTATGTATGATTGTGTCATAAATTACAGGAAAAGGAAGTTATCACTGAAAGAGTGACAGCCTGTGGATCTCTATAGGCTAGTGCTAATTTAAAAGCATCTGCGTGTGTCAAAATGGGAGATGCACAAAGAGGTGCGTAGAGATTTCTCACTGCTAACAGCTTGTCGTGACTGACAAGAATTTCTGCACATACATACACACCATTTTGACAAATTCCCTGCTTACGTGCTACTGCAACAAACACACAGCATCGTGTGTGCACAGGCATAGAGTCACATGTGCACACGTTTTTTTTTTTAAATTCAGACACACCCACTCAAGATTCAGATGTAAGCACACACACACACACACACACAATATTTGCATACTCACACACCAAGAGCCCTGAAGCAGAGAGAGAAGCCTGCTGGCTGCTCTGTGTTTGAAGAGTCTGGAGAGCAGCCGAGCAGAAAGGGGAGAGACAGAGAGATGAAGGAGGTGAGGGAGGGAGGCAGGGATAAAGGGAGATACTGCTGCCACTTCTCATTCAGCCCACTATCTCATCACCTCATCCCTAGCGCCGGGAAGTAGGTCAGTGGAGGAGGAGGAAGAGGAGGAGGCAGCAGTGAGGAGAGACGGGCTGCTGCTGCTGCTGCTGCTGCTGGTGTGTGATTGTGTGTATTTGTGTGTGAGTGTGCAGAGGAGAGACAGAAGAAGAGGTGTATATCTATGCAGAGATCAGTCTCTCAAACATCTGTGCCTGCGTAATTTCAATTCTCTCCCCAACATCTGTTACACAACACAATGCTTTTACCAAATACAAAATCAGATATAAAAAAAAAATAAAAAATCAAGCTCCTGTTTTTTCCATTCCTTCTGAATAGACATGCTCAGACCAAATAAAAAAAACTGCATCATTCAACCATTGTCTCTACTTTTTTTTTAACTTTTTTATTCTGCACATTCCCTCTCCTTCTTTCTCCTCAAACTACAGAGTGCTCCTGCATTAAACTGCATCCTGCTCACCTTCTTATTCTCCTTCATTCTCCTGCCTTTTCTTCCCTCTTTCACACTCCAGTATCTGTACTTGTCCCTTACTTTCACTTTAAGGAAGTGCTCTTGTCATCTTCATTGCAATACATGAATAAATTCTAGTATATTTTCTTTCACCTAACTCATGACAGCCAGAGTCAGAGAGGCAAAGAAAGAAAGGCAAGAGCAATCTGCTGTAGGAGGAAAAACAAGAAGCGGCAATAAAACTGGTCGAAACAAATAACAAGTAGAACAGGCAAAGGCACAGAAGAAAGAACAAGATTATTTTAAAGAGGCACTGAATAAAAGATCAGAGGAAAGCCTGCAGCACACATTTTTTTTCTTTGCACACACATTGTTTCTGGGTCCCATAAATGAGGACCATTCCTCCGGGGTGCTCGGCTGCGCAGAAGGGTACAGTCAGGCTTACGTAAGCAGCGAGAATCAGAGATGGAGGAGCAGTGCCACGCTGGCACACACAGGAACAAGATGTCAGATGCAGCGCCGATTAAGGGATTGGCATTTTGGCAAACAGTTGGCGTGCAGCCTGTAAGAGGAGCACACATCTGACTGAGCCGACACCAGAGGTATAAGTCAAAAAGCACCTGGAAGCGAAACTGAAAAAGATTTCAGCCCTGATTGATTTAGTGACACCTGTAGAACAGCAAGTGCATTTTAATTATATAGTTATATATAAATGGCACATGTATTAACTAATGAGGGAGCCAGCAAACTATGCCCTCAGAAAGAGGAGCAACTTGTGGATCTGAGCTCAGGGGATTTATCATTTCACATTATTATAAATCAAAAAAGACAGTTGTTCAACATGGTAATATGGAGCTCATCAGCAAATGTTCTTTCTCTTGTGCACAAGTCAGTTGGAATCGTCCACGGGAAAGTGAAAACTTTTAGAAAAATGGCTATTGCCTACAAAATTCTGGCCAAACAGCAGGAGCAATAAATGATATAAGGGAAACTGTAGAAGTAGCGTTTGTGTACTTCTATTTAAACATCACTTTTTTATACTTTTTATAACAAGTATTGTACTTTGTTACAGTTTAAGTGGTAAAAGTCACATGAAGTCCTGCTAAACTTCGTGAGAAAGGAACAAAAGAAAGGGTGTGTGTCTGTTGTTGCAGTGTTGGCGTGCAGAGCTCCAGAAAGCTCCAGGGAGGTGACACTCTGCACTCAGCTGAAACATACATGTTCAATGTGTACGTTCACTGAGACTGTGTCACTGAGAGTGTGTTGCGAGGGGTGCAGTCTCACCCACACAGTAATGCACTAAAATTATAGATGACAACATTATGGGTCATGGTTAGTATTATTGTTGATAAACACTGCAAGCAAACCAAGTGACACAAATCAAATACCAATACCAAATACCATACCCAAGATGCTGTGTGACCAGCTCGTGCCGGCTTGGTTTGGCAAAATGCTAAGATCAAAATCCAAAATCCTCACCTAAATTTGCTCCTTTGCTTAGTGAGGTTGAGTAATCCAGGTTCTGCTTAAGGTTTCTGCATGTTAAAAGGACATTTTTCTCGCCACTGTCACCAAGTGCTTGCTCATGGTGCGAATTGTTGAGTCTAGGTCTAGGTACAGTCTAGACCTGCTCATATGGAAAGTGTCATGATAACATGATAACGTCTACTACATTATTTCTGCTTTCTCTGACAATTCCCATCACAGCTGGAACTGCAGAGGTTCCTTCAGCTCAAAATATCTGAAAATGAGCTTGACTGGTTATAATATGCGCTTAAAAACGGCCAAGCAAAGATGCTGAATGAAGATTAAAGCAGATTTTCTTGGACTCTGTGGTGCACAAGGCTCAAAGAATTCAGACAGGTGAGACGCTAACAACCACTGCAGTGCCTAGCAACGTAGCGCTTTGTGTGTGCTATGCGGTTTGTAAAAAATGTGCAGCTCAGAGGACATTTTAAGAGTAAAACTCTTTTCAAGTAGCCACACTATACTTATATAACTTAGTATAATACTTGATGTAATATTCTGGCACTCTTTCTATCTCTGATTATAAAGTTTAATGGAATAATCTGACCTTTGGACATCACATACAGGATTCCTACTTGGTGGGACACCAATTGTGAACACATTCTGAAAGGTCTGTTGGCACATGTCTGCATGTCCACATTTTTGTGTGTAGTCATGGTCGTTTACTGCCATGTAAAAATTGCTTGTGTCCTTTGACATGGAAGGGAACCACTCACACTCATTAATTTGACATGAAGAAGTTATTCAACCCAGCCATTAGACACATTGGAGCCATGACACCCTTTGGATGCTGTTGCCCCAGACATGCCCTCTCCAACATACCCTACCCTCCCTCTCTACTGTCTGCCTGTCTCACCAATGACTAATGGACTTACCCCTCAATTCTTTCCTCCCCCCTCCAAAGCCAATGGCTCCAAGCCAAATCACCTGGGACGATCCCATGGACCCTACTGGAACTGTGGCCCACCCACAGTCACTACTTCAGGCCTTGGGGAAGCCATGTACACATCATACATCTTGCCCTGTTAGGGTCAGAGGCCACACTGTAGTGCTAATCACTTACATTAGTGCAACACAGAGGCAAGCAGGCAAGCATCCAGACACAAACACACATTAGTTTGTTCTGCCTCACACCAATTAAAGAGATTTTATTCATGCATCACTTCCTCAATTACATGGGATTTAACAGAATGGGTGGTCAGTTTACAAGATAAGTGACTGATCTAACAGCTGGCGTTAGACCCATCCATGATCATATTAATGTAAACATAACAAATGCACTGTACATTAGAAACACGCAGCAAGTCCACCACACACATTGTGACTTGCATTCCTGAACGGTGACGTCGCCCATCTATTCCAGCGCAGGTCTTCGCGGTTAGCAGCGAGTTACAGCCTCAACTGACAAATGACCAGAGCTGACAGTGGAGGAACTGCCATTATTTCATGCTACATTTGCATGCGATGCATTCCTGTGCTCGTTCTGAAAGCACACAGAAGGCCAGCGCTTTCATAAGGGTCTGTACACAGAGTGGCTTTCTCATGTGGACTAGGACAATGGGCCAGAGGATTTGGTTTGGACAATTCTGCTAGGGGCCTGACAGGGTAGGCCATTGCAAGGCAGGGATAGCTCTTTTGGCCTTTGCAACATTAAAGTTCCTCCCGTAGCTTTGGAGTTCATGTGCATCTGATCTTCCAGGGGACAGATATTTTTAGCAATGACAGCATCGTCTCTCTCCAAAACATTCTCAGCCTTGTTGATGGTACAGCAAACAAATTAAATGAGCAGGAAGTGAATCATTTTACTAGATTTTGGAATGGATTTTTAATATAATATTAAGTACATGTTAATTTTAATTAATAAGTTAATTTTTGCAGGTGAGTAATAAAGATATGCAAGTTACTAAAACTGAATTAATAGATACTATGGTTTGGTTGAATCCACAGACACTCTCCAAGGGTTTAATGCAGCTACTGATAAGGTATGTCTGTGTTCTTATGCCTACGTGCATCTTCCCGGAAAAGAAGAATCTGAAGATCAGAAACCCACCCTTTTTCTTTACCCCCCTACGCCCCCACTCTTTTTAACCATTCCTCCAAAACTCCCTCATTCCTTTGCTTACGTTCTCCCTCAATCACTTCCTTTCTGCCCTGCAATCAGATAGGGGAAACTGCGAGGATGAAACAGCTGAAAATCTATTCAGCTGTTGGACTGGGAGCCTTCAGACAGTGTCGCCAGGACATAGTCTGGGGGCAAGACTGTCTGAGTCAGTGGCAAAACATGCACTGGGAGACCTCATAGTGAAATGATACTTCTGAAACAACATGACAATGGACTTCAAGCGCATATAAAAGCGCCTCACATTTCTAGTCACTGTATATACAGTAACACTTCAACAATAGCAACAAAACAATGTTAAGGAGGTGTGGCTGAGTTGGTTGCACGGGGCTTTCATACAGTATAGAGCCAGCACTGTGCATAACATAAGGAAGAAATGAAGAAGTCAAAGTATCTCCATTTAAATTGGCCACAACCACAATTATTATTAATTATTATAATAGCTTGTGGTTAATACTGTTCCTTAAATATTTCCAGACTGTCTCTGAGGCAAATGCAATCACATTTGGACAGAGAGGCATTTTTCATTTTCTTTTGTTTACAAACAGCTCTTGTCAGACAGCCAATGAGAGGACAGTGTAATTACATGTAGTCGCCCCAGGTTTGTACAGTGGTTACTGATCTTGTATATAAAGCACATGCTTATAGTCCCCTCAGGATAAATGGCATTGGTTGGTGAATACTTTTCATCAGTGGGGACTAATCTGATACAAATTGGTAATTCTAGACAAGCTGTTCAAACTATGTATGACGTCCATATTGTCGTTCTCACTAATCAATCCATTTAATTTAACAGTGAGAAGCCAGATCTCCACCAGCTCTACGTGGCAGTCTTTCAATATCACATCATAAACTCTTAACACAACCAATATTTGAGAATTCTCAGAGGTCTTTTTGGCTTCTAGCCTCATTCAAAACAAACATATAAGCAGTGTCGGTTTTGAGGCACAGTAACCCACCTCACCCATAAAGAGGAAATGCCTCAACTAAACCACTGGAAAAATAGGAGGGGGTAGATGTTTCCAATCCTCCAGGGATGTCATTAATACCATTTCATTTAGCTAGATTCATTAAAAAGAAGACATTTCTTAATAAGAGGAACATTCATAATGGCGCAAACCACATGAAGTACCCGGGGAGGGGGGGGGGGGTGATACAACTATAATTTTGTAGACTGAGATTTTTACTTTGATAAAAACAAAAAGTAGTACCCAGTACCCAACCATACACAGTTGCAGTTTGAAGCAAATTATTATAAACATGTTAAACCCCTTCACAGAAGCCACGAACCGCAGACACAAGTTGCATGAACGAAAGCTGAAATAAGAACCCGTGCAGAAGCAGATGACTTTGGTGAGGTTAACAGCAAACCAGTCCGAGTTTGCAGACCCACGTTTCGGTGGTCTGACAGGAGCCACCTTGTTGATGCTTTATTCAAAAGTGCATTTTTGTTCCACCTCACTTCACATCCTTTTCTCAAGGCTTCAGCTTGTGTAGTAGTAACTGTAATCAGAAGGTCATCCACATGTTGCACATGGAAAATCCACCAGTTGCTGCATGTGAACAATACAGATGTTAACGTTTGCTCAGGAAGGAGGTTGTATTGAGTGAGGAGACCAACATCAGATCACAGACCCACTGTTGACCCACTTCTCTACTGGCTGACCGGCACATCTCTACAAGTCACATCTCTGCTCATCAAATAGACCGGATCACTGGGATAACTACGCTATTAATACTGGGAATGAGAAGAAAGTCGGCCACACCGCATTCCACGGGCCCAACATTCCCACATATTAACAGGGCTCGGAATGAAACCCAATACTTGGCATCCCTTCCTCTTGAACCCCAAAGAGCTACCCTGCCGTGTCAAATCATTTTCTTATTTCATATGGGAGGAACGCCAGAATCACAAGCTCCCAGTCTAACTAAAGACGTGTTATTATATATTTAGAAAAAAAAATTGGCATGGGTACAAGCTCAGAGTTGGTTACCATGACTCTCAAGAGGGAAGGGATGCCGGACTTCCCAGACTTTGTGTTCTTCAAACACCCCAGAGTCTCGTCTTTTTGAGGGAATGAACCATTTCAATCAGTAGAGGGTACTTAAACAAATTACACAGATGCTTGAGAAGATCCAGCTCTTCTGGGTGGTGAAAGGGGTAGCTTTTGAACTTCAAATGATACAAAAAGTGAATCACCACTATTAAAAAAATGTGTTCCCATGCTTATGCTAAAGACAACATTCACTGGTTAGCTCAGCAGTTCCCTGTAGACGTTTGTTTGTCAGCTTCCCATCATTCGAGCCGAAGTTTGAATATGTCTATCAATGTCAGTAAGTGGGCTGAGGCACTCTATATTGTGTATTGTTAAGCTATTAATCTTGCCTGGGTGAGAGGTCAACAGCTGCACCATGGAGGACAGAGGGCTTCTGGGTAATGTCTGGAATGCTCTTCTGGGACAGTTATAGCAACGCAGATAGGGACAGCCCTCTGAAGTGACCAGCATTTTTTAAAATAGCCTGCAGTAATATTGCTTTGAATTGAAGCACTGTAAAGAGGAGATATGCTTACACATCATAAGCCCCAGAAAGTGTGTCACTGGCACAGATACAATAGTGCCATTTGACATAGACTCGGTGTGGGGACTTCCAGTGAAGGAGAGAGAAGACCAGCAGCAGCTTTACTCCTGAAGGCCTCCCCGAGTTTGGTCTCTCAAACACTGTAACCACGCTACTGTAAATACAACATGATGTTAATCCTATCCAGATGATCAGATAGATGAATTTAAGCAGCTTTACTGGCCTCATCTTTTTCTCCATCTCTGTTCCTATCCTAATGAGGGGGGTGATGAGCTGCCAGTCAACAGCAGTGCCCAAAGTGATAAAAGGCCGACCGTCACTCACTAACTCTCCTTCGCACTCCCTCTAATCCTGAGAGAGCAGTTCATGCGTCCGTAATGGTCGATAAAATATGAAAAACCCTGAGAGCGCTGATGGCAGCAGAAGCTGTGTATGTACACTACGTGTGAGTCCTCAACTTTCATTAAAGCCCTCCCAACACACTGAATCTTTTAGCGATGTCACTCCACTTGCCCCCGGTGCACGTGAGTGTAGGAGGATTTCCAGCAGACTGCAGAGTAAGCCTTTAATGTGGTGGAAATGGATACTATCTTGTTCACAATGCAAAAAAACATCAAAGAAAACACACATGGCCCTATGACTGTATAAACGAGTTTTGCCTCCGGTTGATCAACCTTCAAACACAAGCCACTAAAAAGACTAAATGACTTGAATGAATTTTGCAGGGGCAATGTTTGTCTTTTCACATTGCTATCATCTCCCAGATCACATCATTTAAAAGCCCAGCCTCGAGTAAAACGTTCACAAATGCTGGAGTATCTGTTCAGAATGATTTCCATCCACAAGCCATTGGCAAACCCAAAGTAGGCGTCCCAAATCAGTTTCACAGGTCGCAAATTTGGAGGGCTGGTGCATGGACCTTCATCGCTGTACTTTTGACACACACACAAAAGGATTTACAGCTAAGTTAACAGGCTCTCAACTGGGCTTCCACGTGGGAATTGGGGCTTCAAGGTTCTTCACATGAGGAACCCTGGGAGATTAGGACTGAGTGATTATATTGGTATGAGCTGAGTTGGCTTCACTTGAGAGAAATGTGGAAGAATAATCTATAAAAAAGCAATACCAACATCCCAAGTGAAAACAGTCTGCATTTATTTTTCGTAATCAAGAAGTCTGCCTCCCTGGTTCCATATTGGGTTGAGCTGTTGCTGGGAGGAGATGGACAGCATACATGGAATGTCTTGCTGCCACTGCTCCAAAGGTCTGACTGTGTTATTGATGAACATGTTGATCAACCCACATCGAGGATCCTGAAATAGGCCTGTGCCCATTACATATGACACTGTCCCATCCTCCCTCAATTCCTGAAATACCAAACATTTCCCAGAACTTCATGTCCTAGACACCAGATCTCTATTAGCTCACTCCTCCAGCACTCCATAATGCTGAACCTGCATCCACCCATGAAATAATTTTCAAAAGAAAACGAAACTCCAAACAATCTCAGCTAAAAACCTGAATCCAAGACTACCAACCAATACGCCAGAAGCCGTGCTCATATAATGCACCAGCAGACATGGGGGTGAAGCAAGGCATGCTGTCAACACCGCTGGAGAAAGAGCCCAAACATAAAGACCACGTGCATTTCACAACCCAGCTTTTGCTGCTGTTTATGATCTATAAAGCCACCGTAGTAAAAGAAAAAAAAAAGAAAAAAAAAGTACTGTAAAATACTGCCTTCCTTTCCAATCACAACAACACAGAAATGTGGAAACTTTATCA
The DNA here is from genome assembly GCA_028641955.1 of Protonibea diacanthus. Classification (NCBI taxonomy): domain Eukaryota; kingdom Metazoa; phylum Chordata; class Actinopteri; family Sciaenidae; genus Protonibea; species Protonibea diacanthus. The sequence goes on from CM053987.1 coordinate 18,551,698, forward strand.
TCTTAGTAGGATTAGCAGCCCTTGTTGCCCACCAGCTTTCTTACTCAGCTTAAAAAATGTTTATTTTATTGACTGCAGTAGTCTGTGTTTTCCTGGCTGGATAGAGCAGCGGGATGCAGTACATGGACAAACTAGGTTTACACTTAAACTTCTGTAGCCTGTCGTGTATGCAATCTCTTATTGCTTGAACTACGGTGTAGCTATTACCCACAATGACTGGGAAGGGTTACGGGTATCAGTGTCAAGATCAAGTATCTCCTACTTACCCACTTCAGATGGGCTGCCCTGAGAGATGGATTGTCCCTATGTCGCGTCACTTCAAATGGAAAGAAAAAAAAAAAGAGCCTTTCAACAAAGCAAGGTTACAAGAATTTTTTTAAAGCATTCCTGCAGCCTCTGGCTTTAGATCCCTCTGTTTGCCATTTGGAGTTTGTGTTTTGTGGCCAAATTCCATGCCTTTGCTGAGTCTGACGATGTTTCCCGGTCGAGGTTGCTGCGTTTTGTCTGCTCTCTGTGAGCTTCTGAGCTGAGCTCTGGATTTCAGCTGACTGTGCTGCGAGCTGAGCTGTTGACATTGTCCCCGCTCTCTCTCTCTCTCCCCCTCCCTCTCTTGCTCTCTCTCCCTCTCTGTCTTTAGATCACAACCCCCCCTCCCCTTCTGAATTCCAGCTCCAGTGTATGACAGCATCTATGTGGATGTCAGCGAGAAGGTGATGGATTTTATTTGAATATAAATGCACTTATGTACAGTATGTGCATGCTGTGTGAGGCCAAGGGAGAGGGAAAGATGAAAGGAAATGACCCTTGGCGGCCTGTGCTTCCCACCCGTGTACAATCCCAACTCCACCCAATGCATTCCCCTTACTGAGCAGACAAAAAAAAAAAAGGCTGTGTATGAAGGGGGGGGGGGGGGGGTATCACACACAACGCCCAAAGGAAACTCCTTTTCCTGTCGTGTTGTCTCATCACTAACACATACATGAAAGCGCACACGCCCATGGTTTAGCACACGCATGCCAAATATGGGATTCTCCTTTTGGAATTAACCCTGTGATACGCACAGGAAAAGGCTCTCCCTGAGAGTCAATCAGTGTTCATTGAGAAAAAGGTGAGACGGATGCTTCATTGTACAAAGCGCTGTTGGCTTTGTCAGCTTCACACCATTAGCTCAGCCGAATGTAATGCAGGTCAGATGGAGGGCCACATCACGGACGTTTCTGGGAGGTAGAGTTCAAGTATGTTGCTGTGGTAATATGAGGGGTCGGTGAGTGCAAACATTAGTGTTGAAAACTTGAGGCTCCCATTGCACTGGTCAGGACCACTCCTGACCCCACATAGCCCCAGTCAGCAAAGTGAAAAGTGACCTTCAAAAGAAATTCAAGTACCACATTACCAGTGAGCAAACTAACTCATTATGAGTTCAAACAGGATCAGCTAGTGTCCTCAACGTGTCTGGAAAAATGTCTTCGCATCAATCAGCAAGTCATCATTGACAGCCTCTTGGCCCAAAACCGCCTGATCTATACAAACCCTCGGACATTTCTGGACGGCCAACACTTTGAAGACAAGGGTCAAATGTGAATTGATTTCATACTGAGTGATCTTATCTTCCTCGAGACTGTTTGTCTGCTGCACAGATTGGGCAAGGTGACAGCTTGTCTGGTGGTGATTTCTGATCAATGCTATTGATTCCAGTCCTGTTTATATAATGTGCATATAGATAAAGGGCTGCTGAACAGGTTTTGGAAAAGGACTGTAACCTTTAATGATAAAGGTTTTACTTCCATTTGTTCTCTTATGACCCTGCACAATAAATATGACTTGGGTGAACACTAGATGCAGAGAAAGTACATTTGCATTTTTACAGTTGGTATCCTCAACACAATGGCTCTGTATACTAATGCTCTGCATTAATAAAAAAGAAAAATCTGTAAAATCTGCATAGCCTATAGAAGCAGGACCCAAAGGCATACATTAAGCACCATCCATTCTTGTCTGCAACTGTGGCACTCTACACTCTCACGCATACAAGCTGGAGCCATTGGTATACCAAAGAGTGGAGAAAGGGGGAGTCAAAATACCATAATATTTGTCATCTTTCTCTTGGGACAGAAGACAGATGACACCAAGTTGCTGGTGGTAATGCCTGGGTGCATTCCTGAGCGAGCCCTGGGGACGCATCCATTAGCCCAGCTTTTAGGCCGAGCCAGCTTATCTCGATGATGTCCACTTCCCCCTACTGCTTCTTTCGTTCTCTTTCTGTGCAGCATCACTGACGTTTGCATCACATCTACTCTCTCTCACTCTAGGGTAATATCTCCATCCCCAAAAGCAAGGGAAAAAACCCTGAGGAATAGGTTAGGCTCATGCTCCAGTCCAGCTAAGTGCACACCATGTGCCCGTGTCCCTATGTCATCCATCACAGCCAAGAAAATTACATTGGCTAACTGACGTAAATGGAGTAGGATCGGCATGTTTGTGATAAACATCATGCACCCTTAAAAAAAAAAAAAAATCCTGGAATCCCGGGTCCATCTGTTCTCCTTTTCTTCTCTGGGTTTGTTTTCACTTGCCTTGGACAGCATGCACTTTGCAGGTAGAAAGACAATAAGAGGTTACACACTCATCTGCAATTTCACATTGTTACTGTGTACCAGTGAGGTGACCACAAATTGTGGCCTCTACAAACTTGGCTTCACCAAACTTGCACTGCCCTCCCTGGGTAATTCCTTTAAAAACACAAGTGAAGCTGGTGTTTACCCACAGTAGGATCACACTGGATGGCAAAAGTCATGCCTAATAAACTAGTTGCAGAGTATGTGGAGTGAGTCTTTGCAGATCTGTGTTCAGTGAAATGACACGCAGCTCCAAACAACCTGCCAGTCACTTGTCTATCAGCTGGGTGAAGCTTGCTGAGTTGCTGCCTAAACCTTCCTGTACCCACTGAGGAAGTGGATAAAAAAAAACTCCACTGAGCATTCCAGTGCAGTAACTATTACCGTCTGGCTAACAAGTGCTACATTTAGTCAGGGGGAGCAGTAAAAAAAAGAACTTGGCTCCGTGGAGAGTTGGACAAAAGGTGAATGGAATATTGGAAAAGAAGAAGTGGGTCACCCAAGGTGGTCTCGTCCAGACTCACAAACCACTCCTTCTCCTTTAGACCTCTCATACGCAGGAGCAAACCTGATAACAGGCGACGAAACAGCTGGAGGAGAGGCTGTAAAGAAGCGTTTAAAAGTGCAGATATTGGCATCTGGAGCACAGTCTTTCCAGGGTTGTCACAGAAGAAAAGTGGCGAGAGTCCTCCAAACCGGCAGCTGCCAGAGCAAACAGTCATGTTTTACGACATGTTGTTTCTTAATGTATTATTTAGGGTGTCTTTTAACCAGCCAGCTCTCATTTATGTTTGTTTTGTTTAAGCAAGGAATTCCTCATGACAGCACTTTGCACACAACCATTTCTTTCACGCCCGCACAGAGATAAATTGCTAGTGAGAAAAATACACCCGCTGCACAAAGCCTGAACTCTTGACAGCATAAACATGAGGGCACATTTTTATACATGGTCTAATTGTATGTTAGCCATAAATCATGACAGTAGGGAACACTACACTATCCATCTTTTAAAAGCCTCCACAGAAAAGTAGCCTAATGAAAGTAAAGCCATAAACCATAAATCTAAACGTAGTCTCTGTGTTCTTACGGTGACATTCTTTCCTGTATTTATTATTTACACCATTACTGCTAGGACGCACTTCTGCCTTAACGCTTCTCTTGCGTCACAAATACATGATAATCCACCTGCTTTCACCAGTGTTAACGGAGAGTAAACGAGTATTCCGACAGGATTACCAGTCATTTGTACTGTGAGTGAGTGAGTGCTTTTGGGGTGTTTTGTAAAAGTACCGGGCATCTGAATGGCTCTTTTGTCCAAGAGGCAGACTGGGCAGGGTCAGAGGTCACCGAACCGCCTGCTCCCACAGTACCTCTGCTGTCTGCCTGGATATGTGCCAGCTAAATGCTGTCATGTTTGGACAATGGTCCGGCTTTCCGCTGACTGACTCATGACAGCTTCATCATGTTAACCAATGATGTAAACGCCTTGATCTTTGGGCATGAAAGCCATCACTATTAGACTTTGAATCATGTCTGAATAATTTAATCTCACAGTGCAACCATTTTGAAAAGCCGTGATGCACAGTTTTTTCCAGGATTACCTTCAGGTTTCAGATATATGCGATGCATATATAAGTACAAAAGGGCCCACATGAAAACCATACTTTCATTCTAATACATCACTTCTCATAGCTCTTTGACCACAATGAATCCAGGTGTGTGGACTGTAAAAGGGAGACTATAGAGACTGACAGAGAATACTAATGGGAAAAAAGACTGATGGTAAAACTGAAAGGAAAGGTCCTTACTCTTTTTCCAGATGCTTCCATTCAAAAGCAAGGTTTATATATTCCAGTTGCTATTATATTGGCAACATGGGGACTTCTCTCCACAGAGTGCAACTTCAGCTGTACGACTGACATTACAATTTATCACCGTTTCTTATCCCGCCATTCAAAAGAAAACACTCAAAAGTACCTATCTTTACAGGAGAGACTTTTCAGAATGAGTTCCTTCTTTGCTGACCACAGACTGAACCCACAACTAAGACCTGCATCTGAGCTTTTCCAGGTGTAAGAATGTCCCTTCTTAAAATCCATTCAAAACAATGTAAATCAAGGTTTTTACGTCCCCCAAATGCATTGCCTATGTCCATGTATGGTGGAGCATGTCTGGGAAGTTGTGATGGGAAGTTTAGCCCAATTCTAAACATTACATTTGCAGGGGGTAAACCCACTCTGTCGTATCGGCTCGCCACACCACACATACACACACACACATGCAGGGTCATGGCTATCATAGCGTCTCCATAAAACATCTGGGAGTCATCAGTTCTGCTAAAGGAGGCCCCCTGTGAACAGGTGCGTGTCTGTGCCCATGACCTTATGCCTCTTTTTGACCCTTGACCTCTTGTTACGGTTTGGAAACTGTTTGAATCCGATGGCACCATTGGACACAGACGGTGCTGTCTGAACATCCAAGGTCACATTACTTTAGAGTGATGGCACTGGTGACTGTGGCATATTTGCTGCACATAGTATTGCAGATTAAAGGTTCAAACAAACAAATCAAGCACTGCAAATTTTAACTAGGTTATGAACGACTCTGCACAAGGAGCTATGATGATTACTTGTGTCAAAACGCACAGAAATAAGCAAACTAAAGGAAAAAAAAACAGTTATAATTATAAATTTGCATAATGCTATGACTGCAAAGATTGCAAATGACTGCAAGAAGCAGCCAAGCTTTTGAAGCCACTGTGACAAAAAAAAAAAAAAAAAAAAAAGATTTTATCACAAACCAGGGGAAGTGCATTTTCTAAAAATAGCCCACTAATTTTATTTTGAAACCTTTTGGTCTGGCTCAGCCATAATGGGTCCAGGCGACCAGGCTAAACCCACAGTTTACTCTAAGCGACGCGGCTGAAAATAAACGACAGCCTGGCTTTTTTTTTTTTTACCCCCTTGTTGCTCTTTCCTGGTAGAGGTAAAGTTTAGAATGATGACTTAGCTTAGAGTGTTGCACTACTGTGTACAGCACTGAAACTGTCTTATGTGTCCAGAGATGACAGAATAATAACAAACACTTCCTGTTTATCTCTGTACAGTAGGTCATGGCAGTCTGCCCTGTGCTGCTGACCATTCCAACACAAATTCTGTTATCACTTCTTAATGTCGAAGGAAACACTACTGTTTCCTATTGTGATGCTTTAAGAGCTTCAAGAATAAATATGGCAAAAATCACATCAAAAACAGAACACCACATTCAAGGATCCACGAGGTTCTGAAAACACCATCCGCCCCAGAAATGTATCAAATTTCAAGTTATTTCCCTACAATCATACAACATATCTGTGTGGCAAAGCTGCCAGGCTGAATAGCAGTCGACCTTTGACCCATCAGCATCACTCAAGCACACGTGCCTCGTGTTCCATCCAACCACACAGAGAGTTTGTCTGCCCAGCTGCCTCTTAAACGGTGGGAAGGGTCAGACATGTTGTTACACTGATTTACTATCCCCCTAAGTTAAAGAGCCCTTTGCCACATCCTGTTCCCCAGCTGAGAAGGAGCTCCCTAAAAGTTACTAAGCGGTGTCTTCAGTGGCATTATTTTAGGCTCATCACATGGATTACACTGTGGTTCGCTAGGTCAACGTGTTCCTTCTAGTGTTTGAGAGGAACATACTTTGGCAAAGGGCCCTTGAAATGAATAGTTTCAGGGACTACCCCTCTGCTTTGGCCGATAAGCAGCTCTCAGCTCTGTCTGCAGGAAGCTATCAGGCATACACACACGCAAACCAAGTGGAGTGGAGATTACACCCAAGTTCAGCTGATAAGAACCCAATCTTAATTTGTCACTCCATTCCTTCGCATCTATGTCACAGTGCACAAAGAGATATCGCAGCTGCAGAATAATCTACCCACTCTCCACATCTGCCACTGTGCTACACCGCTTAACTGTGCAAACTGCATGCAGAGAGGACATTCAGAGAATACTTACAGGATAGTTCTGGTTGAAGACAACTTTGTTAGCCAAACTTCTTTGGAGGAGATAACATTAGTACAATGTTATAATAACTGGTAGAAACTATGGCCCAAACTATAAAAATAGGGCTAATATGAGCTAAAATTTCAACATGCTGTGAGGTTTAATGATGTGTCTACTGCATGTGCAAGAGAGTGACAGAATGAGCTGGCGTGACTGTTGGAGAACACATATGTATCTTCTCACTGCTGTGCACACGACAGACAAAGTAAATACATATAGCCCCATGCTGTGTGGAGGGGCGTTGGGTGGGGGGGTCGGGGGCTGGAGGTGAAGGGAAGCGTTGCTGAGGGGGCCCATTGTACACCGATTACCCGCAAGAGGGCTAAATGATGCTGTTGATTAAAGCCAGCTGAGCCCACGGCAGGCTCCTGGAGTGGCAGACACACGCCCAACACCACGTGCCGCTGAAATCCATCTGGCCTCTCAATGACACACACACTGACAAGTCAGTCCTGCGCGCTTGTTCATTTTCTGCTGCTTCAAGTGTACACAAATACACACCCACACACACCCGCAATGCTTGTGAATGCAGTGCAGTTGGAACCTGACCACTTTGCTCCGACAAACACATACGCAGGTTTGTGTTGCTACACTGATGAGGACATTCAGTTGATTGCAGTCATGCCTGAAGCTGAATCTACTCGCCCTTTGAAAAAATAATGGGTTCATTATGCTTTAAACTAAGTGCTTGTCAGATTGTTGAACAGTGTCTAGAAAGCCCCTCATTCAATACCTCTTCAGTGCTGGAATTTAGAACAATCACGCAAAACACACAAGCACAAGCAGCTACTCCCTTCACTTTTCATGTATAAACAACCAAGCACAATAATTTCAATGCCTCTGTGCACTGCTGTGTGATAGCAGGGTTTTTGCCCTACTTTTGAGTGTGGCCATACAGAACAGTTAGAAAAACTTTTCCCTTCAGGGCAAGTGTTGCCTCACGGCTAGAAGGTTCCTTGCGCAAACCCTCCAGGCCTGTTGGGGTCTTTCTGTGTGGAGTTTCCCCAGTTCTCTCCTGATATAACTCTAAATTGTCCATAGGTGTGAAATGGTTGTGTGTCAGCCCTGTGATGAACTGGCAACTTGTCCAGAGTTTACCCCACCTATTGCCCAGTGTTAGCTGGGATCAACTCCAGCACCCCTGATAAGAATGGTAATGGAAAATGGATGGTACTGTATGGATGGACTATTCCCTTCAGATGTGGTCAGAATATGTAGTACAAACTAGTGAATTAGCATGCCCTGGCTAAAGTTGCTATTATAAATAATATTTTTATATTAAAATAAATCACACAACTACTTGTATGTGAATGGGGTCCCTTGTAGTGACAAACCCAGAGAATTAGACTGTTTTTAGTGAGAAAGCTAATAAAAACCCACTGGAGTGCACCTAGCAGTTAAAGTTGGCGGAGACCAATCACAGAGCCAGAAGGAAAGTGACTACATTCACCAGGTGGCCAGAAACATCACTCTAACTTAATGCTAGTGTTGCTCCTTATCTGCTGGATGTGTAAATAGGCAACAGTTTGCTAACAAGTTACCAATGTTGTCCATCTAAGTGGCCAATCTGCAGGTTTGAGGAGTTTAAATGTCCTCAGTTTAACCTCTGCTGAATCATTCTATTCTTTTTGGTCCTCATAACTATAATACAAGGAAACATTCACACACACATAGACACAATTAGATGATTTCTTGTCCGGTGTGCTCAAAAATATGACCTTTGTTGAACTCAACAAGTGGTGCATCCTCAGGGACATTATAACTGCAGCCATGAGTAGCATCATCAAGAAACAAGACTGTAGTCATAACTATAGGCATCATTCAGTCATTGTACACTGTATTTATTTAAATGTAGTGCAGATGTTGCCTTACCCATGCTTCAAAAATGCATGACGTTGCAGAAATATATCTGCAGGTTATAAGAGAAGAAAAGTTGTCACACAATGAGCATTTGTGCAGTTCGCTAGCCTCCAGAGGATGAAAACCTGCTCGGAAAAAAGAAAGAAAGAAAGAAAAAAAAAAAAAACCTTGACCCCTGTAGTACAAATCTAGGTTAATCACATCTGCTCCGGCGGCGTACAATCAACACATATTGTTCCGATTACATGCTATTTAAGTTAAATGGCCAGGTTGGGTCTTGTTGTCCCATTGCACGCTGCAACAAAAATGTGGGTCAGCATTTTTCCCCCACAGCTTTTCCTCTCCCTGCATCTTAGTTTCCTTCGTAGAACAATGAGTCTGCCTTTTTTTTCTTCCTCCCTAGACAGTAGGACTGTAGTGGGAACTGGCATTATTATGACCACAACGGTCACTGTGGTGCACAAAGACTGTTAACGCGCCTGCCCTCTGAGATGCAGGGTGTGATATGAAATAGAACCCAGTGACCTCGCTTCACGATTTCACACTTGCTTTTAAAAACACAGCCCAAATCAGATATTTTCAATAATTACGATCATGGATTCCATTAGGCTGGGATGAATGAATGAATGGAAATGGAAGAGGAAAAAGGGATCAACGGCAACCTTCATGCTCTTCCACTGTCAACAGCCTCCTATTTGAGTGGCACTGTTCCTTGGGGGAGCCAAAATGGCTTACTCAGCTTTGGCCTAGTGTTCTAGTTTTACCGGAGGCAACAGTGGAAAAAAAAAAAAGAAAGCCGAGCCAAGCTGGAAAGGTGTCTACAACTGTCGGTCCAAATCTCAATACCACAGCTAAAAATACACTACAGTAAAAGTACTGACAATTGATATACCATTACATTTACAGTTTTTAAGTAGGAATGGATTCTAACGGGGGAAAAAAGGAAGAGAAGATAAGTCTGGGAAATGTACTGCGCACCACTGACCAGTAGCCAAGAGCATGAGACAGATTTATGACCAGCGTCTGTTTTAATACTTTGTCAACTGTGTTCTTAGTGAGGTTGTGTGTACGTGTGTGAGCTCAAACGCATGCGACACATAAATGAATCACAGCAGGGTTTCTTCCCTTCATTCTGTTTCATGAGCCAGACCAGCAGGCCTCTGATCAGCAGATCCTTTTCCTCTTCCTCAAGCTCCTGGATGGAATGTCAGGAAGGCAAGGTAATGACGGGTAGGGTGTGTGCGAGTGTGTTCATTCATGCGTGTGCTGTACGTGAGTGTATGTATGAGTGTATAGTGGAAGTGGAAGATGTGTGCTCACTCAGCAGTGAGCCTTGTGATGCATGACACGATGAGACTTTTTGATTTGTGCAGGTGATGAATGGAAAATTCGGCCATCGGTGGAATGTATCAAATCTCAGTGTATCCATCGCATTGATGCTCTTTTGTTCATGCATTTAACAAACCATTATTCCCTCGCTTCCTTTCATTTTCTTCCAAAAGAAGTGTGGGTTGTCTGCACCTCAAACGTGTTGTTTATCTCTGGTTTAAAAAGGTGGAAAATGGGCCGGATATAAAAATAAGGCTTCCATTTGTTTACGTATGTGGGTCTAGCTCCCGACTGAGGACCGCGGGAGCAATATCCAAGGGGTGAGAGATAAGAATGCACAAGATTTCCTGCCTTGTGGCGCTGCGTTCCCCAAACATCGCCTCATTTATGTACTGCGGCCCGTCGTCAAGGCAACCTGGCTGTGAATCAGGGCCCAGCACAAGAGTAGTGGTGATCCAAGGAAGGGAAAGAATGAGAGAGGGAAGGAGGCAAGGTGGTAAAAGGCTTGGAGCAGTTCTCGAAAATGAGTTTGTTTTTTGTTTTTTTTTTTAAAGAAAACTGATCAAGATGAGTTTCTTTAAAATACTTTAAATATTAATCTCCCTGTAGAGAACACATCATGTTGTCACTGTGTGCAATCATGGCAATACCTCATTGGTGGTGAGGCAAGCAATAAGTCACACACCACAAACTATTTCACTGGTTTTAATGATATGGATCAACTGGATCCTCCGGCTGCAAATCAGCTCTCTGTGATTTTCCTGATGTAAATTCAAATGACAGACTATAGCCAGACATGGTTGCTATAGCTGCTGTTAGTTAATGTTAGCTTAGTTTGTTAGCCAGGTTGCCCAGACTGTGAGCTTAGAGCACCGGGGGAGTGTTAGTATTTGCACCATAGGCATCGGGACCACCGGGAAGAAGAAGAAACCGAAGAAGACATTGACAGAGGAAGCTAAGAAATGAAAAGCAGAGAGAAAGCGGCGAGCAAGAAGCCACCGGACAAGAGTAAATGTGGGACTGACTTTTAGCGGTTTGTGAGAGCTTGGTGAAACAAAAGGCTGAAAGACAGACGCCGAGCTGGGCTGACTGCTGTTGGACTAGTAAGTAATATTAGCTGGCTGCTATGTCTTGTGTTGTTGACCTTGCTTGATGTTTGCCTGTTAGCAAAGTTGTTAACTCGCTAGTTTTTGATCATAAGTAATGTAATCAGAACAAATACACGTGTACAGCTATCCATATTTACCACAGTGGTATTAAAGTCTAAAAACTGGGGCCACTAAATCACAAAAATACCAGTTTCTTTGCAATGATGCCTTCAGTTTATAAACACAGCTCACTTCTGTCCAAAATGTCACTCCCTGCTGGCTTCTGGTATTTCACAACCACTTAGCTTTCAGTAGTATTAAAAAAAAATCCATCCACGTTCCTGCCATATTAAAGCTGATCTCTGTACCGTTGTCATAGCCCCAGTTAATTGTGCATTTAAGGGATTTTGTTTGTCAGCGCAGCAGGATGGGGGTGGGTTGACAGGGATGTGTGCATGGGTTGATATAGCAGCATTAAAGTCTGCACCAAGGGTCTAGTCTATCTACCTAATACCTCTAATCCAGCCCCCACTGCGAGCGTAAATTGCAGTAGATGTAGTCAAGGGCATGGTTACAGTCCAGTAGCATCACTGCCACTACACTGACCCCATCCCCCCACCCCACTCCACCTCTTTCTCCTTCTCTGATGATCACAATATCTTTCCTTCGCTATATGGCACAGCTAATCCCGGCGACTACAATGTGAAGGTAGGGGGTAGAGAGAGGTGAGGGCAAGGGGGTGGGGAGTTTGGGCACATGGATTTGTGATGATGAACGGAGACTGGACTTTAACAAACCATTTTCTAGATGGATAACTGCCTGAAGAGATATTGCAGACTCTGATGCTTCATGAAAATGGGCAGTTCGCCGTAGCTACTGCGATTGGGAGAGAGGCAGAGAGACAGAGAGAGAGAGAAAATATATCATCCTCCAGTAGCTTTAATGCAGGCCAATTCCTGCCTGGCTGAAACAGTCAGAGGGTTTGGCACACAGAGCAATGGCTTATGGGTTATCTCTCCATCACTCCATCGCTGACAGGAAGGACTTTTCAACACACATGTGCAGACAGGCACACATGCGGCGCATTTAGCTCTCTCTAGATCTGTATTTGTCTCATACTGGCACTTCTGTTTGAAAAAGCAAACACTTTAACTACACACCAGTAATGGCAAAACTTGTCACAGCAACCGCTGCCAACAGCACATTAGTGGAGAGGAGTAAGAAGAGAGCTCCATAACCACAGTAGCAAAGAAATGGATGCATGGGAGGGAATGCACTCGAAATGACTAATTAGTCAATGGCTGGACTGGAAAGAACTTACATCATAAGCCATCTGGCACAGTCGGTGATGATGCTTTAAATGAAAGGAAGCTGAACCTGGATTCATTTTTCCAACTCATGTAATCTCACAAACGCACAGACGAGTTTGCCCTGACATAAATAAATATAAACATCCCCTGATAAACTCAATGCACATGGATACAGAAAGCACCAAAAATAACCTGCTCTCCACGGTTGCTAGGACATGGCTGGGTCATTCGAGTTTTGCCTGTTGGCTCCTGTCGTTTGTTTACCCCCACACTTCCTGAATGCTGATGGCAGATAGTCTGCTGGTTTATACAAGTGGAAGGAGAAGAAAAACAGCACACTGCTCTGAGAGGCTGCTACATGATGGAAAGGAGGAAGAGGAGTAGGATAAGGGAGGGGGGGTGGCAGTATCCCAGTAACCAAGGGAACAGCACAGAGGAGGTCACCTGATGGCTTCATGTGATATTTACCACGAGGGGGTGATGGAGTTTAAATCAGAGGAGGATGACAACAGTTTTACCAGGCTTCCGCCCCATCTCCTCTCCATCTGCAAAACTTTAAAACCCATAATCTACATGGAAGCAGATGAGAAGACGAGAAGAGGAACTTTTTGAGAATGAACAGTAGGTCAAGAGGTAGAGTGAGGGGTAGCGTTACAGGTGAATGGAAGAAAAACAGACGGGTAGAAGGGATGGCCTGGTAGTGCTTACGGATGATGGAGAACACCCACGGATGCTAAATCTGGGAAAAGGACACAGTTTATAACACAGCACAAATAAACGCCTGGCCTTTCAACAGTCCATTTGAAGTGCACTGCCAGCGCAAAACCTGTGCGAGATCAGCCTGCCTCTCCAGAGGGATAAAAGCCAAAAGGCCCCATTTCAGCAAGCCTCTCCTGAGACAGACCCCTATTCATACGGCCTCTGAATGCTTTAGTCGTTGCCAACCACGCGGTTTGTCACTTGGCGAAAATAAGTTTTTGAAAAGAACTTGCCGGGGATGAAGGATCTATGGCTCATGTCCACTGTTCAGATGGTGTTTGCCTGTTTAGTTACTAGATAGCAAAAAGACAGAACCATCTGTTATCATTAATGGATCCTTAACTAACATTTGCCCATCCATCTCAGAGCTCAAACACAATGGGATGGCAGCGGGCTCTGATGATGCATAGCAGGCTGGGAGCAAGCCTGTAAAAGTGCCTGTCACAGCTTTCTGTTCTACTTAAGAGCTTTGAACAGCAGCATAAAGTCATTACACGACTGGAAAAAAATGCATGGGAAGATATAGAAGCCAAATTTAGTAATCCAAAAGTCTTTGCAAGAATTATGATGGCGTTGAGCTTATAAAATGTTTTACTGTTTAGTAATGGCCATTGGTTTTAAACAAAGTGAAATCACTGGGGAAGTTAAGTCTGATAGTGTATGTTTAAACATTTTTTTATCCTCAGGTCAAACAATTTATGATTATATGGCTCCCAAACCCTGCAGGTGAGGACAGGATATCAATATTATGATAGATTAGAAGGGAAAACAAGATGAGTGACTGGGATGCATTTACATCTTAAATCTTGTTAAGATGCTTCAGCCTTGGAATACTTTGATAAAACACATATGTCATGCCAGTAAAGTGAATTACAGTTGCAAAAACTGAACTGAGGATGGAGGTGGGAGGCTTGTTTATCTGCCAGCCTGTCTTATCTACAGTAAAGAGTTACAGGCTATTTATTTGTTACTCAGCATAGTCAAACACAAGGAAGTAACTGTGGATTTAAATTCTGGGAATATTTGCAGAGACACTACAGCACCTTGTGAGAATGAAACAAACCCTGTATTTCAGGGGAATCCCATGAAGCAAAAGTAAAAAAGGAAACAGTACCAGTATCCAAATGTGAAAATGGAATCAATGCCAGCGCATTAAAAGGAAAACTGGAATTCACAATCTAAATATACAACGCCACAAACTTAGTTTAATGAGGTAATTCTCTCAGTCAAATGGCACATAATGTACATGAACCAGAACGAGTCTCATTGACAAAACGGCAAACTCAAAGCTATAAACTTGACCTATCTCAGGTTCAATATCCAGCTCTGGAGCCAGGACATATTCTGCAAGAGTAGCCAAAGTAAACCCACCAAAGTCTGGCCCATTCTCAAAACTCTGTGTCATATATCCATGTCTCGATCTCAGCCCCCATCTGAAATTATTCACTTGTAGGGAGTGCTTTTTGCCAGGCTTCTTTATCAGTGTGCTGAAAAGCCTGAAAGATCTCACCCTTCTGAAAAGATAAACTGTGTAGTCGAGCCAGACTATTAGGGAAGGGGACTGGTCACACAAATGGCTTAGACAAGTGGTTTGGGACTCAAAACTTCTGCTACCACTAGGGTTTGCTGGGAGTAGAGGGGCCTTTCAGCAATGGTGGGGCTCAGCCTCTCCGAGCCCGGAGGACCCCAGGGGAAAAGCTAGTCCAGAGAGCGGGGGACTCTCACGGACAGTCAAGAAATTTTCCCACAATCAAACATACAAACAGAGCTGCACAGGGCAGCGAAAAGGACCCTTGTCCACCAAGGAGACTGAGGGAGGGAGGGAAAGAGGAGGAAGAGCTAACAGTTACAATAACACAGCCCAAAGAAGTACATCCTATACCATATCTCTTCCGAAGAGGCCCCTAATGGTGAATGCACTCTATAGACAAACACTGTCCTGTGAACGATATGCAGTGGAATTCAAGTTTTTTCCAGGCATCTTTAACCTGTAGGTAACCTTAAGTAAATTGTACCTCAGAGGGCTGGTATGGGCCTCTACTAGATCATTTGGCTTAACCCACACAGTTCATTGGTAAATGGCCCCATTAAGGTAATCTGTTTTAAGCACAATCTATTGCTAAAAATACCATCTGCTAGGCATTAAATGGGGTGTCAGGCCACTGAAGACATGCGGATTCTTCGTCTTGAGGAGTTTAGGCTAATTTCAGGAGGATTTGATCCTGGGAAACAAACAATGCTTGATAAAAATCTAAGGGAAGACAATACAGGCCAAATGATTTATCATCAGTTTGGCATTTGGGACCAAAACTACTCAGTTTTCAAGCAGAGGGAATTCTCAGGTTAAAGAGGAACCGGCTGAACTTTGTTGTTAGCTCTTAGGCAAAACAAAGCCACATGACACTAGATAGATTTTGTATGCTAGTAGTTACCCAACCCGACATGTCAAGATAATTAAATCTAAAGCACATAATGACAAGTTTTTTGCAAACACAATATCCTTGAGAGCCAGACAGGCAGTCGGACGAGGTCAGATGTCAAAAGGTCACCTTTCACCACAGTTAACTATGTGTGGAAAACAAAAACATAGGTTTGACCTCTGATACAAAGAGCTACATCTATTATGATCAGATTACGTAGCTTCTTTTCAGAATTCCTACTGCAAGTTTGATTATTTAGGGAGAAGAAAAACCTAAAACTGCTTTGAGGATACACCTGGATGATACAAAAGCAGAACCCAACTGAGGAAGTTGATAGTTTTGACTCTGCGGTGTTTGGAGTCAGGTCTTCAGTCATGTATCCCACTGTCTTTGACCCAAGCCAAACTCACCATTCTTTTACCGTGTGATTGATGTCCTTCTCTTGGAAATCTAAAGGTTACATCTTGAGAAAATGTGGCATGCAAGCCTCCTTTCAAGCGGGTCGGCAAAAGTCTTCAAACTTCCTTTTATAGAAGTAACCCCCCGAGCTGGATATCATAGCCATTATAAATAAGAAGCTGGAATGCAGAAGGGGAAAAAAATAAACATCCAAGCTGCTCCGTTATCTACACCCAGCTGTGCAGTTTAGAGGCCGATCCTTGGAGATGATGTCACGCTGGCATTGTGTTACTGTTAAAATAGCGTTCCTACAATTTTGCGTGGATACTAATTCATTCAAGGAAAAGCAAGCAAACTAAGGTCACATAACCTTAACTGAAATAGTTCAACAAAGCTGAAACTGCAATGAATGCCCAATCCGCCATCATGAAAGCATCAAGGAATGAAATATAATATCAACTTTGTGAATATAGGCATCACTATGAAATAGTCTACCTTACGTGGTTGAGTGTAGGTGGTCATTAGTGGTTCAAAAACCAAAGTCACAGTGGTCAGTTATGTTCACTGGATGGTGTATACAGACCACAAGGTCAAAACAGAACATCTAAGAAACTGACAGAAAAGAAAACTCATTTTAAGGGTACTTAAAGTAGACCACAAGGTAGTGGGGTAATGTTGGGTTCTGGTTTTAAAGGAGTACCAAGGAGAAAGGGTAGATGGAGGAACATCTCCAGGTGCAGCATTTCAAGCTAAATCCAGAGGCAGAAGTGAATCTGAGATGTGGAGGTGAGGAGAAACCTGCAGTCGAGAGAATACGGGGGACTGACGCAGTGGAGGTTCAATAAACGATTCCATATGTGCTCCAGATCCCAAGTCAAAGAGCTGCTTTGTGCTCAGTGAGGTAGCACGCGTGGACACAAGTGGAACCCCACTCCCGCCCCCCGCCCTCGTTTCTTTCCCTTCCTTCTACTGACAAAACCTATCTGGGCCTTTTTCGGTAGCTCAGGGTAATATTAGCAAAAGGTAGGGGCAGGAGGAAGGGGTTTGGATGCCTCAGCTCTCCATCCAGCAGCGTATTTTGACGGGAGCTAATGGCCTGTGACTACATGGAGACAGGGGACCAAAACAACCATTGCATTGACTTAGTTGTGTGGGGGGTGAAGGAGGGTAGAGGGTAAAGGGGACCAAGGGTGAGAAAAAGGGGGGAGAGGTAGGGGGCAGGGAGCTGTCAGAAAGTGAAGACATATTAGGATCTTCTCAACCTCCATTACCCCCAGTGCTAAATCATTCCCAGTGATGGGGAAATAATTCCTCAAGACATTAAAGAGGCAATCTTACATGAGCACCTGCTCCCTGTGTGTTTAGCCCTGATATGATTGAAGAACCAATCATCTGGCCATCATGCACACTTAATGCAAAATACTACCTTTACTGTAGCCACAAGCTCTCCTCCGTAGAATCTGAGCAATGCATGGTGAAACCGAGACTTAAATTGCCTCTAATTTATACCAGTGGTGGAAACATGCAAGTCTAATCAGGTAGTCAAGGCAGCAAGCTACTGTTTCCAAAAACACTACAGCGGTGCGAGTGCATAAAAGCCTAGCTAACAATGACGCATTGTGCAGACCTGTGAAAACAGAACTTGAGGTGTCTAGCCTATCTATAATAAAATATCTGGGCTTTATGATATTTTAATTAACCACATGATTGCGCACCTCATTTATTTTACATTTAGAGAGAGTGGGTGTGTGATGAGACTGACAGGAAATTAGACTACAGGGAGAGACTGAGGAGGAGGAAAAGGGAGAGGGAGGGGTGGCGAAAAAATGCAAAGTGTCCGGCACTATTTTGTTTAACAGGTCCCTTTGGACAAGAGGTTTTCTCCTTTGACAAAGGGGTACGTCACATCACCTACGAATGTTGGTTTTTCCAAGAAATTGCGGTAAATATAGTTTCATAACTTCTTATAAATGCTACAAAAACGGAGTGACACAAAGAACCAAAAGAGAAAGTACATTTTGGAGATTATTGGAGATTATTGAGGCGAGTTGCCAACAAATGAGATCATATCATAGCACTCCCCATGCTAATCTGATGCCATGGCTCTCTAGCATGCCGGTGCAGTCCTGCCATGCTGACGTTCCTTTCCACCTCAGGTTCCTCACAGCGGAAAACAGGCTCACTACTGTATGAGAGTAACAGACTAGAGCCTGTTGGAACCACCCATCAGCAAGCCCTGCATACTGAACCCCTGTTTCCAGGACCTGTGCTACAAAAGCTACGATAATACCATTAGTGTGCAGGTCTTAGCTGCATCGCTAATCATCCTCACACAGTTTCTTGTAGGTAAAATTTTTCCGCTTATTTTGGATTAGTCTATCAACTAGCAAGAAGAAGACTGTTCAGAGAGAAGCCCATTTTGAACCCTGCAATATGCAGGCTATGTAAGTGTAATTCATGGTGTAAAAACTTTTGCCCCCTGCTGCAAAAACAAATCTGTGAACCAAACCAATTTCACTTTTTCCTCATGTACTCATAAAATGAAGGTGCTAGTAAAGTAGAGGAGGTGGGGTTTCTGGGGGTCATAACCACTTGTGACTGAGGACTGGGAGAAGAAAAAGGGGGGAGTGTGCACTTTTAACAGACGCTGTGTCTGGTATAGGATTATACCCTCACAGCTAATTACTCCCAGACTCTTTCGCTCTGTGCCAGAAACTCTGCACAGATACAGTACGCCGGCATGCTGCCTGCTATCCACAACACAAATAGAGGAGTGGGCTGGAGCAAAGACTGGCGCAAGGCCTTATTGGTGCACTGTGGCCGTGTTAGTGATGAGTTCAAGGTCAAGAAGAAAAAGCCCACCATGCTTCAGCTCCTGCCCTCTCCTCCCCGCTGCACCAGATTCTCACCTTACGGCCATGACTGGCAGAGGCAATTGCCAACCAAAACATCTGGCCCTGGTTCAAGTGAGTAAACCTCTGCCTCAGCGGCTGGTTGGGAACAATGGTTCTGTCTTTCCCCTGCTGGCCACCCCTTCCCGTGGAAGAAGAGCCTAGACTGGGCACGCACACCACAGCCATGTGTGGCCGGTAACACACCCACAGCCACCCTGAGCCGAGCAAGGCTTCCAGTCATCCTCCTGCCACACAAACACACATGCACAACCAAAAGCTCTATACCGTCCGCTCCGTCAGCAGGGGCACAGCCAGAAGCAGAACACTTCAGCCCAGTGGCCTTGTTACTCTTGGATGTCAGACCTATTTTTCTTCCCTCCCTCCCTTCTGAAAACACGCAGGTAGCTGGACGAGGATATGCACGATAATGAAAACAGTGCACCTAAAAATACTCCCGCCAAATTGCAGGAACAGCTGCGCTAGTCTGACTTGAGCGTAAACAGACAAATATTTCCATTTTATATGTATGATTTTACATGCTTGAAGTTGAACCTGTGAAAAAGCTTAGAGCGAATTAAAAGCTCAATGGATTGCGGCTCTGCTTACACAGCCAGCTATAGTGCAGGGCTTTTTCAATAAATCCGTCCAGTGCTGACGTCCATTAACGCGAGTCTGTGGGGTTCATTGGGCAGCCTATTAATGCCTGTGAAGTATGTGCATTACACATTGTTGAAAATTCCTTCAACGGCCTTACATGGACAAATCCTGCAAGCCACTTACTCCCAATGGGTTAGCATGATTAAAATGTAATTTCAATGTCATAATCCATTCCAATCCTTTCACTCATAAATCATTGTTTTTATTTTCTGTCTTTTTCTTATTTCTCTGTACCGTGTCCAAAACCAGTTTGGGCTAACACTGGCTTACTTGACACTCCCAAGCAGCACAATTTTGATCCAGTAGGAGGAATGTAGCAGATACTAAGTACTCCTTTGGCAAAGCTGTGTTGGTGAGGAGGAGGGGATAATTTTGTGCTTAGCATGGTGCTATGCTTGTAAACCCTCAACAACTGACCAAGAGGACCCAATGCTGCATCTCTGCCAGATGTTCAGTTAGATTAAACAGCTCTTAATGCCTTTCTATCCTACAAACAGACGACCAGTGTGGGTTATTACGAGGTATGGTGCCTCCCCAAAGTGTGAAATTATTTACCATCATTTTCCTGTTCACAAATGCAGAGTGTTGTTTTTTTTATTATTATTATTATTATTTGGAACAAATCAAGAGAGACTAAAAAAGTCAGTCTTTACCAATCAGCACTGTCCAAATTCATTTCTCAATTTTAGACAGCCAAGCCATGAGGAGACACCTGTTTTCCGTTAGAGGAACAAATATTTTGACATGCAGATGTCTGGATCGAGAACACAACCTGAAAAATTGCTCAAGCCAAATATAGCTCAAGAGGATAAGAGTCGCTCCCCACTGCAAGAAGAATCAATCATGACTATGCAATATTGAGGCTAAAAATGTGAACAAGAAACATCTTCCAAAAGGGTGATATAATTCATCTCATCCTGCTTAATTCTGATTTAAGGATTTTCATGAATACGGTGTCATTTCTTAAGATTCTCACTGACTTGTGTCAAAATAATGACGTTTTATTTTGTTTTGGAGAGAAAAAAAAGGCAAAAACAGACACCAGATACGGACAGATTTGAACTCGGACAGAAGAATTTCTCACTTGTTTCCACAAAATGCAACAGTACGATTCAACACGACACATGATGCCTTGTTATGAATAGACATTTCTTGCAGTTTGGTGACAGAGCAGTGGAGGAGACGCAGCGCCCTCTTTGGATGGTCACAGGAATCAAATGTGTGCCTCTGTGTTTAAGCCCAGCGAACACGCACAGCCGCCTAATATCGAGGTCAAATGCATTGCGCATCATGTGAAGCCTGAATGCAGTCCATCGTTTTATCACATGTCGGTATCAATAACTCAAAATGATCATGTTGTCATGAAACGTCAGATCCACCGGTGGGAGCAGATGTCATGCGCAGAAGTGCATATAAATTAGGCAATATGCATCTAATGGCGGTCAATAACGTGCGACATTAAACCATGAATCACATTATCCTTTAATATGAAGTCATCCTGTAGATGGGAGGCTTCCAATCAGGTGTCGGATCTTAACTGGCATGATGAGGAGAAAAACAGAAGCGCTTTTTTAAAACCGCAGGAGCGCTGCTTCAATCTTATTTCAAAACGCAAAATTACTACATGTACAACTGCCATTTTATTCACATTCACATCAGGTCCATTAAAAAACGTCTCCAGTGGATCAATCTCATCTCCACGGTTCCTGAAGGGAGAGCCCGGGGAAGCGAGAAGCCATCACAGAGGGTACCTCTCAATTCAGCTTGGATTGTCAGTCAAATTATAAACTTACCTTCCAGCTTGGTTGCGGGGAAACAATTAACAGCTCGATAATAATAATCCCTTGTCGCTGTCAGCAGGCAAATATGACCAAAATCAGTCTCGCGGTGGTGCTTGAATAAATAGAGAGCCGATGCCCTGCTCTGCTGACTGTACGAGGCAGTTCATTCAGCTGAATGATAGTGGAGAGTGAAGGGATTGATGACAAATCGGTCAAAACAGCAGCACCACGCCTCCCCTCTTAAAGCTACCGCACTCTGTCCGCCTGTCTGTCTCTCCTTCTCTGTGTGTGCGTGTGTGTGCGTGGAG
This sequence comes from Protonibea diacanthus, assembly GCA_028641955.1. Taxonomy (NCBI): domain Eukaryota; kingdom Metazoa; phylum Chordata; class Actinopteri; family Sciaenidae; genus Protonibea; species Protonibea diacanthus. Next base: position 18,573,164 of record CM053987.1, read on the forward strand.
GTGATGATTATAACTTTTCGTTTCATTAATAATGAATTGTCTTGTCTTCATAGCTACCAATAAATAACAGCCAATAACAGTTAAAGGTCCCGTGTGTAAGATTTAGGTGGCTCTCTTTACAGAATATGGCAGAAATGGAAAATCAGATTCGGAATTATGTTTTTATTAGAGCATTGTTGTGTTTTTGTTACCTTTGAATCATCCTTTTATATCTACAGACGCTTTGGGTCCTCTTCCAAGAAGTCCGCCATGTTGAACCGCTGTGTTTCTACCGTAGCCTTGAACATACAAACTAAACACTGGCTCCAGTTAGGGCATTTCACATTTTCAGTTCATTTCACAGCCACTGTAGTTTCTCTTTCATGTTTGGAAGGTGCCACTAAATTCAACACACTGCTCCTTTAAATGCTCCCTATAGGAAAACAGCTGCAGCAACAGCAACGCATTTTTTTTTCTTTGAAAAGTAACATAGCAGATAACCAATAATCCTACAGCAGCCATAAAGACATTTAGTGTAATTACAGTAACTACAAACAAACTCAAGTTCGTTTTCATGTTTGCCAAAGAAATAAGATCCAATAAAGTTGCCAAAGGTCTTGCTGCCCCAGCTGCTAAGCATTTAATCCTCTGAAATATGAAGAAACAGTATGAACTGGCTGTGTTTTGATCTCCTCACAGCCTGTAATCCTTCATTAATTGCAAATTCTGGGCATCCACTTTGACCTGGGCTCAAACATGGACATCTTTCTAATTTCATGTGTTTGTGAGTGCAACAGGTCTCCGCTGTAATGTATTGGGTCGATTGTGTGAGAAGATTTCCGCAGCAACAAATTTGCTGAAGGTCAGTAAACAAGACTGATAAGGGTGACTTTGATGGCCTGAACTGAACTCTTCACAGTCTGAAGTTTGTAAGCATGAAATGTAAGATCATTCACGCTGTAGAGACTGTTTGGGTGAATGTACCAGAGACCAGCCTGGTGCTGCTCATAAATGCTGCAAAGGAAACTTGTTATGGTCATGAAAGAATATGTTTAGAGCCTGGCACCAAGACATAACCATAGCCATGCTTTCTGTCAACACATGAAGATGATGACTTTGTAATTTACTTTAATAGCAAGCAACAACAACCTAAGTTGGCAACATAGAATAGGGGCACTCCACCAATTTTACACATGGAGATTAGTTTACTCGGCATGGGGAATGCTTTAACCTGGGAAAATGTCCGCTGTGACGCCTCAGGAAACTTTTTAAGGTTTGAGCAAAACATCCCTGGTGAAGCGTAATTTCCTTTGTTTTTGAAACCAGGGACAAAAAATTAGGATATCATAAACCCTGATGCTTCATTTCTCTTCAGTCTAACTTTTTTACTTTAAATAAGGCAGTTTGCTTGTAGAAACCAACTCAGAGTCAAGGAATGTAACATTAGATATGGTAATTTGGCAGAGTGATCAGACATCTAACATCTTCAGGGCATCTCAGGCTGATAGGAATAATATTTCCCATCCTTTTCATGTTATCTAAGTACAGCTGAAAGAAGTATGGAGGTTTCCAGAAAACTGTTTAGATGTTAAGACTGCAGCCAGCACCAGTGTTACAAAGATGTAGCTATATGGTGTCAAAATGAAAGTAGAACACAGCTGCTACCTGCATTGTTTGGGATTCCCCAAACACCTTCACGGAAGTTTGCGAAGCTCTAAGTGCACATAATAGCGTAGCAGTTAAAGATCACTGTTTTGTGGTCAATGGACTTCTGTTTTGAATATTAAGTTCTCATGTACTTCAAAGCAACATTATATAACTTGTCTACCATAAAATAATACTGACTTTTATCAGGTGAATGGTGTCCCTGTCTTTCCTACTCTGCACCCCATATGTCTTCTGTTTCTGAATCTGTGCTCTGGATACGATCACCTACGAGAAGTACGTAACGCTTTACAGCACTAAGTCACACACCACCAACTATTTGACTGATTTTGGTGAAACTGGATCATATTTTATGGAGAAAATGTTTTCTGCTTTTCCCTCTGATGTCGTCCGGCTGCTCCGCCTCAACTCTCTGTGATTTACAGAGTTTCCTGATGGACAGTGAAGTAAACTACTGCCAACTGTAGTTGCTGTTAGCTAATGTTAGCTCAGTTTGTATTAATCGAGGAAGCCAAGAAGAAGTGGCCAAATAAGAAGCATCCAGACAAGAGTAAATCTGGGACTGGCTTTTAGTGGTTGGTGAGAGCTTGGTAAAATAAAAGGCTGAAAGACAGACGCTGAGCTGGGCTGACTGTTGTTGGACTAGTAAGTAATATTAGCTAGCTGCTATGTCTTGTGTTGTTGCACTTGCTTGATGTTTGCACAAACGTGTGTACAGCTACAGTCCATATTTATCATTGTGAAACTGGAAATACCCATTTCTACATAATGTTGCTTCAAGTATGTAAGATAGTGTGAGTTCAGCATTCTGTCATTAAGTTGTTTCACTTTCTGATCAGAAAAAAATGTCAGCTACTGTGTCAAGCTAAGTGTCAAGTGTGTCAGATAGTGAGTGTGTGTCTTAAAGTTTCAAGAGTAGAAAGAGTTGTCCAAGAAGCTCCGCAGCCCAGCCTGTCAAAGCCGGGATGACATTATCCAGTGATTCAGCCCCTGGGAGAAAACCAGGCAAGAGGCCTCGATTAATCTCTTCAATTTGGCAAAACCGAAGGGAGGTCAAATCTATAATCCAGAGCGGATAGTATATCATAGGGGAGTTAGATTCATGTCAGATAATAACACTCCGTCAGTAACTTTAACCTGAGCCTTTTAGCCTGACCCCCAAAACTTAGTCAGTGAATTAGACTTGGCAACATGTGAACACACACACACACACACATTATGGCACAATGTTTACTTTATATGGTGCCAGGAGTCAGTTCGGACTTATCTTAAGCATTCTATTGTTTGGAACACATGACATATAATATTATATAATTAATGTCACAATGAACAGTGTCATTAGTGACGCCACCACAAAAAGTATTTTTCCAGGGAGTGAGTGGGAATATCTGTCCAAGGCTCAGAGTTAGTTGTTCCAGGTTTTTCACTGACCTCAGAGATACTAGTGAGGAACGGGCCATGGAAAAGTCACTGTTCAAATGTAGTGGGATTCTTTAGAAGACTGGAAGACATGAGGACTGCTGGAGTTCACAATCTCACAAGGGAAAGGCTTACTTCTGAGCTTGCTGTAGTGTCCAGGCAGACAAATCAAGCACACCTCAAACCATTCAAATTATTTGTAACTGTATCGCTTTTATATCCCTGCTCAGGTCAGACATAAGAAAGCCAAGACTAACAGATGCAGTTACAATGAGGATTCTCTGAACGTCTATCAGACAGGAGCCAGGTCGTTTGTAGACAGTCTTGATTTGACAGGACTGCAGATGTGAAAAGGTCCAGTCGACACCTCTGGGTCTCAGGGGTGTCTGGCAGAACAGAAATGGCGCTAACTCAATTCACACATGTCCACTTAGTATGCACATACACACAGGCGCGCATGCTTTTGTGTACAGTGAAACTTGCAGAAATGCACGCATGATCCACACTTATAGGGTATACATTACACACGCTCAAAGTAAAATATCAAAATATTTCTCTGTGTGCCTCAAAGGGGAATAAAGAAAAGTCAGAACACTCAAGAAAACCCAAAGGGCAACCTCACCAACTTTACACATGAGGATCAATTGATATGTCATGAAGGTGGTCATGAAGATCCTTCCAGTTCAGAAGTCGAACCTGGCGGGTATTCTCGACTTTCCCATTGTATCTGTTTGGGAAAACATAGACTCCAGCAGCAAACTGATGCTTGAATGGCAGGCAACAGCATCTAAAAGAGGAGTAAGTTTGTAGAGGTCAGTGTCTATGTGGCTGAACCTGGGCTAGATGGATCCCCAATTTCTGACTTGGAATTCCATTGCACGTTGAGTATAATGGATTGCAGCATATTACCAGGCAAAGAAGGCCTCATGACAGATGCTGTTGATTTGCATTATGGGCACTGTAGGATCCAGTGATTTTGGAGTTTGACCAATAATAGGGACAGCGCTAATTGGCTGCAGTACCCCATTCAGATCTCTTTCAAAAGTACATATCACAAAATAATTTAACCAGTTGATTCAGGTCAGTCAGTAAGCCTCTACTTTATATTCATCTGGATCAAAGTAAAAATAAACATTGTTGCCATGGTAAACAAGCCTGATAGCACCTTTATTGAGTGTCTACACTCTCTTCACACTACAAGGTGCTGCATAACTGCATAACATGATTGGCCTTCAGAACAGAGATTGCTTGTGCGGTCTAAATGACTCAGCATCCTTGACCAGGGGAACTTACCTCAAATTGCCTGGGTAGGAACCAGCTGAATAAATGGCTGAAACTTTCAATGCGACTGGCGAGAATGACTCCGGTAAGTGTGTCCACTCAGCTAAGTGAGTCGCTATGAGGGAAATGACTTCATGTCTTCCAAATGACACATTTCTGAATATTGCTGGCCATATTTTTTCACAGTAGTGTTCATGTCAGTTTGCTTTAGAGGTCTGACCTCAGCATTTAACTAAAAGAATATTCATGTGGAGTACATCACTCCACAGTGATGGATCAACTGTGGTGAAATGTTATAAAAAATATATATATATATATAGTTGCAACTTATTTTTCTTTTCTTTTTTTTTCTCTAGCACAAGTATTCTGGTAATTGTCATTTCTGAACGCTTATCAGACTCAGACACAATTAAAACCAGAAGCTGCTTGTTTTGTTTTGAAAAACAAAAGGCGAAATCCAAGTCTGCCCAGACAAAATGTTTTACAAGCATTTATTTCACTCTGTGACATCTTAAACTATTAAAAACATCATATAAAATGTAGTTATGCGCACAACACCACACATGCTCCGTATGGCCGCCTCGCGCACGAGGAAAACAAAAGCAGCATGTGTGCCATCAGCGTTGGCAAAACAGTCAAGACAGACAAGTAAACACATATATCTCACATGGCTGACTGACATGTATTGTGTTGTCTCTGCCAAAACTTAAAACTGTTAGAAGATTAAATGCTTGGCCGCTGTGTTGCATGACAGACAGTGGTTTTACTGTATGGCATCCTGAAATCAGCCCTTCCAAAATGAATGCAATGACATGTTTTGAGAAATGAGCAGCATGTATACCCAATTTGTATTTAAACGGCTCAAGCGTGCATAACAAACAGGATGGCCCTGTAATTCAAATGGATTCCGAGTTGTGTCGGGATACATAAACTATGCACCAATCACACTGTAGCTGTAATATCGTTTGGAAGTTTTTGTGATCCTACAGGAGAGACACATGGCTACAATTTGACAAAATGAATCACTTTCATTTACAGCGAGCTTCCTGTTTCCCCTCACTTTGACATGCTGTGAACAGCTGACCCGGCTGGGCTGTCTAACACAACACAGAGGCTTTCTATTGTCCATCAAACTGCGTGCTCTGCTGGTTTTAGTCCACTTTCCTTTAACACACGTACACACACACACATACAGTATCTAGTTTCTCTCTGTAACCTCTCGGATGGAGGGTGAAATACAGAAGGCGAAAGTGCAGCTCAGTTACACGTCCAACAAAACTTCTACATTAGCTTTCACCCTGGAAGGATGCAAAGTCATCTGTATGTGTTTTGACTCCCTTTCGTGCCTCCATTAATCTCCCTTTTTCCGCTCTTCCCTATATGTGATGACTATAATACAAAATCTAAGAATCAATAAGACGCCTCTCTGTTCTATTTCTGCCTTGTGTAATACATTCCCTTTTATTTCCTGGCTGTCATCAAAGTCTCTCTGCATTTGTCTTTCTATCCATCTTGGACTGCTGAGCAGTGGAGCTATTATCTCTCTGGTTGGTAAGATTGAGTTTGCGTGTGAGATTTTCAAAAGCTTTTTTACAGCATAGCCATTACACAGACACTGATGTTGGCAGAAAATATCGATTTTTCAAGAACAACTAGAGATGAAATGGCATTTGCATTGCCCTCTGGCCAAGAGAAAAAAAAAATCAAAACAAAATAAAGCAGCATCCTTACACACACACACACACACACACACACACACACACACACACACACACACTAATCTTGTCAGCATGACCTAATTGAAAGTGACACATTGCTACTAATCAATACACAAACTCATTGTTGCTATGGAAATATCCTCAGTGAACTGTCCCCATACGTACTGTCTGCTGGAGTCACACTGTTTGCGTTTATAGCATTATGTAATCAAGTGGTCAATACTGCATAGCAATCATATTTTTTTATTTAAAAAAAACACATTATCTGCATCGTAAAGCATCGAGACCACGGTGTGGTGGTTTTGTTGTGCGTCCAATCCAATTTTTCAAAAGCAAAAAAAAAAAAAAAAAAAAAAAATGAGAGTTTGGCTGAGTTGATGTGAGCATGGATCGACCTCCTCTGGTGTGACACATCACGGGGTTGGCCAGGGGTAACAGTGACATAACACAGCTTATTGTGTGAGGAATGGCATGCATCAACGGTAGCCCAACGCACAGTCCTGAATAGGACTTCAAAGGTAGCAGAGTTCAGCACCGCACGATATCCCATTGTAACTCTGCCGCACAGAGGAGGACAGGAATTTGGATGCTGGAATCCTCCATGGCAGCAGGAATTCTGCAGACCTGCAGGGGCTCTCATGTCAAATTCCCACTCAGCTCGTTACAGTTAGCCAGAGAGCATTCCCGCTATTCTTACATAACGTTGTATGTGTGTGCTGAACCATCACCTGGACTTGGCTCGTGTTGGAAAATGGATTTGGACAGAAAGTTGCTGGCTCTGGCCGGTCATCGCTTGGAAAAGGTGGAGAAAGTGGATTTACTGTGGAGATTCTGCCAATATTTCCAATACATTACAATTCTTTTAGTGACTAAGTTTGTCATTCCAGCTGCTAAATATTCCTCCAGCGTTCTTTCAACCCTGTCTCTCATTTCATATCGATTTATTTTCTCTCCATTCCTGTACTCCCTCTCCTTCTTTTCCTGCTACCTACAAAAGTTCACAAGGAAATTCCACTTCACAATAACATTACTTGTGTTTTCATTACACACACATTCTGGCTGTTTCTTTCTGTCCTCTGTGCTCTTGCTCTTCTATCTGCTTGACAGTTTAGAAGTGAAGATGTGGGCTCTCTAAAACCCAAGTTTGTTCTATTTATACTGTGCAGTTAGAGTGGTTAGCTCTGTGTTCAGAGCTCCGGGCCTTTTAGACCCATGGAGGGAGGACCTAATCCACCCACTCTCCCCACCGTCAAGCACCGCCAGGCCAGCAGGACCGCCCAGCCGTGTTCCTGCCCACTGTCCAAACTCCTGACCACATGCAGCTGGGATGGAGAGATGGTGCAGATGGAAGGAATGGACATGGGGGAGGAGTGGGGAGGGAGAGTCACTTGACAAGCATGTACTGTAAGAGGTGTATGAGAAGCTATAGGGCAAAGTGTGTGTTGGTCACTCACTCGTCTCCATACTTAAATTTAAATTCAAATTACAGCCTTTTGCACGAGCCTAAATTCATCTTTTCCAAAGAGATATTTTCAGAAAAAATGTATACAAATGTCTGAGGAGTTAAGAATGGAAAAATAATGACTTAAGAAAAAAAGATGTTTAGCAGTTATTTAAACAGATGGCTCAAGATGCATTCCAAGGGTCTAAAGTATGAGTCAAGAGAGATTTGCTGGGCTACAATCACTGAAAACATTTGACATGATGTCTATTATGCAACGGATGGCCTAAAAATTCCCACTTTCTAAAAATGCCAAGCATGAGAGTTGCTATAAAAGGAGAAGGTATGCATCAGATTTTCCAGGCAAATGGATCACTTGTACATGCCATCTATAGTTTTGGAAGCACTTTGATGAGTATTTATCAAGCTGTTATCAGGAGGCCTAGAGATTTATGTGATGACATAATAGTCACTGACAGCAGGAAATATAACTAAGACAATCTTTGAATAATATAAGTTAGACACTGTAAAGCACCAAAATGCTGATTGAAATGCTGTGTTACTGTGACATTTAAATACTGGCAAGAAAAAAAAATGTTTTTGCACTTTAAAAAGATGAAAAACTCTTGCTGTAAAGGGCATTTTCATGGATGTTGCCAAATATTAAATAAGCTTTCTCCTCCTACTCTGGTTTATATTTTACATTCAGGTTGTCTCGTGCAGAGAGTACATGATTTTCTGCCTGCAGTGAAACAGAGCTTATTTAGATGGCAGAGCAAAAACAAAACATTCCTAAACAAATCATTGAAAAGCAAATGCTTCTCAGTTTCATATTTCCTTGACTGTTCTTCATACTGACAGAAAAAACAAACAAGCCAACAGAGCAAAAAAAAAAAAAGAAAGAAAGAAAAAGAAAGAAAGAAAAAAAATTCTGCTAAATGTCACCCTGTCCGTGACTTCTTGCTCATCCCTAAATCCATCCCACAATATTGCTGGTCTTGGAGATTCATATACAGTATTTCAAGAATGCAGACTGAAGTTTGATATGCCTGAGCCTAGCAAGCATAATAGTAGGCAGAAGCCTCAGAGAATAACACATAACCAAAGCCCTAAAGAATTCCCTTGGATACAGCTACTGACCAGAAAACTGTGCACTGGAGGGGAAGGCAGGAGAGCTGCTGCAACCCCAGACTTAAATAGCCTGAACTCCACAGCTGGTGACCGCCTGAGACACTCAGCACTTTGGTTAGTGCCGCTTCTGGCTACAACTGAAATTAGATTAAGGGACATATTTACAATGTCCTTATACTGACAGGGATATTAGATGTTTTGTGCTGTAAATTATTCTTTTTTGTTATTACACACTCAAATGTAAATAGTATGCACACAGAGTCAGGTAGGAGGATGGTGGGAAGTCAAAAGCAGCTAGACTTGCAGTTTAGTCTTGACACTAGAGCTGCACTAATTGGTATTTTGTGTAATATAAGAAGACAAACCCACAAATAATTATTATCAACTCTGTAGTTCTCCACAACTCAACAGTACAGTACACTGTTTTAGCATCTTTCAGCTCATTGTTTTCATTTTTCTGCCTGCATCTCTACTGTTTTTGCTTTAGTCTCACTTTGCTCTCGTCAGATGTGTTTCACCATGCTACTTTTCCAAGACACAATACAAATGTTGACATATGAAAGCAGGGTAAAGCAGTTCCCCTGGTGCTGAGCACAGAAAATGAAAACATAGCATAGATCGATTTGGGTGCCTGAACTCTTTGTGATTTATGAATTTCTTGTACACTTCTTCAGTAACACTTCTTCTTTTTTATCTTTGACCTTTGTTCCATTTATTGCATCACTTTGTTTTTGTGTCTTATTGAGATTTGTGTGTGTGTAAAAGTAAAATAAAATGTTAAAGAGTGCATTTGCGTGTGTGACCGGACAGGATAATCAGGTGCACTGCAACTCCAGAAATTATTGCTTCTGCTATGTTAAACATTTTAAGAGCAGTGGTGTCGTGGTCAAAACAGGATATATATACACCCTACACGCAAACTTACATGTATAGGTCACATGGGCCGATCTCCTTTCACCACAGCTACCGTAACAGTTCTTCGCTCTGAATGTATCTGTCTTAGCATCATTCCGACTCTGGCTCGAGCGCTCAGTCACTTTACAAACGCACTGCTGTTAAAAATCAACCCTTTTTCCCAGGCTGACTCAATATAGCTGTGTAAATGTGGTGTATGCAGATGTTACTGAAGCCATCTCCCATAAGAGCTCAGTATGACCGAAGGTGGGGTTATGCGTGCATCTTTTTGATGGGACCACTGCATTTGATGTTTTGTTTTTAAGGCTTATGTACCCTGTGTTCAAAACATGATTTTCCATTCCCCACTGCGTATGTAACCATGTGCATATTTCACGTGTGTGCGATGACACTACAGTGGCTTACAGTATAAGCAAGGTATCATAGCAGCAGACGCTTGTCTCTAATCGTCTCTTTGGTTAAAGGAGCATCTTGGCATTCTACCACTAAGCTTCTGTGGCCACCCTCAGACAGAACTGGGACAACACACACACACACGCACATACACAAACACATACAGTCGCAGAGCAACATATCATCCTATGGAATCTATCTAACCTCAACCACTAAGCCACTGAGAGGCAGCTACTTAACTGAAGCATCATCTTCCCCTAGTCTGTAATAACGGCCTGGCCAAAATCTAAACCACCCTGTGTGAATGGGATGCCAAGATGCCTTCATAAGGGATTGATTAGCCAGGAGCCGTGGAGGGTACCCTGTTTGTGCGTACTCGCATGTTCACGTCTATAGTACATGCATGCATGTACATACAGATAGGCATACAGAGAAACAAACTGCTTGTGTATTGCTTGTGCTTGGTTGTCAGGCTTCTGTTGGTGCCCTAAGCAAGCACTGGCAAGTACTTGCTGATGATCCACTTCTGTGAATGTATCTAATGAGGCTGGATTTTATAATGAGGGCTGAAACTGCAGAGACAACTCCTCTCTTGATAAAGAGGAGGCATTCTAATGCCCCGATTTAATGTAGTCTAAGGCAGGTTTTTTGAGATTTTATTCAAGGGTGACTGGTCGATGTGATGGCAACATACGTGACATCTTGTTTAAGATCATTATATTTGCAGGAGCAACAACTGTTTCTTCCTCTATCTGCTTTTCCATTAGGGTTATTTTTAGATTCTATCCCCACTGCATGACACACGTTTGATCCTGCTTTTATGGTACGCTGGTGCATTGAAGTGGGTACCAAGTCATCTCGCAAACATCCAAACAAAATCACAACCACAAACCAAACCGAGTAGTCTGTCAGGAGAGCGCGGCATACACTCCCAGCCATGCAGGCTGAAATCCTCTGACACTGAGCACACCTATTTGATGAACTGCCAGGCCGGCGCTTACAGACAAAGGTGTTGAATGCTGGCAAAGGTGACTGAAAAAACAGGTTTTTTTCTTTGCTGCTGGAGCACAAGTTGTTTTTGCCTTTAAGGTTCTACAAGTTTTGAAATGTACGTGGTTAAAGCAAGTAGCCTCAACCTTTATCTGTATCAAAACAACAGTCTTTACTGTACCTCAGTCCTTTCAGAGTTGATGAAGCATGTATTTGTGTGATTGTACATGTGTGCGTGTGTGTGTGTGTGTGCGTGTGTGTGTGTGTGTGTGTGTGTGTGTGTGTGTGTGTGTGTGTGTGTGTGCGTGCGTGTGCGTGTGCGTGTGTGTGTGTGCGCACGCATGCTTGCACATGTCAGAATGTGTAATCATCATCTTTGGGGACAATTCCATTATGACACATACATATTTTTTTACCGTCACCTGATCTTCTTGTGAACCCAACACAGGAAATAGAAAGGATAAAAGTGGAGGAAAGAATTGTTGGAAATTATTGATAAGAACCCAGGAAATAACTTTCAATTATTTCCCTTTGCCAAAGTGTGGCTTGCGTGCTTGCAACACATTTGAAGATTAAAAACAGACAATCGTGTTTTCGCCAGTTATTTGTTGTGAAAAAATGCCTTGCATACAGATTTCAAGTCCGTTTCCGTGCGTCGGGCTCATGCAGTACAGTTTGTTGCCTCTTTTGGGGTGAAACCACAGCTATGTCAGCTAAAGCTAAAGACAACTCCTGGACCAAAACAGGATATTAAAAAAAAGAGTTCACAGCTCCCTAACAAGCCCAGTCCAGCCCTTGTTTGGTGTTTACTGCGTACACTTTTCTGTCAAGGAAACAGATTTAACTACACTGTGTAATTGTTCTGTAGAAAGTGGACGTGGCTGCTTCCTTCTTGGAACTCAAGGAACTTTTTGAAAAGGCTGAATTTTCTATACAATGGCCCTCACTTGATAACATGTGATATACTATACATATTTGTTTAAGATTGCTGTTGATATTGGCTAACACGGACTTCATGAGAAATAAGTTTCCTCTTATTTCCCATTGATAAGAAAGAGAGGGAAGAATAGATAATGGGCAAACAATTACTGTTTGTCATGTGTCATACTGAAAACACACTTGAGCAAAGCAAAGCTCACAATCAGATAATTTTAGTAGCTCCATGAGAGAGAAAATGCATGTGATATTGTCAATGTAGGGTTCCCATACTAATTTAACTGTGCAGTATTCCAGATGCTATACTGTCATTTGCTCCACAATGCAAGAAATTCTCTTCTCGCCCATGTTCATGACAACTGTACGGGGGGGGGGGGATATTAAAGGATATTAAAGCTTAAAGTTGAAAACCAACAAAGTTCATGTTATAGATATTATATATACATAATAGCCTATGAATGAAACCAAAAAATGTCTTTTTCCACATTCCATTCCCATTCAAATCATGCTTCACCACCTTTGCTCTTGGCTACAAGGTGCTGCAGGGTTGTGGCTTGAAAACTGAACAAACAGCTTAGTCTTATTCTCTGGGCTCATTTAGCAGAATTACCTGCAGTATATTTGTTTTAACATGCATCTGTTAAGAACTGGTGTTCCAAGTTTTAGTCAGTTATTCAAACTGTGTTGCCCATGAGCGCTGGACCTCCAACATGGCTGCCAGAGGGTGCATTACGCCAGCTGAAACCTCTGTAAAAGAGGTGCCTCTTTGATTCTGTCTTACTGCTGCAGGGTTCTACTAACACAGCATTTGTTCAGCCATGCATGGCCAGGACTACCTGCCTGATAAACGGCAGCACACGCCACCACAAGCATCTGCAATGATCTGCTGAAAGGCTACACTATATTCTCACAGAGCCCTTGCCCGTTGCATAAGACAAAATATCCCAAACACACACACACATAGTGTAACCTGAAGGAATGCAGGGCTGCATGTTAGCCCATTTGGAACCCATGTGAAAGACATCCTGTCCAATTGGTTATCCTCACACAATCCTCGAGTGAATGCTCAGCCTTGTGTGAGTGGAACTGTTTAGGTTATTCTAATAAGTTTTGCATGGAATTTTCTATTTCTTAATTTTTCTAGGTTATAAAAATACTTGTTAATGTTGACATTAACAGCACACACACATGCACACACACACAATGGTCTGAGAGTAATACCACACACTAATAGCAAATTTGATATATGATTATCTATACATGAAATCAGCAGTTTGTATAGTTATAATCCTGCAAAAGTAGACACAAACACACACACATCCCTATTTAAACCACACAAGAAGTAGTTGTCTGTGGCACCAAAGAATGTGTTGGAACAAACATGATACATTCTCCTGAATGCCACTGAATGGGGGGCGGGGGGGCTCCTGGTTGTGCTATATTTGGGGGAACATGCAGGGTTCAGGTGAAATACCAGAAACAGCATGACACACATATTCTGAAATTAGAGACAGGGTCAAAGCCAACCCCCCCGCCATCCTCCACCCCCATCTTCCCAAACGCAAGACATATGGTTCTGTGTAAATCAGCTGATAAGTGAATTTGTGTTCCTTATGAGTTTGCGCGCGCGCGAGAGAGAGCATGTTTTCCTGGTGAATCCCTGTAAAAGCTACTGCACATCTCTGTCAGTGTTTCTCATACAGTGCAGGTAAAATAAAGAGGACATATACAGTAAAGCTATATTGTGCATTAGCAGGTGCAGCATGACGTTTATGTATATATGTGTGTTTGCGTGTGAGCTTGTGTCTAATTGCAAGCTGGCTAGTATCTTATAGGACTGTTGCATTCCACTGGGTGTATATTTGCCCCACTCTTAAAACACACACACACACGCACACACACGCACACACACACACACACACACACACACACACACACACACAACACGAAATGCTGCAGTCTGGTCTCTCTCATTTCTCATTTTAACACACTCTGGTTTCTCTAATCTTTCAGTTCCAAAACACAGAATTTTGGCTTGTGGTGGATCAAAGAAAAGCTGGTTAAATGCTATGATTTGCTGCTACTTTTGGTTGTGTTTTTTTGTTTATTTTTTAAAGTTTTTTTTTTCATACTACATTTATAGTACCTATAGAGGAAGCAGTTATATGGTTACCACACACCAGCTGTCAAATCTGGAAGTTGTGGTAGGCACCTATACACACCATGAGGAACTGCCATTTGCCTAATGTGTGGAGAGTGCTGAATACACTTGTCAATATGCCTACTGAATGAGTCACTGAACCTGCAGTGACCTTTTGTCTTGAGTATACATAACACCTGCTTAGTAGAGAAGAACAAACATCAGAGGAAGTTAGAACAGCTATGAATCCTTGCTTTATTTTTACTTCTGTCAATGTGTTTAATGTTATTCACATGCCCATCCTCCTACACAAACACACGCACACGTCCCTGGATATCTCTGACTCATAATCAGGCAATTGGGGGAACAGAGAGGAGAATGATGTTTGGAAAGGTTGTTTTTCTCCGATGAATCATCTTGAAAAGTATAGACGATCTTTGTGGTGACAGCGGAGGAGGCCACCGTCACCTAGCAACCAGCGACAACAAACTACCTAACACAACAGCGATGGGCAACGCTAGCGTTAGCCAGCGAGCTAACCGGTGTTTCGGCTTAATGTGCTACCCTGTTAACTGACGACATCCGACGAGAACACGTAGCTGTCAAACAATATTTTTTTTAACATTGCAAAGTTAATGAAAACCAACTAAACAAAGAGCCATTCACAGGGACAGCTACGTGTCTTTCTGTTTCAACTGCTCTCATAACTACGGCAACTGCAGACGCATTGGCCTCACGGTTACTAGTTAACAGGGTCGCTCGTTAAACCGAAACACCGGCTATAGTTATACTAGCTAGCGTAGAGAAAACCAAGCAGACCGAACAGTTTTTAGCGGAAGAAATGGTGAAACACACGATTCAGATATTTGGTCGTGTTAAACCCACTAAGAAAACTGCGGCGGTAAGTTTACAATTAAGAGTGGGTATTAAAATGAATACTGGGTAGTATGTTTATTTCTTTAACCCTAACATAGCTAATGTTAACGAAGCATGCTGGTTTATATTTACCATTACGTTAAGTATCCCATATTAAAAAACACATTTTTATCACCAAACAACATGTTTCAACCGCTAAAACACACCTGTCGGCATACAATAGTATTCAAGTTGCCTTTACAACTTTTAATAACTTTTTCACCACATCCAGTTTGGCTTGTCATAGCAGGAAGAGCACAGGTATGATTAATGACATTAAACAAATTATTTCAGTATTAATAATTTACAGTATAGTGCCAGGCCCAGGAGCACACCTGAATGCAATCACTATGAATGACTGTTTTCAATTACACCTGCGCTTAGCTTGCCTTGACATGTCAATATTAATGCAATAAACTGTTTTCATTTGTGCCTAACAAAATGACCCCGGTTTATTTGTGTATAGCTCTGCGTGTTCTCCTGGGACTGATACCAGCTTTAAACGTTTTCATTTAAAGAAAATAACTACTTGTGTGACAACCAATGAAGAGTCGTCCAGAAAAATGTGTTGTGTAATCTGTTGGACAGCCATCATGGTCAAATATACCGAGCCAGACTGTTAAAGCAGTCAAACAGTGGCAACCTCATATCAACCAACCTAATAGAGGTTGGGGTTTTACACATATGCATACTAATGTTCACTTACTATCTTTATTAGATGCACATGTTAAAAAAGAAAGCCTATTTCCATGTGAATCACCCCTGGCAGCATTCTTCTCCCTAAAGCCCAGTTTATGGTCTGAGCACAGCAGCTGATGGGTGAAATAATCAAATTACTTTGAGGGTTTCTCTTGCACTTTAGCTTGAGCTGACAATATCCAACAAAATGAAATGAGCACAGGCAGCTACCTCCTTCGGGGCTGTGTGAGGTTCTGCACATGTCCACATGAAGGCAACAGAACAGCGGTGATCAGGAGGCGATACTGCAGAGGCAGAGTGACGAGTGAAAAACAATCCAATCATTTAGGTCTTATCTTTTATTCCTGAAACCCTGGGGACTTGTAATTGCATCAGCGTCCATTGGAAACATATGCCGGAACATATGTGGAAGCTGAAAAACAGAGGGTGGGGGTGTTTAGACTGACCCAGGCCAGCTTCACTTTAAATGTCCTCCACTGCTAAGGCTTTAGCTCGAGGTTTAATGCTCTACAGTTTTTCTTGTCTCCCCTGAGGCTCTGGTGAGCGGAGGTGAACTTGGCTACACTGTACACTGATCATGATTGCTTGTTCAATTCTTTTGCTTTCCACAGGATATATGCTTCATAAATTCCATTTCTTCATTTTGAGCCTTGCAATATCCAAACCACAAGTGGCCAAACTGATATTTTAGACCTAACATGATGTGCTGTCTTTGTGTTTATGGTACCATAACAGCATACAAGTCCTAGAACATATATTAGACTGCTCTTTCAAAACAGTATAAGAATGCCTACTGTAAATGGCTACTCTCAGATACTCCCTAAATATTCCCTTGCGGTAAATTAGCACTCTACCTCTCTCTGTGCTGATAAACAGCAGCCTGTACGCCTTGTTCCACTCTAGGACTGACTGTACCGTTGTCTCTGGCTCCCTCAGGTGTACTCTGTCGACAATGAGGAGCAAACAGGTGCTTCTCTGGAGTTTGTGGTGCCCAGAGACCTGGCTGATGGCTTTGTTAACAACAAGAGGGAGTGCTACAAGTTCAGGTAAAGTGTTAGCTGCTCCCTAATGAGCCAGCTAATTTGGCAGACTGAAATTCAACTGTTGGGGTCAATGGACTCCACCTGTACAAATGTTTATACTTCTCTCTATCATTGTAGAGTACGGAGACTTACAGCCAGTGAAAGCTTTTATATTTGCTAGAGCTGTAATCATTATTTGACTAATTGATTAATTCTTAATAAGAAAGAGTAATTTTTCATGCAAAAATGTCAGATTAATCTGAATGTCTTTGAGTTTTGGACTGACATTTAGACATTTAAAGACATCACATTGGATTTTCAGAAACTAGAGTGGACGTTTTTCACTATTTTCTGGCATTTTATAGACCAAAATTAATCAAGTTTAATCAATTAATCTAAAACACAATCGGCAGATTATTCCTTAATGGAAATAATTTGGTGTTCAAATATTTGCTGTTCAAAACTCATTCCCAAGATCAATCCATCTGGTCTGAGTAAAAGCAGCTGCAGTGTGTTTATATAAACAGAAACTGGATTATTAAAAACTACAAGTGCATACGGTATGCATGTAGTGACTTAATATCAGTATTATTAGTATAGCAGTCTTACAGTAGGTTCGTGCAGAACGTCAAAACAATGACGGCCTCTCATGCAAAACTTGGCAAAAGCAAGACTCTGCAGATGGCTGCTTCAGCTCTTAATTTCTATTATGCTTAAGATAAAATCTGCAGGAGTGGTGTAACTGTAGAATTTAGAATGAATAAAGACATCAAACAATGTGCAAATTTACACTCTCAAAGTTGCATAAGCACTTTTCCCGTGAATAATTCATCTTCCAGTACCGTCATTGCAGGGCCAGAACATCTGTTTAATGCTGGTGGTGAAAGTTACAGTCTTATATACCCTCTGGGCAGGGCCCATGCCACGCTTCCAAGCCCTAAATTCACAGTTAGGGAGTTAGACAGCAGTGGACACAGAGAGCCTTTGAAAACCACAGAATCTTAAAATAGTCCATGGAGGTTCCCTTGTGCCCTTATAGAAATAAAATTTCCACATTTAACAGTCTTCCTGGGCGGATTCCTCTCACATCGCTCTCATCTTTCTGCGGGATAAAACATGATGGGTTGAGACTGTTTTAGAAAACAGAATGACTAAACTCCTGCTCGTGCACTCAGGCAATTAAATAGGCTGCTTGTGTGCTTATTCAGTACTGCTCTTGGTGACTGTGTCGAGCCCCGGATGCCTCCATTTTTACCACATATCATGGTAGTAAATTAAACAATAGTTAGATGTTCTGACCTGTTCTGTTCTGCCAAATGTGTCATGGCGGTACTGTCTTTGTTCTTGTCATTTTTGTCCAGGTTCCAAAAGGTATTTGATCAAGCAGCCAAACAAGAAGAGATATTTGAAAACATTGCAAAACCGGTTGCAGACAGGTAAAATCTTCCTGACACTGTACTTCACAAAATGTCTAATCTAAATAAGCGTTTGAAAGTTTCTGTAATTACTTTAAAACCATTTGTCAACCCTTAAAACTACAACCTTTAATCACCCCATTCACAAATCACACATTTCAGAAGCGATCACTAACCACCTGTACCCAGCAATGCTCATCTCTGCATGCTGTGGTCGGGCCACACAGGCTTTAGCCAGCCTTGTTGACAGGAAGTCAGGAAGGCTCAGCTTTCTTTAAGATGGAAATGGAGGGTGTCTGTGATTTTTGGCGTGCTTTACATACTTAAACCACTAAGTGGACTGGAGCTGGCAGGCAAGATGGCACACTGTGCCATCGTGAGTGTGAGAACATTGGCAAGGCCCAACACTCTATGTACTCTAGCTGCTTGCTTATTTTTAGCTGTTGTTTAATTTGTCATTCCATAGTACCACATTCATTAGACCAACCTGCTGAAAAATATGTCCCTTGTGATCAACAATACAAGTAATTCATCAACGCTGTTTGATTTCATGTAAATGGGAGGTTCACCTGTGCCTGTTTTAAATGTAATATTGTTATATTTATTTATTTATTTATTTATTCTCATTCAATCGTAAACCACTGTCAGTTCCAGCCAATATAGTTACTTTTGAATGGATTAAGTTAATATTCAATTGACTGTTGAAGGAAGCAGATTGTCCTCTTGATATTTTCATTTGGCAACACTGTGACAGTTAAGTTCCAGGATCTACCTGGTTGGGGAAAAAAACTAAAAACTAAGATGTTGTTAGAACTCCACTAGTGGAAAGTAGATACATAGAAGCTTTACAACTGGATGTCGCAATTGAACATCATATCAGATTTATATACATGAATCTCACTCAGTTTTGATAAACATAATTAGATGTAGTTGCATTTACGTTTCATACTCCTTGTCTCAATGACAGAATTCAGTTCTTCGTTTCTTCACCACTAAGATAGCGCTACACATAATTTTCATTCCATTTGAACAAAGGGAAACTCTTTCAGTGTCTGTCAGAGCTTCACCCCATGCCCAGTCTGACGCTGGACTGACTTCCACAAGAAAAAAAACAGCCAAGAGGAGAAAGAATTTACTTGGAATTTCCTGTGATCAAATGCTAGTTGTGTTGTTATGTGAACAAGTTTTTCTCTCCTTCTCTTTCTTCTCCTTCTCCTCGCCAAATCAATTTAGTCCTAACATTTCAGCCTGGCCTTCTTAGTCACAATAAGAGCTATTTGTGGAATGAGACAACTGCTTTCCATTATCTTTGCTGTAAGAAGACGTATAAACAACATTTTGAGATGTCTGGATTGGCTGACTAAGGACTTGTGTTTGACCTGGCGCACACAGGTTCACTGACTTGGGTATTAGTTTGCCCTCCCCCAACTAACCTTTTAACAGTCCCCTCTTTGTGTGACAGATGGTCAACATCAGGTTAAAGATTTCTGTCACAACTAGACTATGTCTTGCCATATCAATTTGAGCTTGGCGTCTTTTAGTCTTTGATATGGCTATGTCTGTAGCCTAGAGGGAACTAGTCATTCTGTCTAGCCATGACCAATGTGTCTCCACAATCAGACATTTCTTAGTCCACTGTCAGTTCCTTGTCCCCTTTGCAGGTTGCCCGTTTATGCACTGAACATTCTGAATTCCTCCAAGTTTTAGCCTTTTAAATCCAATCTCCCTACAGCGACTAAAAGACAAGAGTGAATGGGTTGAATTGTTTTTCCTGTTCAGCCCACACTTCCTATTAGAAAATGTTGCCCTTAAACACAATCACAGGAATAGGCCAAGACTTAAGCTTCATATCCTTGCTACAAAGAGTATTGAAAGAGATTATGAAAAGCACTTCAGCTGGGACTGACATAGACTAATGTATGTGAAACCTAGTCAGTATGCTGATAACTATGAAGCTTTTGTTGGGTCTAATTATAGAAGCAAGTCTGGTCACAAAAATCAGGAACAGAATAAAATCTGGACTGACAGAATATTTTTTTCCCTAAAGCTCCTGTAGGCAGGAAACATTTATTCAGGAGTCACTTTGAATCGCAGCAGTTTCACTGTCACCGCACTAAAACACGTAGGCGCCTATCCTCTCAACTAGCAATAACTGTCAGGTTGGTGTTTTGGTTGGTATTCTGTCATACTTGGCACAATTCAAGTTTAGCTAAAAGCTCTAACTCGTTTACTTGCACACTAGTCCCTGTCTCTGCTGTGGTGTAACCGAAACCAGTCATTTCAACCCCAACACAGTAGTTTAAAAACAAACCAGTATTAACAGCTCCAGGAGAGGAAGAGCCAATGTAATGATGTTGGGCTGGCAAGGCAAACCTTCTATCTGCATTGCAGTCTTATTTCATATGGTTGTGAAACCTGCAGCCCAAGTTCAAAGTTCGGTTTTAAACTTATCCCTAATTACCTCAAATGTCTGGACATACTGCGTTTCAGAAAAAGAACAGGAAGGACAAGGATCTTCTGGACGATGAGTTGCCAATCTCCAGGAAAGCTGAGGTGTAAACAGGAACAAGCATTGGGAAACGCCCAAGCCTCAGCAGCAGGGCCCAGGCCGCATCATTAGCACTGACATTAAACTAAACACTGAGCCTGTGTCTTTTCTCCCTGCTGCCAATCACTGCAATGACTCACACTAGATTAAATGGACGCCCAGTGGCCGTCCAAGTCAGACTAACCGACCACCATTCTCTGAGTGGACGTAGTGTTTTATATAAACTGACATGCAGTTTTTCCTTTACCCTTCTCATGCAGGGTGTGGAATTGTACAGCGCAGAGGGAGGGAAACCCACACACTGCTCAAATACTGGGTTGGCACTTCCATTAGAATAAGTGAGAGGCCTAAGTTCATTTATAATTCATCTTGAAAAATATAGTGTCAAGATATCCTTTTCCTTGCAATTGGGCAACTCAAAGAGCAGTTTATCCTCACCTTTGATCCCAGCTCACGTATCAGAGGCCTCTCATTTTACTATTCCGCCCTGGTTTATTTCCAAGGCTACAGAACAGGAGGGTTTATGCCAATATATCCTGCTTCATATGAATGTCATCATACTGGATGTTCATTTCATTCACACAGAACTAGATACCATTGGTTTCCATGGCCCTGTGCACGTGCAGAAGGGCAACTGAGTGCCAAACCAAAATTTACCGGGCCCTGCCTAGCTGAGTGGGTTTGGACCCTTTCCTTCACTCGTACTGCGAGACATTCCTCCCTCACCGGCAGATGTCTGTCGCCATTGCAGTTTTGCACTCACTGCCATCTTTTCCTGCGGATTTAAAGTGTCAGATTCAATTCACTCACAGTCTTTTGGTGTCTGCTTAGCCGTACTTGACAGTCCCTTGCACTCTTGCAAATCAAGATAGTGATGTCATCGGAACACATCGATATCTGCTAGGCTGTATTTTTAAAGGTTAACAATCAATTATCTTTAGGCCCCTTTTTGTTGTTTGGTGTCATATATTTATTTTTATATTATGTTTGATCTTATATGTTCTTATGTTTTCATGGACTTTACACTAACATCATCTTCCATGACCCAAAGTACAGTTCTAAGAACATCTACTGTGCTTGTAAAATGTGCTTGTTTTGCCACCTATGATCGATTGGCCAGAGAGAACAAATTAGATATGTAAGAATATTAGTATTTCTATTAAAATTGCCTATTAAAGGTCCAGTGTGTAGGATCTAGTGGCTGAATACCCCTCACCTTATCCTCCCCTTCCAAGCGTGAAGGAGAAACTACAGTGGCACGCTGTCAATCTGCTTCTTAAGAAATCTGAAAAATACATAATATGTGTAGATACTGTTATATAATATGTAACAGTATCTATTCTTCGTATTACCATATATTTATGTTCTTGGTGTTCATGAACGTTGTTGTTAAGCGTATGTGCGTCTGTGCAGTGTATTGGCTGGCTATAATGGCACCATATTTGCCTATGGTCAGACGGGCAGTGGGAAGACCTTCACCATCACGGGAGGGGCCGAGCGCTACAGTGATCGTGGCATTATTCCCCGCACCCTTTCCTACCTGTTTGAGCGCTTCAGCCAGGTCAGCACAGCATGGTTAGCTTGTTTTTTTTTTTTTTCAGGTCATTCACTGATAGATACAGGCTACAAACATTGATACATCCAAGAATAATGTGTCTTTACCCTCATTCATTTCCTTATGCTGCAAAGCATCAAAATTTGAACAGTTATATCAGAAACATTAATATTTCCATCTTCATCCACCCAGTCCAATTTTACACACTACATATTCTTTCCACAGGACAGCAGTATGGTTTACACCACACACATCTCCTACCTGGAGATCTACAATGAAATGGGATATGACCTCCTGGATTCCCGGCATGAAGCATCCCGCCTTGAAGACTTACCGTCAGTGATTTTTTTATTTTTTTTTTATTACTCTAACATGTGCCACACTGATGTTACAGACATCCTGTTACAACCAAAAATGTAAAAAAAAAAATCATTGTCAAATAGTGTGTTGCCTTGAAAATATTCACTTAGAAGTAATAGATACACTTATTATACAGCTGAAAAGACCAATCATCCCTGGTTCTATTATTCTCCCAGACACTTGTGGGTTCAGCTGAGCCTTATTCCTGAACAGCCGTTTGTCAGCCTGGCTCAGAGTCAGCGTGTGGTGAAATATGGAGACTCTAGTATTTACCACCTCACTACAAACTGCCAACTGACATAATGCAACTGCAGGACAGCAATGGATGTGGTCAACCTGGTGGCAGACTCTGCCACTGGAGTGGAGAGCAAGAGGGTCATGTGGAGAAATGACTTTTCATAGCTAGTCACTGCTGCAGCTGGTCTGAGGGAAATTCTTTGTGTGTGTGTCCATACTTCTTTTTCTCACTCAGTTGTCCTCTGTTGCTTCCTTCTCTCTCTCTCTCTCTCTCTCTCTCTCTCTCTCTCTCTCTCTCTCTGTGCACTGTCTTGGAGACTGCTTTCAATCCTGTTTCATCATTCTTTCTTTTTCTGTCCATCTTTCTTAGTAATTATAAATTCCATCTGTCTGGAGGTTTTGTCTGTGTATGATCTTATTTTGTCCTTTTTTTTTCTTATACTCAATACTTATTCATCTCAAAGTAGAATTTGGACTTCCAGGCACAACATCATCTTGGTCATTGGTCATCATTTTGATGTTTTCCTTGTATTTCCTTGTACCAGTTCCATTTAAGTCTCTTCTCTCCTTTTGCAGAGGACCCAGCTCAAGGTTTCAATACCCACAAATCACAGTCTTCTGGAAATAGACAGTGCCCGTTGTTAACCATGCTGTGGCCACACTTGCTGATTCAAGGAGAAGCTGTGGCACTGACAAATTTCTCTCTTTAACTGCTGGTCTCCTGTCTTTCACTGCCTACCCCTTCTTAATTTTTTTCTTGTACTGTGCATTATTTCCATCATGCGTCCAGCATTCCAACCTCTAAATACCCAGAAGTCTGTAAGTTAATTCAACGTCTATATCATTTTTTATATATTTGTTTAAAAACACAATAATCAAATCCTCTTTTAGGTTGAAGGGGCTGTCTGGGAAATAACCCTGCCTCAGCACAGCCCTTTAATCACGTTAAAATTAATACTGTTTTATCAAACAACCTCAATTACCTACACATGTTAACATAATTATCTACATTTGTTCTCCAGTCATTTCACCCTCTTTGACAGTTCAATCCAGTAGCCATACTGTCACAACCCTGGCAGCGTGATGGAAATGATATGGTAGGCTCATAGGAGTCATTTCAGCCCCATCTGTCTAAGCACACTGTGTTTCTGAGTGCTTGATGTGGGCAAGAACCAATTACCTGTTTGTTTTTAAAAGCAAGCCCTGTCTGTTATCAAGTTATGAACCCCCGGATAGATAAAGCACACGTGTCAAACCGGGTCGCAGCCCACACTGACTTGCAGATGTGGTTTGTTTGGATTTTAGAGCAGAGCGAGGCCAAAGCGACAGGAGGGAAATAGATGACATAACTGACGTAATCAGTTTTTCATAATTGCTTCAATGTTGGATTATTTGGGCTATGACTGGATTTGTCCAGCTTTGTCATTTTTTATTCATAAGTTCAGGTTCATTTATTTTGCTAGAATTTCCTCATAACAAGTTTTTTTTTTTCTTTTCCAGAAAAGTAATGATCATGGAGGATCCAGACCAGAACATCCATCTGAGGAATCTGTCACTGCAGCAGTCAGCAAATGAGGAGGAGGCCCTGAATCTGCTCTTTCTGGGTGACACCAATCGTATGATTGCAGAAGTAAGAAAGTGGGAAACACATGCTAACATAAAGATTCTTCTCTCAAATGTATGCTATAACTTCCACTTTTTAAGTCACACGGCATATGTGCGGTGTTCTTAGCGGGGATTGTAAACAGTATGCACAAATACATGGCCCCTCCCAGGCTAAGTGGCATAAAGGGTATTTTTCAACCACAAATGCAATATGCCTTCTAAAGGCTACCTTAAGACCCTTCAAAAATATTATTTTGGTCCCCTGTGGTCCCTTTTACCATGTTTTTTCCCAGTAAAACCAAGCATTCTCTCTGTAATTTCTGTTTATGTTGCGGTGGTTCTTTTCTACACTCAGACACCCAGACTCCCCTGATGAGAGATGTGGTGGGTCAGCTTTTGCTTTGCAACCTGAGATTTGGAGCAAAGGCCTGATCTCACCTTGTTTACCCCTGCTGCTAGTTTGTAAGTAAATAAGAGACAGTAAAAGTGAACCAGATAATCAGGTTTCAATCAGAGACTTTCAGTTTTAACAAGCATTCCAAAGTCAGTTTTTTGATGTGGATGGGATTCTTCCATGAAACAAAACCAGTCAGAAAGATGGAATTTCTCTAGAACTTCCACTGAACAAAGCCCGTTCCTCAAATGTTTAGTTTTCATCTACCTCAAGGACACACTCATAGTGTCCACTGCTGTTATACATGCGGGTATATTTCAGTGGAAACACATTCTTGGAAGTTCCATTAGTTTGTTGATCAGGCAATTGAGGCGTTCACAGCTCAGCAGGGAGCTTCCAGTCCAGTCCAGTCCACCCACACATAGACCATTGCGAACTTGTCCTCTCTGGAACTTCTTTAGAAGAAGGTTTCTCTAGAGCCCCCAAGCAAACAAAGTGGAGTCAACGTAGTCAATTTGTCGCTGCCAGAATCATCCCCGAAGTCCTTGCTCCACGTAGACTTCCAGTAAAGTTAACAGTAACGCTTTCTTTCTTCTTTTGCTCCCAGCCATGTGGATAAAAGATGACACATTCACGCCACACTCTACAGACAATGATTTCACTTGCTTTGAGACATGGTAATCCCCTCTGCACTTTTATTGGACAGGAAATAAAATACACCTTCTCAACTCTTCACCCTTCCTTCAACCTCACCAGGAAACATTTCCTCCCATATGGTCTCTTTTTTTTCTACATCCCTGTTTCCCTTCTCCTAATGTGCGGGGATGCAGGGATGTTTGCCCCCTTTCTACATCCTCCTGAACATGTGGGGGTGAGTAGGGTGCATATCAAGTGGTCAACAATAAACTGCACTCTTAATCTTTTGAATCAGCAATCTCTGAAGGTTTCGTAGCACCAGATTGGCCCTTTCTGCTGACCCAGTGTAGCACTGTGTGTGGTCAGCATGTGGTGCATGTAAGATCAACATGTGGTCATTTGAGAACACAGGAGAATAAAGGAAGTGACTGCAGTGAGATTGCTTTGTCCAGCTGTTTTTATTTTTCACAACTAAAGATATACTTTAATACCCCTGTGTGGACACTGTTCCCTCTGTGGACATGAACACATTGTCCGTAACCGTATACTGTACTTGATGTGCTCTCTAGGACTCTTAAAGATACAGTGTGTGCGTGTGTGTGTGCGTGTGTGTGTGTGTGTGTGTGTGTGTGTGTGTGTGTGTGTGTGTGTGTGTGTGTACCTGCCCAAACAGTCTCCCAGCTACTGCTCAGTCTTGATAAATGCCTCAGTAATGACAACAACACAAAGAGATAAGAACGGTCACTTCTTATCTGAGGACAGCTGCCAGTGTATTTGAATACTTAACAGTCGTCCAATATTCAACTGTCATGTCTGAGTGCTGGCATCGATTTCCACTGTAGTACATGCGTTAACAGCCACTTGCAGTATATGTCACACTTAAAAGCTAAAACCTAATACAGTCTAATATAACAGTCCAACAATAAATCCCTTATGAACATTATAATGTTTAGTTTCATGTTCAACTTAATGTCATTTTGGTGGATTGTTTGAGGCACTGTTGAACTGTGTGTTATACAGTCAGGTGTATCTATAGGTGTATCTATTATTTTGACCTGCTATTTTAACCCTCATTGATATAACTTGGTTGGACAAAATAATAAAAACACCTGTCAGCACAATACAATACAGTTCAACAGCACCACAAATGACATCCGCCAAAATGATCATGAAGCTGAATCAAACCTTCTTTAAAACATTTCAGCAGAAACTGGTGTAGCAGCCAATAATGTAATTTTTCCATTCTTACTTAATAAAAGTTGATAATATAATAAATGACCAATAATGTGTATAATCTTTTGTGCTTGTTGAAAAAAAATGTTGCATTGTTGGCTGGGTTAAAAAATTTAAAATTTATTGGCTATAAAATAAAAACATGTCCATGACACTTTTTTCATGCCTCTTTCAAATAACTGCTTAAAACCTGACAACTATAACTATTACTACAACTCTACTTTCTCTGTAGAACTTTTTATTTGTTTTTGGTACTTGAGTTACCACTTGACTTACCTCTGTCCCTGCCTCCAACTCCTTAATGGAGTATGAGCACATTCATTTGCAAGATGATAAAAATCTTACATTATTGGCAGTTATTAAATTAACAGTACATCTTTTATTATTGGCTGCTACAGTGAGGATTTGTTGCTGGACTGTCTGGAATTTGAAAAACTTATCACCAGTACCAGCCGCTTTTCAAGGCTTGACCTGCTTCGTGTTGGTTGTTGTGGAAAATAGCTGTCAGTGGAGAGACTGCAAAACTGATTCTCCAACATGGACACTCCATCCTTACATTTGACCCTGTATTCAGTCCTACTAGGTATACAACCCCTTTCAACATCTAAGGCCTGTTTCATATTACTCTAAGGGATACCCTGAGGAGCAAACCTGGACATGTGCAGAGTGAAGGGAATTCGGACTGAGGAAAGAGATGATAGCGGTGGGTTAAGATAGTGAAAGATCTGTCATGAGCTGTCATGACCTTAACAGGCAGGTGTTGACACATTTACGCCAACAACAAGTTAGGGTCAGAGCACTTTTTTAAAATGAGCAACCTGGAATGTCGATGATGATGTTTTCAAGCAGACAGAAAGAGTACGTCACGTCCATATCTTAAAACAATGACCATTCCACAGACAGAAAAGAATATCAGCATTGATCAGCAGCTAATTCGAATCAAGGAGTACTGTCATCAAAAGCTGTTATTTAAAATCACTATCATGTGTTCAAGATGCTTACGTGCTAGGGCATAAACAGAAAGACACAAAAAGAAGTCTATTATCAGCACTTTGGCAGTTAATGTCCGTTTCCTGTTTATTCTCTCTCTGAGAACCCCATGAGTAACCCATCCTCCTCTAGTTAATAAAGTTTGTTTGTTCACAGTGACTCATGCTCTATTTTTGTCTCCTCCTGGTCTCAACCTGACTTCTGCTGTTCCAGTGACCATCTGAAAATCAACCTCAGCTTTTGTAAAGCCGCCACCATGTGTTTACTCCTCATCGGTTACACATGGTGTGGCTTTGATCTTCAAACCAGCGGGAGCAAGAAAAAATAAGAATCAAAGGAAACATGTTTTTTGTTGTTGGAATATGGAAAAATACCGCAGATGGAGAATAAAATTTCCTTTTTTTCTGTGTGTGTGTCCACCATGTGTACAGATTTTAGAGGATTCAGTACTCTCACACAGACCTAAGAATATTACAGCATGTTCTCTCACCACTCTACTCTCTTCTTCTTCTCTCCAGACTCCAATGAACCAGGCGTCCACACGTTCCCACTGTATTTTCACTGTGCACTTATGCAGACGTGAGCCGGGCTCGGCCACCCTGCGGCGCTCCAAGCTTCACCTGGTGGACCTGGCTGGATCGGATAGGGTTAGCAAGACGGGACTGAATGGGCAGCTGCTCACTGAGGCCAAGTACATCAACCTTTCCCTCCACTACTTGGAGCAGGTAGCCACTTCTGAGACATATTTTTTTATTTCAAATAATATACTGTATTCTTGTGTTTGGTTGTTTGTGATTTGGCACAGGAAGATTAAAGGAGCGGTATGTAATTCTTGGCCACATGCTCCATTCATTTCAAGTGGTTACAATACAACTGTGGGATTACTTGTTTAATTGTGTTACAGTAGTATGAGTGGTCGTATTTTGATTTCAATAAATGGATCAAAAAGATGCTGAAATAACTTCATGATGATGATGATGATTTTTAAAAACTCTGAGTTCATACTATGTCAAGTTTTCCTGCAAAATGACAAGCAAAATCTTTTACAAAGCATGTTTTCTGAACAGAGTTACATTGATGAGGGCTATGGGCTTTGGTGGTTGAGAGCAGGATGGTAAAATTAAGCAGAGAATACTGTCAACGGTATCGACAAATGGCATTGCCATCCATAATTCATAGGCCTTCCACTCCTATGAATTATGGGCGATCTGGACAGCAAGAAAATAATAATTCATTCATTACATTAAATAATAGATAGAAGCATTTCATTAAACATAGTCTATTAAAGTCTTTGTAAACAATATAACATCACCAGAACAACATATAATCGTGGGTGTTTTGCCACCCTGCCATTCTATCAGACTGTTTATTTGTTTTTCCCATGGCGTTCATGAGGTGTTGAATATCTGCCTGAATCCATGTCAGTGCAGCGTGAGCTCTCTTCTCGCCTGTAAGCAGCCCCAGATCAGAGCAGAATCTGACATCACTGCAGGTGTTTATTCCTCAAGACGCGCTGGCTCTGCCCCCGTTGAACTCCTCCAGGCTGCTGAGGCAGTTAGCAGAAGCTCTGCATCTCTGCTCCGCCTGGTTCTCCTCTTCTTTGTCCTCATGTTGCACTGAGGGTAGACTGAGGAAAGCTACAGTAGATCACTATCGCCTCTCGAGGCACAAGTGGTATTACAAGAAAGTGTGGGTGGAGGCTAGCTGAACAGCCGACGGATTGGCATAGTTGTTACCTCTTCGTATTCTGCTCATAATACTCATGTTCAAGTTCATGTTAGAATGTTCAAACATTCATGAGCTCATAATTCAGGCCATATATTACACATTGCCTCTTTAATGCTGAAGTAGGTCATTTTCATTTAATTTTATGTCAGATATTTGGTATGATTAATGCGTGTGCATGACCAGTAATATGTTATTTGCTTTTGCTCTTCCTCAGGTGATCATAGCTTTGTCAGAGAAGAACCGATCCCATATCCCCTACAGGAACTCCATGTTGACCTCTGTGCTGAGGGACAGCCTCGGAGGCAACTGCATGACTACAATGATTGCCACTATGGCAGTTGACAAGAGGAACCTTGATGTAAGGGCAATGTTCATGTTCAGCTCAGTAGTGGATAAACGTGTTCTCTCCTAAAGTCTTACCGGGATTCTCTGAATATTTAAACCAAGCAAAATCAATATTTTCTTACATTTTTTTTATTAAGACTTTGGATTATGAGTAAAAGTCTTCCCTTAAGCAGAAAAACTTTTATTAAAACATTTTCTTAAACCGTTTTCTCCAGGAGTCCATCTCTACGTGCCGCTTTGCTCAGCGGGTGGCTCTCATCAAGAACGAGGCAATATTGAATGAAGAACTGGATCCTGCCCTGGTGAGACAGCCAGGCACTCACAGCGCCTCACCAGTCACTACAAATACCATAGCTTAGCCACACAATCACACAGAAAGCACGACTTAATGTGCTGTTTCATTATGGCCAGACCCTCCTCAGAGCTTCCAGACCTTAAATTGATCATGAATGAGTTGTAGTGAGAATCCAGCTTTTAAATGTAACTAAGTGTAACCCACCATGTGCTTAAGTGTCCTCTTTAGGTTTCCAATACCAAATTGGTTTTTCCAGTGTCAGTCAGTCCTTAGGAAAGAAGCAGTTTTCCACCTTCAACACGTAGACGCCTGTCCATCTTGCGTTATTTAGACTGCTCACAGGTCCTGTTTGCATTCTCTCTCCGTCTTGTTTACATGCCTCCAATTCTGTTATGGTGTATTGTATCCCAATACCTTACAGCCTCTTGAGAAAGCGTCCAGCTGGAGACTGGTGTGTATGTGTCTTTACACACATTCATGCTAGGAAACATGCACTGCACGCATGCAACCACAGAGAAATTCCTGCCCAGATGTTGCAGATCTGAGGACATGCTGTAACATTTCTAAAATGCGAGTGGTCAGCCTTTCATTATATTCAGTATCTGCATACTATGAATACATTGTTATAATAGTAAGTTAGAGAAGAGGCCGGAGTAGGATTAGGAACAGAGAAAGATTTGGCGAAAATACGTCCTTGGATTGTTGCATGATACAGTATGCGGTTACAGAGGCCACTATTCTTTACATAGACCTTACACTAGCTTCCATATCTGTCCTTTGTTACAAATTACTATATATATATATATATATATATTATATAAGTAAAAGGAAATTTCTGTAGAACCCCCCCCCTTTACTTTCTCCTCTTACAATACTTATCACACCTTCCCCTATTGCTGTGTGCCAGGAAACAGACCTGGTAGTTGCTTAGGCTCCTCAGGGGATGTACAGTAGTAAGTCATCACGGCTATATCCGCTTCCTCCCCTCCCACCATGACCTGCCTCAGGATCAACTGCTACTGTATTACTGCTGCTGAGACTTGGCTGGCCACTTGCAAACCCTACAGAGGTATTTTTAAGAGAGTCTGCGGCCGGCCCAGTAATTGTGACAGTGTCTGGCTGCTCCCAATTGGGTCCGGCACAGTTACAGCTCCAGGCAAACCCAAACTCCGTGGGCAAACTTCTTGTCCCCGTTTATGACTTTTTAGTGTGTTTCTCATTTTGTTCGTTGCTCCCGTCTCTCTGTCTCTGCCTCTATCTCTCTTCCTGGTTTACTGAGAAAAAAAAAATGTCAAGCCAGCAGTGCAGTTTGCAGATTAGAATGATGTCATTTATTGTGGTTTGGGGTGACACTCAGACTCTCATTTTTGGCCTGCCCCGTCTGAAGGCACGCTGTCTATTGGACATGCTGGCTGTGGTAATTGATTTGAAACCTGGAGTCTGACTTTCACAATCTTGCAGGCAGTGTTTGGTACATCGCTCAGACCACACACTGTCTTAATGGTCCTATACTGTAGCCTACAGGCTATGAAATGCACTTCTTCAAAGCCTGAACAGCAGGAAACCAGCCAGACCAGACAAAACATTTAACATGTCTCTCATGGATAAGGAAATAATGAGGTGTTGAAAGTGACCTGTGATCATAACGATGTCAGCCACAGTGACCATACCATATAAGGTTGGCTCTGTTGGCTCCTCTAAGTGCACTAAGGTCAGTCATAATCCTGCGTGCAGACCAAGCTGATCCTGGTCTGCAGTCAGAGGAATTTTGTCAGCAGTTATTGGATCATCTGAGACACTTCCACCACCTTTATTTCAAGCGGGTACTCAATTTGAGTATCGTGTGCAGGAGTTTGAGTTAAACTGAATTGCCATCAGGCTTCTGTCTGTAAATCTCAAAGGCTCCGAAAAGTTTATCTTTATGTGTTGTTATGCAGCCAAGCGGAATGTAATCAGAGGCTGAGTGACCCTCCTGAACCAGGACTCTTCCTTTACTCAAAGACACACAGAACATCTTGCTTGAGAAGACAGCTCTGATTAGTGCATACCTGTGAGTCAAACAGAGGTCTGCTTATAGCCCACCAGTGAGACATGTTTGAGAGGCGGGTGTGAAAATTCCTGCGGGTGGTTGCTCTCCCTGGATCCCTCATTTGTCTTGTCCAAGTGGCTGGTGTTCATTATTACAGAAGGGAGTTTGGAAGTGTAGTGGTTTGGTGCAGTACAGCTCCCTGCCCTGGTCTAAAATGCCTAAATGGTGCCTCGCACAGAAACTCAGCCCATGTGTTATCATTTTGTTGTGGGGGATAAAAGACCTTGCCCACGTTTAGGTGTAATGGGAAACTATGACTCCTGTTCCTTCATTAAAAGAGGCCCCATAATAGCAGCATGTTTGCGAGTGGCAGACTACATAATACATATGCATTTGAGGTGTAACCTATGGTTATACCGCAAGTGCTTACAGTTTACTGTGGGTGGTTTTCTGCACGGGATGGATAGTATGTATTCAAAGAAGAAGCTGTATAATTTAAAGTTAGAATTGTTTGTACAAGTCTCTGTAATGCTTCAAACCTAATTCTGTAACATGTTTGTCAGCACGTAGAGAGTAACTCATTTAGTGTCCCTTTTCCACCGTCCATAACAATCTGCGTTTTGCACCGTTGCACTGACATGGGTTTCCATAGGATATGCTGGCATCATCAGTCACATGAGTCAGTTTTTATTCAGAGTGTGTGGAAGCCTGCCGCGGAGCTGTGGTACCAGTGTGGGCTCGGCGCTCTGAAATAGACTGCACGATTCCGCTGACCAACTACTGGCGGTCAGCGTTTCAGGATGCAGCTGGGAGAATTACATCAGACCATGGGCTCCAAAAAAGAGATACAGGGAGTGGCTCTGGTGAGGGATGGTCAGCCATGATGTTCAATGTTAAAAAATATGATATGGGGTGGATTAGGGATAAGATTTACTTTTAGCGAGGCGGCACCTACCCCAAACCACACTGCAGGTCTGTTTCTTCTCAAGAGCATCTTGAGTTGACGATGTCTGACTGTATGACTGGTTCTGACTTTCCAGTTAAAAGCTGTGATTGCCAGAAGTTGCAGTTATTTGCTTTGATGACTCGGTCTGACCTTTGACCTTGATTTAGCTTTCACTGAACTTTGGCTCCCTAGCAACTTTGTGTCAGGAGTGTCACTGTGTAACTCTGGCACACAGTCGCCACTTTCTGTTGTATTTGCTCTTTGCAGCTGAAACAGTTCCAGCCATTCAGTCTGCTTTAGTATTTTGCGGTGCGGTCAAATTCAGTGGTGATTGTTAAGTGGGATTTATATTGAAGAAAGAAGTGGGTCATGTGAGAAAAAGAACAATTGCCACTTGTTTTTTTAGGTGGTTTTGTGTGTTGTTTTGCGGTGCGATTTGTGCAGATTTTTTATTACAACTGGTCTGGCTTGCTTTCAGTAACTATACCATCCATTGATTTTGGTGTTGGCCTATTTTCCCAACCATTAACATGTAATTACACGTCTCTGTTTAGATGTAATGTAGAAAGACTCATTTTCTTCTTGGATGGATTCCCCCTTTTTTAAGGGATTTGGCAAATGAATGAATGCCCTGTTAACATCTCATAAGCTACAGAGATATATCGAGCAGTAGGTTTTATTTGGGTAATCAGTCCATGTGGGTTGTCTGTTAAGTATGTGGCCCCTTTCACATTTAATCATAACACCTTAAGTTCAAGTTAAGGCACACTACTAGTAACTGCTCAGCATCAAAATGAGGGCACATGTCAAGTGGGCTCACCTCTAACCTCTTACTCCTCTTGCTGTGCACCAGGGGATTTAAGATTTAATCCCACTTAACAGGTCTGTGGCACCAAGAACAAAGAAATAAATATGAAAAGTGCTGTTAGTGATGTCAAGAAGCGAGTGCCTTCGGCAACATTATGAACGATTTGGTGTCTTTTTTTCCGATTTGGTGTCCTTGCAGTTTCAGAGTGTAATTCACTACACTGCTGTAAATGTGCAAACTTATAAAAAACTTGTGAATTGACAACTTACCTTATACAGCCAAACATCAAGCGATTGCAAGACATAACACATAGCAGCCAGCTAATATTACTTACTAATCCAACAGCAAGAAGCCCAACTCAGCAACAACTAAAGTCACTGAAGATTTACACTACTCGCAATCTCTTCCTTGATTACTGTTCCATTACTGGATTCACTGCCTGAAATCCTCCAAAGCTCCTTTGCTAGCGGTGCAAACACCAACACCTCACCTGGGCTCCCAGCTTCAAGTCCAGGCAGCATGGCTAACTGTTCTAAGTAGCTCACAACAGCTACGGGTAGCAGCCCATAGCAGTGACTTCAACAACAAGTAAAGCTTTCTGTCCATCAGGAAACTCTGGAAATCACAGAGAGTTGAAGTGGAGCAGCTGAAGGACATCAGAGGGAAAACAAGTACATTTTTTCTCCATAAAATATGATCCAGTCTCACCAAAGTGAGTGAAAATCTACAGAGGTTTAATCAAAGTTATATAGTGTCAGAATAAAAAAGGCACTCTCCTTGCTACAACTCAGTGTACCACTCAAATTATTATGATGCTTGATGATCACATTTTCCAACAAATAACATTTGCAGCTCCAGTTTTAGTCATATTGATGTCCAGTTGATTATCCAGTCAGTCCAAATTCATTCACACAGGAAAACCAATAACCAATTTGAAAGTTATATTCCATTGTGAGAATTGAATTATGGCTTCTGCTACGTACATGTAATTCCACTTCATCTATCATCTGAACTCACTAATCCTTTAGGTGCTAGGTAGCTAGATGCCTGCTAATCCTTACCTAGACATGACGCCACTTAAACTGACCTCTCTGGACATGGACCCTCTCAGAAACGGGGAAAGAGAGAACCACATGCCTATTTACAAAGATCAGAGAGTATATGTCACGAAGGCCAGAGCCTGAACACACTCCTTTCATGCCTTAAATAGCCTTTTGTATATATAGTATGTTTCATTAATGTGGCTCTCTCGGGTCATATTCTGCTGAGAGAATGCCATATTTCAGGTACACAGATTAGGAAACACATGCTGTCACTATTAATCGGTGAAATCATGCTTTAGGTTGTTTAAAAAACGGCATCCTGGTGCTGTCAAATAATGTCTCCTCTAATTATGATTTCTGACATTAATAGATTTGCCTGCTGTTACTGTAAGATTGCTATTTCAGTGCTTATTTAAGAAGCTATATGTGCACTTGAGATGTTGCTCTTTCGTATACAGTAACCAGACCCGGACAGCGGTTACTAATAACAACCAGCCCATTGGCTCAGTGTGCAAGGCCTTAACCAAACATATGTGGACAGACAGCAGCAGAAGGTTTTATGTGTCCCCTTTTTTTTTTATGCCACCGTAGCTGTTTAATGATAATCTATGTTTTGCTTCCTGCATTTTCCTGCCTGTCTGGAATCACTTAAGTTTGTGCTCAAAATGCATCAAGAAGATAAGCCGCAAGATCATTTTCAGAAGGACTGTCATCAGTTGGCAGCAACGAAATAGCCTATGTTTGTGTGGGGTTTTTTTGTACTGTAGGTACGAATATGTTTAAGTGCTTTTTTACAATGTGAGTATCTGATTTTTCTGTGTGTATTACAGCTAATAGCGCGTTTGAAGAGGGAGAACCAGTCTCTGAAGGAAGAGCTGGCCATGATGGCTGGAAAACCGAGAGAGGACCAGCTAACTGTGGAAGAGATCCAGAAGTATGTCACATCCTGTTCCTTTAATCCAAGCCATCTCTCAACGTAGCCTATATATCTTTGACGCTATCTTGAGATTCACAGATAACAGATGATGGTACTCAGCAAACTCTTGAGTTTAATCAGAATGTTCTAGAGGCGATATCGTGCGTTGTAAAATATGTGTGTGTGTGTGTGTGTGTGTGTGTGTGTGTGTCATGGCGTGACCTTGGTGAGCCAGTCATCTCAGGACAGTGCAGACGTGTATAGTGCTGGGTTGGCCCCGTCAGCCTTTTAGGATGTTTACAGCGTGCCTCAGACACAGGGAACAGAGCAGACTGTTTTTTGGACTCTAATCTGTATTTGTAATGCTAAATACCCAGAGATTCTTGGGCAACTACGTTTCATGATTTATAAGTATTTGGGGTTTGCTTTAAGTGCCTACATAACTTATGCTGTTGGATATGCATCAGTACTGAGGTGAAGCCTCATTCACTGAGGCTTAACCAGATCTAATGGTGTTTCCCAGGACTGCTTTATTTCTGCTCTCATACTCATAAATGGCAGGGGGGGACCCAGTCATTCAGGGCCAGAGTTCAGGCCAGAGGTTCCATCGAGGACTTGGCACCTTGCCCGTCCTGTGCTGATGTATTTACTGCCCATTGGCCCCCTTAGTCCGCCTTTTTATTATTTCCTCTCTACCCGGGCGATTATCCTCGATTTCCCCCTGTTTGTGGTCAAACTCACGCAGAGAACCTTTAATGATGTCTGTTGTGACCACAGTCACTGGACATGCTGACTTTTTTGTTGCTCCAGTTTATGCCTTGACTCATCTCCAGCGCTGAGTGATTGCACATATCCTGGCTTATTTTTTGTCACATTTCCAAACGCACATATGTCCTCAAGCATACAGATTTCTGCCTTTCCAGAGCGCTATTCATGCTGCCTTCGGTACTTTGTAAGATTCAGCATCAATCCATTCACATGCAAACTGAATCCAGTTTAAACTTATTTTTCTAAATGCCATATTAGTTTGCAACATTTGCGACTTAACATATCACCTCACACGTTGGAAAGACTATTTGGAAACTATCAAATGCTGGCATTTGAAAGATGATGTGTTTTCTCTTACAAAATATTGTACATGGCAATGGAGGGCTTTCTCCAGAATCAAACGCTGTATCACAAAACCACTGATGTCTCGCAGGGCCCTGAAACAAGACCGCTAAGTTTGTTTTAAGCCCTTTGTCATGTAAACGTAGCGTGTTTCTACAGTGCACACGGTACAGCGGAAAATAAAAACCGTGCGTTGTTGTGCCTACATTGGATCCGGCTGGATGGTTGCCTCCTGGTCTTTTCCAGTGGCCGCTTCCAGAGCTTGAAGAACCAATGTTTGGACTACCATCCAGTGATAGTTTATCAACAGGCCAGCCCAGTGGAGCTGGAACACACGTCTAAGTAAATAGTTTTCTTTGACTGGACCCACATTTTAAATATTAGAAGCGCTCCTCAAATATATTTTAACTGTTTGAGTGCCTGTTGAGCCCGTGCTAAGTGTGATGGAGGAGTGTAACATGGAATGTGGCACTGGCTTAAGCTCTGGTAGCTTATTAGAAATTCTCTGCACATGTGTGTCTGTGTGTTTAGGTTGGAAGAGTTAGTCAAGGCCTTTCTTGATGACCCTGATCCAGACGTGACACTTTCATTGGGACCAGACATGAGAAAAATCCAGTACTGTTTCTCCCTGCTGAAGGTAATGTATTACAGCATCAGTCCCTCCATGTTTAGTTTCTGCAAGCATGTCTCCTTGTTGAACCACTGATCTGTGTCTATTCATCATTTCCTTTGATGGTTTGTGTTTTACTCTCCTTTTCATGACAAGATCCCCGTGCCATGAACGTGCTAGTGTGACAGTAGAAGATATTCATAGTTCAGGTTGCTAGGCTTGTTCACTAAAATTAAAGTTTTAATTCTGTTAGTCAGTGCTTTGTTTTGAGTTTTGTCTGCACTGTAACTCAACTGATCTCAACACTTTCCCCTTTATCCATCATCTCAGCAGTGACCAGTTGACCAGTCACCTCCTCTAAATTGCCCCCTCTACTGTCCTTTTTTGGGACATGACTCAATTTAATTTTTAAATTAATTTACTTTAAATCCCCTTTCTATTTAAATGTGGTTAATATTGGTAATTGTCTCATAAAATTGCACATGTAGTATTCTGTGAATGTATTCTTGCATAAAAAGCTGATGAATTACCTGATTTCACACAGAAGCCTTACTCTAACCAAACTGGATAGTGTCTGCTTAAGACTAGATGCAATGACTAGAAAGTGAAACTGTTTAAAGATCCAGGGATGCCAAACTATATCCAGTGCTGTTGATTTTCCCACGGCCTGACTTTCGTCTAGACGCTCTGCGTTTCGCAGTTATTTGTCATCTAATTAGAGGCAAAGTGTAATGTGACAAAAAAAAAACAGAAAAGCAGGTCTTCTCAAGAATTTGCACAACAGCTAAAAAATGTAGCCAAGACATTACTGCATACAACACAATGATCCGAACACTCTTTTTTTCTGTTGTGTGCTATAGTGTGCAGTATTTTTTGTAGTGCAGAAATGATGAAATATGAGCGTGTGCTTCTTTTCTCTGTTTTTAATCAACTGAGTATTTGGGATGTCACCTTGGGCTTTTTTATACTAAACAACTTAGAAATAGACTAATTAATAGATACTGAAAGCACTCAATAATTGTTGAAAGTGAGTTATGAATGGGTCAATGAATGTATTTTCATGTACCCATTATTACAAAACAGACAGCGTTCAGCATTACTATGTTGTGTGTATTATTGTGGACACAATACTCGGAAGTAACTACCTGGAAGGGGTGGTTCAGTCAGTGTCATAGTTGTTTCCTGTTTTATAATTATTATTATTTCATTGGAGTGTGGACTTTTGTTTTTGGTTCAGACCGCTGACAGTCTGTCACGCAGACAGCTGTGGAAAAAACGTGTAATTGAATTTAGTTTGCCAAATGTTGGTAGAAAACATAAAAGGTCTGAAAGTCTTTGTTTTGGAGAAAGTCATATTGGTTATAGATTTCATTCAACATCTCTCACACAGCAGCCGATGGCTCACTGCTGCTAAACGAGTGCAGGGAAAACACTCGTACCGCTCCCGCGCTCCAGTTTGGTTGGAGTTGGAGCAGCCACCAGAAGCAGTTCCAGATCCTACTTGAATGTCTGTTTATCTCTTTTTCAGTTTGTTATGTTCCACACACTCTATATCCTGGTCAGTTTACATTCCTCTGAGCATCACCCCAGTCACACTCCAGTGATTCTGTAGGAATTTGGATCTGTTTTGAATTTAATTTCTTTATTCTTTTTCCCTTGTGCTGGCTAGCCATTTTCCTGCTCAACTCTGTGCTTGTCCTTGTTTTAGGGTGATGTTCAGACACGAGGAGCGCATATCTGCAGTTTTATCTTGTCAGCACTGTGAGCTTAGAAGTGCGGTATAACCTCAACCAGCACTGTATGTATGTTGTCACACTGTAAGGGATGGCATGAAGTCACAAAACTATTTTACAAAACTGGGGAATCTCAGCACAATCTCCACTGTCATTTCACTGTGCTTCCATGCAGTATATGTCCCCAAAACTGTGTGGGACCACCTTCACCCCTCCTCTGTACCTGTCTGTTCTACTGTATCTGTTCCATGTGGAAAAAAAGTCTAATCCTTTAACAAGTTTCCCACCTGTCCATAAACCCGGAGTATCACTGAAATTCTAGAGTTATATTGCAAACAGGGAGAAGAGTGGAATTTAAAGACATTTTGGGAATATCACAGAATTTAGAGGAGCAACACTTTCCAGGACACCACAATGTATTTTGCAGCATTCATGTCATTATACATTTCTCAACAACAAACCCAACTGTTATACTGTCCATATAAGTTTTATTTTTAGCACATGACATATATAAATACATCATAGATGAGTCATGGAATTTTTATATTAGTTTTAAGGTATGAATTGCAGCTCTAACTCTATATTTTTTATATATATATTTATAATGGTTGTCTTTTTTCCATGGTTTTTGTACAGGTAATGATCATGGACAAGCAAGGACAAAGAGGAAATAGGTGCAGTGATGGACAAGAATCACCAGCAGCCACCGTGAGGGAAGAAGTCATTGAAGACACCCACGACAGTGCAGCAGAGGTGACCGAATTAAAGAAGACGCTGACGCAACGTAATAATGAGATCAGTATCCTTTGACATGTTGCAGCTATGACTACAGACATTAGCTGATTCATACTTTGCATAGGGAGCTACTGTAGTGTAATGCTGGCAGCACAGTGGTGCAGGTGTAAAGATCCTTGGTTTGATACCTTGGACTTGTTTGTGTGGATTTAAGGTCCTTTTTCCATCGGCTGTGACTCTGACTGGTTGGCCTGGGCACCTGAAAGAGTGGATGTGAGAGAGATAGCATGAAAGTGAAAAGGTAAAAGATAAAAAGGCAGCTGGTAACACTATGTATCAAAGTGGAAGCACACTGCTGTTCATAGCCTCCCTGGGCAAAGAGTAGAGTTAGCAGAGACAGTGACTGCAGTGTTTGTTTAGAATTTGCATTCCAAATTGATAGAAAATGGGGAAGAATCCAGAAAAATAAATTGAGTAGGATAGGTTTTAAATTTGTGCCTGCATCCAGCCTCACAGTTAAATCGCACTTACTGTTGATAGTACTTCATTAGCAGAGGGATATTTATCCAAAAGTAAATCTGCCTGTGTTATTGCATGGTTGGATTACAGCGCTTCTACAAACACATAAATTATGAAATGTAAGTAGTCCTGTATTCATCACCAGTGCCCTAAAATACACATGAAATGTTGTTTTAATGTGTATGTTCAGATAGATCTTCAGCTAATGACTGCAGTTAATCATAATTACTATTAATCATAATTATGGTATTTGTGTTTGAATATGATATTTCTAATGGCTTTATGGGATTATTCTACCCTCAGTCCCTCTTGCTGCAGCTTGTCATTAGATCACAGCACATTAGTCGGAAAATTGAGATGTCTGCTTGATTATTTAGCCACAAAAACTCAGCTCTCCAAAATAAATAGAATATTATCATGCAGATATTTCACCGTAGTGTTTCTTGGACCAAGTATGAGTAATGTGAAATCCTCTCCTCTTTGTAGATTTTCCCTCTAAAAATGTCATACACTGGTTTTCACATGATGTAAATGTAATTGCTAAAATTGGTACCGTGCGTGTTTAAAAGCATATATTTCAGCCAGTAATGCACACGCTTTACTTAACATATCAACTCTATGTTCTTTCATTGTGAAGTTTGTATATAAAGTTTCAGTAGCCTAAACTGTCAATCCCTCATCCAGGGTGGTCTGTCTGCAGCCTGTAACATTATAGTTTGGGTTGACCAAACCTGTAGGGGTGACATCATTTCTAGCCAGAGCCCTAATAACTATCTAGATTCAGACCATTTCTACAACTTAAGCTTGTATCCGCTAGCTAATCAGCATGCTTTCCATGTCTGAACCATCTTACCCCCTGCTCTGTTAAATCCATTACTTGGAGCCATTGGTTCCTGTACTACAGACTTACTGTTCCCAGACTGACACCGAGTCCTCACAGGGTTAATGATGGGAGAGTTCCTTGTAAAACAAAAGGGTGTACCCTACCCACTACTACTACCCCTGTGTGTTCCCATGCATGGTTGACCCTGCATGGGAGTGGGGCACCTGGTAGTGCTTAGTTGACTCTGCTTGAGTGATGTCACATAAACCACTAACATGATGATAGAGCAACAGGGAGAACTAACAAACACTGCTGATCTAGAGAGTAACAACACACATGCAATGCCACGTAAAAGCACCAGGGAGCTCATAGAATTTCCCAATTTGTATTGATTATATTATATATACTATGTTTGCCCAAATAAGCTTCTGTTCCTTACTACAGATCAATAGTAAGGAACAGAATCAGTACATATTTCAAGCATACCATACCTCCTACCTATCTTCCTAGTAACGAATGGTTTCAGGTCAGTCTAGTGTGGTATGAAAATAAGACAATACAATGAAATACAATGAAAGCTGTGTGTATCACACGTGTTGTCAAAATAATTACATTAATTTGGTAGTTTTAGCTTTTTAGCTTTTTGCTAGCTTTTATTACGGTTGTAATTTAGCAGCAAACATTCTGAACCTTTTCTGACTATGAACATTTTACAATTATTACTGTATTTATCCTACACGGTTTCTGGGAGTCTCAGGTTTACAATACTAACAGCAAGTTTCTATTCAGATCAGTTGGTTGAACATACAGTAGCACAAAGTTAAACTCCCCTCGAAACAATGCTGCTTGCTGTATATACTACCTGAATGCCTGAGACAGCATAAATTGCTATAATAGTATACAGTGCACAAGATTTAAAATTTCATTTTTTAACAGTATTGAAGCTTGTCCTTACCACAGTACCATATTTAGGATCTTACTGCCCATCCATGTCTTATTCTTTAAACAAAGTTTTGCAGACTGACACAAAGAGGCTTGACAGTAGTTAGCTGTCCATTTATTTAATTCAACACCAGTGCAATAGCAGTGATCCAGAGACATACATGTAAAGTGTCAACATTTTCAGGTAGAAAATATGAATGATAGTATTCACAAACAGCAGATTATTCCATTCATTTT
Organism: Protonibea diacanthus; assembly: GCA_028641955.1. NCBI lineage: Eukaryota > Metazoa > Chordata > Actinopteri > Sciaenidae > Protonibea > Protonibea diacanthus. The sequence goes on from CM053987.1 coordinate 18,615,600, forward strand.
CTTTTGGTTCTTTGGCTCGCTGTTGAACGTATCCAAGACATGTCGTGATTGCATCCGAGATGAGGCGCAGAAGTTATCTCACAGTGTGTTTAATGCATTGGCAAGGGTTTTCTGGATTCCCTTAACTCTCAACTCTGGCCATTGTTCAGTATGGTTTCTTACATTAAGACATTAGGGCTCAAAACTCCACTCAATCAAAATAATGGCATGAAATTTATTGCTCAAATACTCTACAGACTCGTCTAGTGAAAAAAAAAACCTCCGGTCTTGTAGCTTTGGTAATTTATGCACTGGGCTAGAGATGTTTATGAATATTTTTAGCCACACTAGTAGTATGGCTCTGGGGATGGCAATTTTGGTTAGCCAGTGAACTATGTCGACATCTGCCAGACGGATATGCACAACATTTGGCACTGTCGTTCGTTCTCCCCAGACAATGCGTCCCGAAGACTTCGGTGATCCCCTGACCTTTTGTTCAGTGCCATCAGGTTTACTGTTGGTCAGAAAAGGCTGTGGAGGAAATAGGAATAGCAGAGATGGGATCCTTCCTTGGGATTGTGCTTTAGTGCTTACTGAAAAAAACATTAAGTATATTTTATCACTTTTGAAAAGGGAATTCTGTCCTGACATTTCAACACATTAAACTTCTTTTGAACCTCATAGTTTGAAAGTTGTATTACCTCAATATCCTCTGTATACCTCTGGGTGTGATGAAACAGGGACTCAACAAGCTGGATATGTAATCATCATTACTGCTTCTATTACAGTGTTCATGAATATGCAAATATATCATCCAGCATGACAATCACTGCAGAAGTAAGAGGGTTTTATAGTTTGCTGGTTTCTGTCACTCGATTGTGAGTTTGTGAGGCAGCTGTGCTCAACCACGGTGGGTTTTGTGAGAACTTTGTACCCAAGTTATCAAACATAGACGCAGCCAAGAGTTTAGGTTTGCCGCCAGCTGCAAAGTGTTTTTGCATATATGCAAATGAATGCTGATTGAATGAAATTACCTAAATCGCTCTGTTTGCAGATTGGGAATGTTTGCCTGGCTCTTGATTAAACTGATTAGAACTTTGGTCTTACATTGAAATGATTTGACGTAGAAAAAGAGTTTTCTAAAGGTAAGTAAATAATACAGAATGCGGCTTTAGCGCTTATTGATCTGTTCATATCAGGAACAGTGACATGCCTTTAGTGTCTTATGGTCAACTTGGCTTTAGTCTCACATTTTTCAGATCTTTGTGCACTGTACATTGATTGGGTAACAGTTGTACCTGTTGTACATCCAATTATGGATATTTTTCTTGGAAACAATAGAGCATTCAACTTTTTGAGACTTCACTGACCACTCATACTTGCGCTAAGGCATTCTGTTCTTTAATCATCTCTGTGAAGCCCAATGCTGACAGGACTCATATCCTTGTCAGCAACTGGGTGCAAGGATCATTTAAAGTGTCAAGTATTTATAGTGTGTTCTACGTTTTTGATACAAGGAAAATAAAGTCACTTCACGAGTCACCTTATAAATATCATGAACACATTTATTGTCACTGCACAGATTTGTTAGCTGTGCCTCATCGTACTGTAGCCTTTTTTTTATTACTTATATTGTGTGGTACATTGAAATTGGAGCAATTTGTGGCAGCACTGAGATTGGCATTGCACCTTTGCCAGCTGTGGTCATTTTAAAGCCATTTTCTTTATTTCCTGTGATGTCTGCTTTATTGGACAGTATAATAGAGAGTGACAAGAAAGATGAGAAGGAGAGATTGAATGCACATCATGAGCTGTGTATGACCACATTTTGAGTGCATGGCATGTCAAGCAGCCCGCAGATCTAACGTGCAACCCCCAAGAGAAATTTTCATCATATACTAGAAGTCTATGGTAGTGTTCGGCATAAATGAAGGGATCAGATGATCTCAGTAATGGAAAAACCTGGTGAACAACAGTCTGAAGTAATGACTTGTATGAAACAATGACATAGGAGCCACAGAAACAGTCATATTTCTCTGTAAAACTTGGCTACTGTAGGTCATTTGGAATTGTGTTCGGTTTAGATTTTGGCAGTTTTGAGAAGACTGCGTGGTTGGTTTCACTGGAAACTGTATGTTATTGTTCCCACTGACATCCCCTTTGTATTGGCTGACAGGAGTATAAATTAACGTCTCCAGCTCCTTCAGAACTACATCCATTCATCATCCAAAATAATGACATTTTTTCTAACATCCCAAATTATCTGCTGACCACCACAGTTTCAGTCTGGCCACAGCTAGATGTCTGCTAATCTCATGATAGCATGCTTGAAGAACAGACTGTGTTGCCTAAATTATTTGTTGTGATTAGGCCATCAAACACTCGTACATTTATAGTGGAAAAACAGACACACAGGTCAGGAGCTGAATGGATGTTTTATGTTTTATTCATGTATGTAATGTATACAAAGTTTAAAACTAAGGGTTGCAGCTAAGCTGTTGTCCATTTACCTGCTAACCTGTGACAAGCTTTGATTTCTTGCTCTCCGTTGACATCTTAAAAGCAATCTTGGCAACCGTCTGTAAATTGTCTTGATCATGTTTTTCCTATAAAACTCAAGTTCACACAATTGCAGTTTTCCCTCTGTCAGCAGTTCTGATTGCAAAAAAAAAAAAAAGTCACTGCAAATCATGAGGCATAGCAACAAGGCGTCAATTTGATAATTAAATTTGAAAGTACTGGACGAGTCTGTGCTCAGCTGCATGCGTTATTAAAAGAATTGTTAGGCCAGCTGAAAGCAGTTTGAGAAAGAGGCATTTCAGTGTAGAACCTCTAAAGTTGGAAGGAAAGTACAGGGGAACGATTATAGGAAATTGTCCACATACATAGAGGCGCTGCATATGGAGAAGTGAAATGTGTCATGGCAAAAAAAGTGTGAACAGAATCTATGCTGCAGTTCTTGCCCTCCGTCCTCTCTTTACATAAATGCACCACGGCCTTTATACACATTACTACATTACGACACACACTACTCTTGGACTCAAGTAGACAAACACATACATACGACCTCATCAGTGGCAGAAGATTTTGTGGAATCTCGGTGGAGTCTCTGCAGCCTCCCTGGCTCCTCTTCTCTCCACTGACTCATCCCAGACCATGACATCTTCCTGAGCCTGTAACATCAGATGCTGAGCACATGTCAGCACTCGTTATTAAAAGCCCACAATGAAGCTTGCTGCCTTTAGGGACTCAATATGTATATTCATAACAATTCAGTCCAAAATGAGCTGATTTAAATTTGGGAAGAACTGTCTAGCTGTTCTAATATCCTGAAAAGTGCCACCAGTGGCAGATTCACATTCCACACAGTCAGTCTGCTGAAGTAGGTCTTTTGATATGCATGTGTGAGTAAGTGAAGGGTCTATTTTTCAACCAGTACTTTTTCCAAAGTAAAGTCAAGTGGAGTCCTTAACCCTGTGCCTACAGGTATTCTCGTTAAGATGTTGAAGAAGGAGAAAAAAGCGGCCCAGGATGCTGCTGCTCAGCTCGCTAACATCACCAATGGCCAGAACCTGGCCTCCCAGAGTGCCTTGAGGGTGTCCACACGGCCATCGTCCAGGGATGGAAGCACAGAAACTATTTCTCCAGACCATGTGGGACGAGCTATACAGTACATGAAAAGAGGTGCATTGTCCTTTTTTTCTTTACACAGCAATGTTTTCAAATGTTTTGAATTTCATAGATTTGAAATGTAAACCCTCCAAATGTGTTATGATAGGGTTAACATGTAGCACTCTAAGCAATGCTAAATGGGGTCCAAATTGAATTGTGACGTGTGGTGCTGCCTTTTAGTCTGTTACTCAATACGTTTACACAGAGCACGGTTACCATGGCAAATTAAGAGCATATAACGATGGCACTGCTTTAAAAACAAAAATACAAATACAAAAAACATATTTCCTTAGAGTTCCCATGAAACAGGTACTAAATAGGCTGAAGGGACGAATTTGTTGCAGATATTGACTGACATTTTAAAGCTGACAATAGCGTTAAGTGTGTGATATGCCGCTTCCTCCAAACAGTTGACTGCACAGACACAGGGGGACTGCAGGGCTATTAGCTGAATGTTTCTGGAACTTTTTAGCTGACTTAGACTGAGACCGAACACAGCAGACAGACGTGGAACAACAGGTAAATGTCAATCTCAGTCCAGCCACCTTCCCTGGAAGGCTGCTTCCCTGGAGTCTAGTTCTGTTGCCTGCTAACAGCAGCTACAGAAGTTACTGATAAGCTACTTTAGTAAGTAATGCTAAAGCTGTCCGACCACCAGGAAACAATGTAAATCATTGAGAGTTGAGGTGAAGCTGCCGGGAGACATCAGGAGGAAGACCAGAAAATATTTTCTCTACAAAATATGATCCAGTTTCACCAAAATCACTGATTAAGTTATAAAGTTTTGTTTTTGTACAGCAATCAGTGAGTCCAGAACCATCTCTGATGAGGTACGACACCAGCCCTCAGAAACAGAACCTTCTGGGATCAAAAGAAAGACAGAGTTTCATTAGACACAAAATTGCAACTGCTGGATGATTCATCGACATTTTTTAAATGATTTTCCAGGAAATTCCCCAAAAATATGACTCTCCCCTTACAAAATGACTTTGATGTTTGTCATTGTTTTACCAAATACTGGCCAGATACACATATGTATAGAGCCAATAGTGCTCAACATACATAATAAAAATACAATCATGGGGGCTTTTAAATTACACAGTGGTAGCTAGCCATGTAGGTACTCTTGGTTTTAGTTTCCTTGGTTTTAAGATATCAAACTTTGCATACACCCTAAGACAATGGGGATTTTTTTACTAGAAAGTACTTAGAACTGTCAGCAGCAATTTGGACTATCCAGAGTAACAGGGACACTTACTCTGGAAAAAGATGCTGCTGTTGAATTTTTTAGATGTCTTTATTCCCTGCTGTAAACTCTACAGACAACAACACACCCACCCATCCATTGTATTAGGGCGGTGGTAGAATTTTCAGAGATGGATATCTCAAAACCTTGGGACATAAATCCAAAACAATCTGCATGGTTAGATACTGTGTTTCATTTCATGATTTTATTCTTGTTGTTGTTGTTATTACTTCAAGTGAACCAACCCATTATGACTGTACTATTTAGGCTCAGTGGTTTTCATTATCATCTCACAGCAAGAGTTCTAGGTTTGAACCATACTTGTTTTCATTATGGCCTTTCTATGTGGATGTTCTCTCTCTCTTTACCAAAACTCATACATTTTAGGGATATGTTAAAACTCAGAAATTGAGTTGTTGAGTCCTTGGCACTGCACTGTGGCTGCTCACTGCTACTAAATAGTAATAATGGGTCAAAAGCATCCCATGGGAACTAATTAATTACTGTATAAATGAAAAAAAAAATCACAGATGTTGTCTCCATTAAACATGACAGTCAGTCTGACTTGGAAGAAGAAATGACTTTGTGATGAATTAGCTGCTAAAAGTGCAGACAGGTGATCTCTCTCTGTTGGAATGTGGGCAGCTCTTTGCGGTCATGCTGATTTTCAGTGTGCCTGTTGAGGTTGCCTGTGGGGCATGACAAATCCTTGATTTCTGGATTTTACTGCATGGCGAAGAGTCTGACATCCCAGAGCTCCCTGCGTTGTCTTATTTCTAAACAATGTCATCAGCAGGATTGCATGCATTTAGGAGTTTCCTTTTAGAGGTCACATTCAACATTCAACAGAGCAACATTAGACAGTACAATATATTAAACCTGTAATTTGTTGCTGATGAGTTTTAAACCTATAATACTTAAAGCAGCAGAACATGAAGCAGAGGCCAAAGGCTGAGAACACTTGAATATAAACACAAGGGACACTGTTCCATTCAGATGTCTGTTCATGCCAAGTTAAAACCAAATGCTAAATACCACATTTTTATATTCTTTTATACTAATACAGGACTATAGCTCATATAAGTAAACATGCCGGAGGATATTTACAATATATATATTTTGTTAGGCACATAGAAATCATGCAGTTCCAGTAACTCACAAATTACATGTGTTTATGGATTGAGTGTCATCACAGCTGATTAGTTATCTCCATGTATTTTGGCCATGGCACATTCATTAAGAAAGTAGATCAGGGCCCCCCAAAGTGACCAATCCAACCCATTGGATGACTTTCTGAAATGATTAATTCCAATTTTTTAATAAGATGTACTGTAGTTCTTGATTTGTCTACTGAGGATAGTGCTGGCTCTATCCCAGATACCCTATAAATCCCACGTGTTTACATACATGCTACGTGACACGATGATGCCAAGTGTCACTACTTTCATGCATGAACTGCAGGTGGAAAATGTCTTTGTCAAAAAGGAGGGAAGAAAATTGGACCAGTTTCTGTTTCTAAATAGAAGAGGTAAGAAGTGTGAGTTTGGCGTGTTCGCAGTAGAAATGTAATATTTGACCACTATCACACTCCTACTGGCAAATAATAGAGCAATTTGCATGAACAGCTGAGAATAGAGAAGATAAATTAAGAAATAAAAGATTAATGAGAGATCGGCAATGCAGCTGTGAAAGCGAGATCTTAGTCTTATTGCTAGCGAAATAGCATCAGCATCAAAGCTGAACTCTAAGGATCACATACCCCAGTGGCAGGATTTTGCCAACATCAGCTTAACTCAAAGGTCTGTGGAAGATAGGATTCCGTATCTTGCTTGAGATTTGAGATTTCAAGTTAAGTCACAGTTTGGTTGCAACTGATTCAGGGAGTGTTGATTTTAATACCTTATTATATGATGGTTCTACTCATCCGACCCAATAGAGATCAAATATCATAATGTCCTTGAAGAGAAAGTATAACGAGGAGATGGCAGAAGTCGCAGAGGCTTCTGACTGGAGCTCTTCTTGCTTTGTCCGTCTGTTTGTACAGGAATTTGAAAGTCAAGCCAATCAAGCACTGAGATGTGCTCCCTAGCCAGCGGCAGCATTTATTTAGCTTTTCCTGTTTAATTTTGGCTAAGTGGAGCCTTAAGTGTGATGATAAACCTGAGCCCTCATAACGAGCTTGGTCATAGCCGTCGGGCACAGAGGTATGAGCCAGCAACTCATCAAACTGAGGCTGCGCTGCTGTCTGTGCTAACCACAGCTCCCTCATCCTCTTCAACATTTTTGTGTAATGGTGCCCAGTGCAGTAATAAGGCCAGCAAAGGGGTAATTGCAAACAGGGTCTCTGAAAGAAGAGCCTGTTAAAAAACAAACACATGTTTGAACTCGGTCCAGTCAGAATTAGTGAGCCGATCAGTCATTCGTCGAAGGGACAATGCAGAGCACTGTGATTGATGGCTGTGAAGCTGAGGTTTATAAAACCACTGATAAATGATGTGCCATATGCATTAGTCTCTCAGAATGGTATGCAATCTTATATGGAGTAAGTATGATCATCTGGGTCATCCCGCCAGAGTATTTGTTTTCACCTGGCCCCACAAGTCTCTCCACCATTTCATGGCATGTGATGACCTGTGGCTGTGTGGCTTCTGCTGCCTTATAACCACACACCACATACTTAGACAATGGTGATAACTATTTGATGATGCTGTCTGGATGAGTTTTTATATATTGCAGTGTAATATATGATCTGGAAAGAAAAGTGGGCTTCATGCCTACTGTACATTTGGTGTGCACATTTTTACAATGAGAGTCTGCCACCCCTAATAACCAGAAACATAAATACATACATGACCTGCAGTCTGAACAAAATAGCTTAGAATTAGTCGGCTTTATATGGAGCATACGCAAGAGGAAAACAGAGTCCCCACTAGTATTTTAGTACACATGAAGTTTGCATCAATCGCACAGATTATAGATTAATGTAGCAGGTGCTAGCTTGGAGCGATCACAAGTAGATATTTGAGACTTGCTCCAAGACTTTTGAGTTGTATCATCATTTAGTGGAATTAATATCAAATAATGTATCACATCAGAACTAGAAACAGCTATTTAATTAGAAGCAGTTTATAATTTGTTGTAACTGACTGCAATGCCATTTAGAAATTACGTTCTTTTCAAGAAGCTAGTCAAACGTAGATGGTGAATAAGAGAGAGCGAGGGCCAGTAGCGAGAAAGAATAGAATAGAATAGAATAGAATAGAATAGAATAGAATAGAATAGATAGTTTATTGATCCCTCATAGGGGAATTCTTTATTTCACATGTATTTTTTCATGTGTATATTTTACACAAAGACTTGAACCAGCCACCCTCCAGTTCCCAAGCTAAATCTGTACAGACTGAGCAACTGCCGCCCCTAAATGCCTGTGAGTCAGAGAAATAAACGGTTATTTCATAGCAGTTCATCGCAAATAAACACACCCACGCCCCCAGCACCTCCCAATATGCCACTGCAGCTAATCAGCTAATCAGTTGGAACCAGTTCTTGATTCCCATTCTTAGTAACAAACGGTCTGGTGCAGTCAGGTCAGTGGTTTGTGCTTGAGATCTTTCTTTTCACTGTAATCCTTGAAAGGGTGCCAGTATATCACCTTTACACATCTTGACTCATTGACCACAGAGTGAATCACTCAGGGGTGCTCACATTTGCCATGGCTATTTTGAGTTGTCCAAATGTAAACCATATATTAAGTTATTATGACTGGGATGGATTTTGCTGGTAGATCAAAGTGACAGTTCTGAAGAAAAATGCAAGATAATCAGTTTCAGGGAGTTCAGCATAGCACCAGAGTAATGACCTGAGATGGTGTTAGCTGATTATATCACTCATAAACACAGACTATATCATCAGACTAAATTAGGCACTCTTGCCAACAGTAAGTATTGTTACTGTATGTTATTGTCCACTTTCTGTGAAAAGGTTGCTACCCCCGTCAGAAAATTCCCAGATCCTGCAGTCCCTTGCTAGCAGTTACATGTCCCCTCTGGAATGTTCATCCACTTTTCTCACACTTCATGAGAAATTTCTGTCTCTTTCTGCTCTGTTTGAAACCAACACTGTGAGCAGAACAACCTTCCATCAGCTGTTAACCAGCAGGAAACACTTGATGTTGTCCAGAAAGACTTTAAGAACACATTGAGCAGTTCCAGGAGGCTCGGAGAAGACACTTCTCACACTTCAGTGTTTCTGACTTTCACAACATGGAGCACACCTGGTGTCAGGGATATTTACTTAAAGCACCAGTTAATACTGACGTGTCAAAAGAGGCCATTACATTTAGTTACATATTGATATTCCTATTAAATACACAGAATGTGCAGAACACTAACTGATACAGCTGTTTCATACAGTGCACTTTGTTATATATCATATGTTTCACATCTGGAGTGCCTATTTTCCATGACCCAGTTGGAAACTCATAACTAAACTATATGCGCATTGTTCTTTACTCTGTCCTAATTCAAAACAAATGCACTACACTTATCCTTTCCTTATGCTCAATGGGTCACTGAATGTTTATGTATGTTTTAATTTAGGTTTAATCTGAGGGTTCTGGTGCTGTAGCCAGCAGCCTCTATGGTTACAGGGAGGGTAATTGCTGTCCTCTGAAGATTGACTGTAAATGTAATGATGATGACCTTTCCATGGAAACCGTTCATGCTGATTGAATGGTGCATAATCGACACTACTCTTTCCATAATACACCCCTCTGTACTGGGGTCTTAGCTTTGCCAACACAAAGTCAAACATGAACATTAGAGAGTTTTTTTTTTTAACTTTCTGATAACCACTGTCTCTGCAGAAGCAGTCTGCACACAAGTTCTTCTACTATGCTAGTGTGAGATGCCTAATTTATCGTCTTCTTTCACAGATACAGATGTACAGTACAGTGTCTTTTTCTTTTGCTCGTAAGACAGTTATTATAGTGTAAGGGTGGCTAATGGATAGGCAAGGTGTTCCTGTTGTAATTCAGGCTGGTGATGACCGGCAGAAACTTAAAGGAGGCTTCAGACTTACAGGGAGACTTAGGTCTTACTGTAAATCCTGCTAGCATGTAATGAGACGCTGATGATTCTACCAGGTCCACAGATTTCTGTGACAGAAACAGAAGCCTACGACAATAGGGACATCTCAGTAAGTGAAATACTGAGAGAGGAGAGAGGAGGCCACAGTCGGACCACACAACGGACCAGAAATTTTATTTTTCTATCAAGCAGTTCTAACCTTCTCTGCAAACAGCTAACAATTGGTGTCAGACATTTTTCTTCTTTATAAATTGATGGAAAAGTACCGTCATGCTTCATTTTGCTGGTATTTCATTTCTAAAATTTGTTGAAACAGCAACAATAGTCACGACACATTCCTCCCCCTGTAAAACCTCTGTGGTTTGTCAGCACTTGAAGCACGGAAAAGAAAAATTAGGAAAGTTGGCCCAAAGTCCATGTGATCTCATTACCCCACAAATTATGTTAGTACAACATAATATGATGTCATATCACTCCGAGATATTCCTGGAATGTTGTATGAAGAGTCGAATGGAGTGCATTTCCCTCAAGAAACCTCTTAAATTGATTTGTTGAGGTTGGAACTTGCGACATACTGTATGCCTGTGAAATGCCTGCTGGTTTCAATCAAGACTTTCCAAAAATAAAGAAACAAATTCCTGAGTGTCCTACAATTAATCTCATACGACTTACTGTCCTGTTTATGCCTCTGCTTGGAATAGTTTTGTCACAGCAAAGTCCACACATTTTAACAAGGCTGGATTTTTTGTTTATTGGACATTATTGTGAAGCCTTGGGTTTTCCACTGAAATCTTGCAAAATAATGGTGGTTACTTTTCTATTATAAGATAAGGTCCCACAGAATTTATTGCAGTCTTGCATACAGGAAAAAACATTTTGGTTTGTTGGAGACACAAACTTGTTTTACCATAAATTTCATTTGTCAAGTGGAGACAGAGCTTTGATTGATAGGCAGATCAATCTGCGGTTGCTTCTCTTGACTCCAGGAACTAACATGCACGACCAAACTCCCACGCGGCAATATATCACCACAAGGCAACATCAAGCATGTTTGTGAATATGTGTAAAGGAACATGACAACATACACTGATTATGCTACATACAGCAGTTCTGAATAATTACCTGCCAACATGATTCAGTGTCTACTTTCAGAGTAAAGAGGTCTTTGTCACAGCAGTCATTTGACACAGAAGGAAAAGCACAGGTGTAATTAATAATAGTCAGCAATATTAATAACAACAGACCTCTATTCACTGCCACATCTAAAACTTATTAAAAAAGATTCTCATTATTAGGGTAACTGGTGATTTTCCTGTTGTGACACAAAATATATACTGTGAATATATATGCTATACTCATTTTTTAATCAGCAACGTGCAGTGTCCTTTAAAATATTTTTACTGCCAAACATTTCTCCCTCATATGTATCTATTCAGAGGTGTTTTCTTAATCAGGAATGCCCTGATCGCATCCACACCAGGAGGCTGCCCAGCATAGTCTCCCTCAGTTTAATGGGAAGCACTGCCTTTCACTTTACCCACTCAAATGTATCCTGCCGTTCTGGGGAATGAACCTGGAACCTCTCGGTTACCACTACCACATATTGAAGCCTCCATATGAGGGGAGTCCAGCGTTGCCGTACACATTTGGCAAAGTGTCTTCCCTATCGCTTTCCATCACACAATGTGAATGTTCAGTTCAAGCAGATATGAAGTCAGACATTTTTTCAGTGAAATTGGAGGGTCACAGATAAGAAAAGCAAAACACTGCATGATCAGCATGAACTGCTCTGGTTTCTTTCTCTTTGGTGACTGCAAAGTATTTGAAGCAGGTCTATATCACTTTTGCTGGCTGTTATGTCCAGTTAGGTTGCCTAGTTTGGTGAGTGGCATCCACTACGTAGTGCTGCCATGTTCATAATTGCTGTTTATATTTGTGTTTATGTTCTCTTTCAACAGGGAATTGAGGGCTAATAGTTCTTCAGGTTTGCAATCAGTAATAAGTGGGAGGTCAGCTATATCAGCAGGGCTCTAGTTGGCATCTGGCTGCCAGATTGGAGAACCTGTGGATGTGGCAACGTGCACAGCTCATGTCTCACTCTGTGCACAACAGGATCTAATACAACTTCCCGTAGTTAGTAGATTTATTTCAGCAGCATGACAAGCGTGCTGTCTTGTTAGGATGGTAGTTTGTATAGTAGCAGCTTCTGATTATTACAATAAAGCGTATGAAAAATGCGGGATCTTCTTTTTGTCTCAGGTCCACAGCTGTCTATGGGGAAGCAAGAGGCTTTTGAGACCTTCATCAGGGACCACGAGGATCACCTGACCGTTGAAGACAACAAGAACTTACTCAAACGCAGGTTAGTGGTGTAGACGGTTTTGATCAATCCACATCCCGATATTGCCAGAGATTGCCTTGTTCTGCAGTATGAGCAGTGTCATATGGATATTCATATTAAGCTTCAATTTAATTATGTTTTCTCCTGAATCACACAGGAAATGTGTGACAGGTCATTTTAAAGTCTCTTATAGACCACACACAAGCATACACTCCGCATGCTTATAACGTGCATGCAACAACTTCCTTATTTGTTGGCCACCACCATTGGTGCACCTTTGGAAAAACTTTTAATTAGTGGCCCGGTTCAGCTCAAACCTGCAGCCCTTTGCTGGATGTCATCCCCCGTCTCTCCTCCTACTTTCCTGTCTGCCGTCAGCTGCTCTGTCAAATAGAGGTGAAAAAGCACCCAAAATATTTAATGAAATCCATTTTTGTAGTGTAGATTTACATCCAAATACTCGAGCGAAACCATAATCAGAATGAAAACATAACTTACTAGTTCTGAAAACGCTCTATTTCAGTGACACCCCAATAAAGCATGAAAGCACTATACCTTGGATATTGAAAATAACATACAGTGGCCCATGTTTTATTTTCATTATAACTATTAGCACCTGCAGAGGCTGCTAGGTTTTCAAACTGTATTCATATCTGGAACCAGAAAAACTTGGTAAGATCAAGTTAGGGCTTGTTTGTTTTTTGAGTAAGAAATATGTGTTCCAGATGCTTTATTGCCTTGCAAAATGAAAGAGATCTTGCATTGGGCATGATTATTGTTACTTTGCCACAGTCAATTCATAAAATGTTTGTCTGTGCTGTATTGTATTAACACCTGCAGTCTTTTGAACAGGTCAGCTGAAGCCAAAAGACTTGGGGCAGAACTGAACGAAGCCAGAGACAGAATAAGTAAGTTGTCTCAACATGTAAGTTGCCCTCGGAAATCACATCATTACATTTAGAAGCTGTGAAAACGTTCCATTTTACGTTTCATTTTCATCATCATCATTATCCTAAATGCAAACAAAAGCTGTGGTGCGAGCCCTAAAGAAAGCTGATAATTTCCATTAATCTTCTTTGGGTCCCTAAAGACACCAGCCTACCTGCCTGGAAATCGTTTATGAGCACATCACTGTCAGGGTTCTGTTTCCCTGGAGTGTAGAAATGTCGTTCAGCACATTCCTGAACGTTTCCAGGACCAAGAGGCGTTCTGATTTCCACCCACCCCGTCTTCCAACCTGTGTTTTTTACTAGCCTGGCCCAGGCTGTTTTATGATGACTCTGTAAGCACACCCATGTGTTCTTCTGGGCAATGTCCTTGACAGGTAGCCTTACTATGCCAAAATGAGGCCTGGCATAAACCCTAGCTTCAGTCAGTGCTGACTGATTATGAAGTTTACCTCCAAGAAATCCACCGGGCTTCTGTCCGGAGTTTCTCTGTTGTTAAACATACGTGCGTACTACTGTGTGTCAACGCTTTGACACCTTGGATTGTCTTTGAGCAGGGGTGGAAAGAGATAAAGGTGCTGTTATTGTAAATGTAAAATGTAATGTATGTAAAAAGTAAGTCAGCTGAAATGTAATGAGTAAATTTTACTGAGTTACATTTGTAAAAGGGGGATGAGGGGTTAAGAAAAAATGTTACATGATGAGAACTTTGCATGATAGAACTATTAGACCTTTAGGCTTCAAAATAAACTGCATTAATATATCAGTGTATTCACTAGTGGACTAGTGAAAACCGTTCCCCAGCTGCACCACTGAGCACAGATTTACAAACTGACAAATTCCCTTTCTGTAGGCGGCACTGTAGTAGTCTGTGCGTACAGCTGACTATCAATCATAAATAAGCATCTGCATCATCAAGGTGGAAAACACAAAGATGTAAACAATATCAACTCCCCAGTGGCTGTAGCCCATAAACAGTTTTCACAGACACACTGTAGTGGTTGTTGAGTTCTCCTCTGGAGAGACTCGCTGTTTGTTGTCCGAGCAGCATTCTGTCAGCGTTGTGCACTGCAGACTCCTCCACAGTCCACTCAGGCTGTCTTGTCTCGCTGTGTTCCTCCAATAGTTTTCAAGCATTCTGAGTTCAATCGGCTCTCTGCAGTAACAACAGGGAGGATCAAAGTCAGTAGAAAGGTCAGACACACTGCATTGTGTCTCCTCTCTGGACGCGGAGGTCTCCGGAGCTCTGCTCTCCTGTGGCTGCAGTCACACCATCAGCTTCTGTTCTGCTGATTTGGCTCCTTTCCGACATTTTTCATGTGACTATATGACTTTAGATTACCGAAGGAAAAGTAAAATCACTGATGTGTAAACAAAAACAGAACAAGCTTTAATATAGGGAGAGCAATTGTAATTTGCATCTGTTTATTGCTTAGTTGATTATTTAATACAATTTAAAATATACCAGAAAATGCCTCACATTTATTTGATGCAAGGAACTTTGCACAGCAATGTATCATAATAAGTCACAGGACTACGTAAAGACAAGTTCTGTCACCAGTGGCAGTAAGTTTAAATGACTTCACTGCACGTTGGTTGAATTTTCCAGTAAACTGAAAGCAGTTAAAAATGTGTTATTATGCCTCAATCTGGTTTGCATTTACTATTGCAAGTTACATTTATGAATTTCCCTGGACTGTGTGTGTTTGTGGCTCATTTCACATGCCATTGAAATGGATAGGCTTGCCTCACACCAGTGCCTGGCATCATTGGTGCCTCAGATCACGCTTGGTGGTTTGGTAGCTTTGGGCTGTTACCCTCATACATGCCAGCATACACTTACCACCCTTGGAATTTCAATTTTTTTCATCATTCAGTCCATGAGGTGCTGACACAGCCGTGCATCATGCAGAATGCAGCTATGACATCATGTTAAATATTAACTCTTCAAATGTTTTTTGATAATATTTAACATTTTGGATTCTTCATCTCATTCAAATTTGGAAATATACCCAAAAAACATCTTGATGCTGTCAGATATTATTACATTGTTAGGTACACGGAGCTGCATTCTTCCTAGATGAGAGACAGTGTTTTTAGTGGAACGTGGTTGCCTCTTCTGGATGGAAAGTAGTACCATAATATTTAGCTGTGTGTTTCCTTGCCATCTTGGAAGCCCCGCGTGGAAATTTTACACTACCTGTGTCTCATGGTTAATGTAGAACATGGAAACATTCAGCATAGTATAGACAAAAGCTTTGTGCCGCTTTTCCTGATGGATGTACCCAGCATGAGGGTCAGTAGCTGGGGAGAAAGAGTGAGGCGGTAGCCCGTGGAGACCTTGGTGTCTAAACATTTCCCTGGTTTACAGTATTGTTCTTGGCCACAGTATATGGCTCTGGAATCCAATCCCACTGGAGGAGCATGCGTGTTCCAAGCCCTTAGGTCCAAAAAGTGCGAGGATATATATTTATTCAGCGATGCACATTTTCTACAGCGTGAAAGGTGTAGGGCAGCTGGAAATGAGCAGCATCTCTTGATTTCTCTGCCACATGTGATGGAGCATCTGGTAACTCCTTTGGTATCCTGCTTTCATCCTGTGCTCACCTTTTGCTGGAGTGACCCAAAGACCCAAGGACTTTGGAATAGATCTCTCGAAAGGTCTGGAGTCTACAATGTGCGTCATTGCCAAGAAGATTGTTCCGAAGCCTTTGTGAAGTAATATCATTGGATAAAAGTAACGTGATTTCTGCACAGAATGTGGTCTTATTAACCAACGGCCACTAGATTTTACATGACTGTTGCTGAGATTTACTTGCAGTGCTAATGTTATCAGCTGCTCATTAGAGTGGTTTATGTGATGTTCCTGGTTTAGGTTATGGCCTAAGACAACACTGTCATGAACACAGCTGTCCAATAAAAACACAGAATTCTACTCTCAGTTTAGTATTAATAAACTTTTATATGTTTCCTTTTATATAATGCAACTCTTGTGGTGGTTGTTTATTAGTCAAATTATACTTGTGCACTTTTCCAAGATTTTCATGTTACTCGGTGCACTGACTTAACGATGCGTTCATTCTTCAAATACACTTGAATCGACACCCACCCAGATATTAAGAAGCTGGATAGTATGTATGATCCTTGGATCTCGTGCTCGCTGTGGTATTTGTGTGGAATATCACATTTAACCTCCAAGCCACAAAAATCACCAAATATTTATTGAGGCTTGTAGCTTGAAACCAGTCCTTTAAGACGACGGCACGTCTCCTGACGTTGTGGGGGGAAACCCTGCATGGTTTGGAAGAGGCTGTGGTGTTGAACCCACAGTCTTGTCCTGGACGGGGTATAGGAGCACTCGAGTGTAATGAAGTATTGCAGTAAGCACACCGCACACCACTATTACTTGACACGTAATTCTTGTCATTGATGGTCAGAAATACTGTTGGAATTGCAGTCAGTTCTTCAACAGGATGTCCTGACCGAATCATCTGTAATGTTTGACTCTTCAGTCATCGCTGAGATATGTATCATTTTAGCAGTATGGCCCAACAGCCCCAGTATATTCTCACCCCATATTTAAGATGGCTTGAGCAAAATATTGCACATGTAATCTAGGATTGGGAATAATTTAGGCATGAAAGCACATCCAATTGTTGTACCTTGACCCTGACAAATATAGTCATCATGTGTAACTGCTTGGCCTTGGGGTTTTTTTTTGAAAAGCTTTAGTACATGCCATGACTGATGTAAGCCACACAGGTAGTGTTGGCCCCCTGTGCTGTGTATGTTGCTGCTACGTGCTCCCTGCACTTTTTCATCCTGTCGACATAGCAAACTCACGGCATAAATATTTCTTAATCCTTTTCGTGTTATATTTGAAAGAAGGAGACTGCACGGCCATTAGTTGTGATTCATGTTGTATCTGCTGTAAGGCATCTCAGTTCATTTAAATTCTCAGCTAACCTAACTACTGACGTCGTATGAAGACACATGGCTTGTGAGGGGTTCCCAAACCCTGGTTCTTACTCTATAGGCATTAGGAAAAACACTGTCATTATGGCCACAATATGTCTCTGTGTGTCATTTGTAACGTTTCACATCATCCATTCTCTTCTCCACTGTCTAGTGAAAACCCCAAATGTGGTCTACACTTAAAAAAGTGTTTGTGAGGAGTTTTAAAAGATGAGCTGGTCTGTGTGTTGCATAAGCAGATTGCAAACCGTTTGAAGCATTTATCAGTGGAACAGTGAGAGCTGATATAAAATTCAACTTCAAGTCTGTGATAAGAATGTTATATTTTATTAACCCCAGGACTGCTATAAGAGACTGAGCTTTACTCAAGGTCACTTCAGCAGGACAGATGTTTGCCTTAAACACTTTGAGTGATTTCAACTTCTTCTTCTCTAATCCAACTGTTTTATGGCACCATGAGAGGTGTTGCATGGAAAGGTAGCTTCCTACACCCCCCCTTTTTTTTTCTTCCTTTTTTTTTTTTTTTTTTGCAAAGCGATACTTCATCTGGATTTCTCATTTTTGGAGCTTGGACGTCAGCTTTTAGATTGGCGACAGGATCATGTTACAAAAAGAGCTGCAGCACAGCACTGTCTACATGTGTATAAGACCTGAGGGACTGTAATGGAAACTCACCGCAGAAGATACTGCCTCCCAATGTCTCTTTTATCTTTCAGTCTGCCTCATAATTATTCTGGTCATTCACTATCACCATCTTTGATCTCGATGTGAAATGACCTCATTTTGTTGTGTTGGCATAAATGTAACCCTAAACGCGCTTACACAAACAATGTGGCCTTTTTAGTCTCAATAGAAATGGCCTCAGATATGGCCTACACAATATGTTTTAGTCGATTTGTTTTACAGTTGTCCTTTGCCACTGAAGCACTGCATCACTGATTAAATATCTTCAATAGGGCAATTAACTACCTCAATTAAAGGAAGAGAGACAGCAAAAGCAGAAGAAAAGACACAAATTACTTACCCATATGTCAACAGTATTACTGCCATAGGAGGGAGGCAGTGACCCAAAAACCTTGCCTCATGTTGCTTCCAGGCTCACCGGAGTCACAAGAGTTCATTTTGAGGACTGTGGAAGTGTGTAACCCAGCAGTATGTCCCGTCTTAACTTAAGATAATCTTCTTCTTGGTCTAATGAAAGACGCTATTGAGTTGTATTATTGGAATTTTAGGATCCAGTGTGTTTGGAGCTTGACTCCTGTAGCTTAGGTTTCTTGACATACTGCTTTAAAGTACTCCATTAGTGTGGATTAGACACACATATCTTGACCTCGGTCAGTCACTGCAGCCAGTCATCTCTTCCCCATGAACGACACTGGAAAACGCGTCATTGCAGCTAACTGAAACTAAGATGATTAAAACTGTTGCTGCTGCACACGGTAGTTCTCGTGTCATGGATTCTGAGAAGTGGAGCTGGTACGCCAATTGAAAAACCGTGCTGCTTAAATGGCTCCTGTTGTTTTGTTGAACAGTTAACAGTCATGCTGCATTGTAAATATCTTGCAATATATTGGAAATATCAGTTGACAGGACACAAATGCTACCTTGCAGTAATGATACTACTTCTACATCTTTGGTCACACATAAAACATTGATGGAAAGTTCTCACTATAATCCTTACTTATAATGCTACTGTTGCTGGTTGGGTTTTCATCCTACTTCTTTAACACTTTCATTTTCAATTGATGAAAGTGGTGTTGTGTGACTCTCATCCGCTGTGCAGTGTACTCAGTGAATATGCTCAGGCATGTACGAAAAATACAAGACAAATCAATGTGGTGGGGTTTTTTTTCCACAATCTGTTTTTTTACAATTTGACAGTATTTGTTGACAGCCCTACTTGTGTCTGTGCTGATTTATGTTCTCCCACCACCATTCCAACTCCTCCACTCATGGCCTCTTATTCTCACACTTGATAATGGCACGTATCACATGCAGCATTTTGCATCTTGTGTTATGGGATCTGTATGAGGTCACTTTCAGAGTGGACTTTATTGTATCCCCACTGAACACTGAACTTTGTTTTATTGTGCAGCACCCTCAGGACCAGTCTATTCTCGCAATAAATCAGCCTATATCCTTTGATGTAGGTCTCTCCTCAGAATAATACTATGTGAGAACACTTTTTAGGTTTTTAGAAGAATTTTATGGGCGGTTGTAAATTGCGTTCTAAAGTGTGAACTTTACGTGTCATCCAAAGGCAGACAAAGATAGCGATAATGTAATGTACAAGCACGAGAATAAAGTTGGAGAGTTGGTTGATTTTTTTCCCTTCCCTCTGTCTTTTTCAGATGAGTTGAAGACACAGTTAGCGATGCAGAGGAGGCAGAGGGAAGCTCATGGTAAGATCAAACTGAGAATGGATTATTCCCACAGCAAAACTTGAACCATGTGTCTATAGAAGAGCAGCATAATATCTAACTCCATCTACGCACACGCACGCTGTTAAACAATGCATGTACACTTGAAGCAATTAAATGCATCATGGAAAAATGTAGACATTAGAATAACTGAAAATCCAGGTTTTCCCCTCTGACTTCCAACTTGACTCTTCAAGTGTCAACTGAAAGGATGAATCAAGCCGTCACCAACACAAACACTGTTTTTCATCTTTGTAATACTGAACTCCATTCAGAACGGGGCGGTAAACATTGTGAACACATTGTGGGTGCTCTTGAAGGCAGTGCCCACTTCAAAGCCTTTGCAGTAGGCCTCGCTGACTGAAAGCTTAGTGACCAAAGACTGGGCGTCGTGACTCTACGACTCCTTCATTTACTTATTCTCTGACTGTTTTGATCAGTGACATAAATGCTTTGATGAAGAAATCCGGTTGTAAAACACACAAACATCTCCCTCCAGTTCAGGCAGCAAATGCTTTTCTTGTTATTTTGAGTCCGGCATCAGAGAACACAGACTGGCTTCTGTTATCCAGGACAAGTATTTAAAACATTGTCTTAGAATGAAGTGAAATGCATTCTTATGTACACAACACACGCTTGCTAGCTTCTGGACCTGAAACAAACAAAAAAAAAAAAATTGTATTTATGATTTTATCTGCAGTTTGTCCACATGTTTATATGTCTTTAAAACATTTGTCGTGCCTTCTGCCTGTCCAACTCTACCATAGGTGTAATGGAGAATCACACAGAGGCTGAAGAGGAGGTCGACCCGGTGCAAGAAAAACTGTGCAAACAGATCGAGCAGGAAAAAAAGGCGTGAGTGTAGTGAAAGTGGATTTTAGTGTATTACTATACCAAATGTTTTCTCCCAAGACCCTGCTTAGATCGATTAGATACAGCAGACGCTGTGTAACGTGGACAAAAGATGAATTTGGTGCTGATAATAGTATGTCCCGTCAGGTACAAGAACATCGTTAGCCATCTGAAAGCGTTGAGGACAGAGATTGAGCACCTGCAGCTGTTGTTGGAGAGGGCGAAGGTCAAGCTCCAGAAGGACTTCCTTAAGTGGTGGAACGAGGAGGCTTCCAGTGTGCAGGTGACTTACCTTACTTTTCTCTACCTATCTATGTGACAACACCACATAAAGCCTCTGTCAACATGACACAATGACAACACTAGTGTGTCAAAGACATGTTAGTGACATTAGACACAAAGGCTTTTTGTCTGCATATTTATGGATGTTTTCTTTTGTGCGTTTTCTGAATATTGGCCTCTGTAGACACATTAGTGTGTGTGCGCAAGTTGATATGCATGTGTCTCTTGACTTCGGAGGCTTTTATGGCACCAGTGTGACCCTTCCAGCCTCTGTTTTGCATCACGTTGAATGGGCCCTGGTGGGAAGATACGTAGGAGGCGAGTACACGGAAACACATTTGTAGAGTTTTCCATGTGGCCCAAACAAGGGCCTGGAGAGCAGCTCAGAGGCAAGACAGCAAGAGCATCAATGCAGTCTTAACAATGACAACATGTTCAGGAGGGTTCTCAGCAACACAGTGGGGGATAATAAGTGAGTCAGTGCTTATTTCAGTCCCAAAAAATCATTTTGTGTGCGAGCATGAATGCTTAAGAGACTTGTAGAGTATAGTGAAAGACGACACTTGTGAAAGCTCGGAGAGAAAGACGAGTTAACAATTCCCAAATTTTTAATAATCCTGACTGAGAGACAACTAAGCCTCTGGTCTCACACACTTTGCTCGCCATTGATGGCTGTTGCGCACATTTCAGAAACCAACCACAAAGAAGATGTTAAGCGGAACATCTGACCAGCAGACACCGCTGGCATCTAGACTTTTGGTTTTGATCTTATGAATGGAGAACGATATCTCACTCACATCTGAGCAAGATTTGAGAATTTATCACTGAATGACAAATGGAAAAGGAAGTCTGACAGACAGGCCTTACATATGCAGTTCTGGTCTTCCAAGCAGGAAGCAGGCCGTTTTTCCTGCCAGTATACTTATATTCAACAGCTTTGTTCGACCATTTATTGCTCTGCTTTTGGAAACCAGTACACATGTAGCTGATTAAACTTTAAGCAAGAGGTATGACAGAGCGAGAGGACACAAAATACCTGACTGTTCCCCCTAGTTACATATGGCCACATTGTGTTTTGACTATTGTGCTTACTTACCAGAAATGTTTCACTAATTTCTCAATCAATGTTACTAGGACTCTGAGTCAGAAGCCGCAGCCAGATGTCACGCAGCACCGCCAAGTGGAACCTTGCAGCCATCTTCACCTGGCACTCCAGGACTTCGGTGAGACACTGACTGCTTTTTGGTCTCTCTTTCCGTCTTTCCATCCCTCCAGCAGATGTAAACGTGCGCCTCGATGCGATGGTCATGTCATTAAGCGTTCAATTTGCGTCTCTGCTGAGCCGATTGGTTACATGCAGAAAGCGGCCAAGTAACAACTTCCCGTCGCTGACTCATTTCCACACAATTCATTAACGTTATTTTTACCCTCTCACCATCTGTGCCTGAATAGCATTTGATTAATGTCCAACAACCTGCATTTCTTCTGCGTCTGTTTCCATGGAACAAATATTGAACAAATGCTGAAAGGCCATCGTGTTTGTTTGCTTCATGGCAACATTAGCAGGGGAAGTGGTTGACAGTCTAATTAGCTATTTAGCAGTGATACAGTCAGTATTTGACATCTCCTGTCTGCCACAAGTCTGCCTTGACAAATGTTTGGATATCATGTCACGTTCACAGAAACAAAGTATTTGTCCAGACTATTTGTCCAGGCTGTGTGTACTCATTGACCATCCTCTCTTGTCAGACTACACTGGGGTATCTGCAGGTCTGGAAAAGTCTTGAAAAGCATTGAATTGCTCAAAAGCTCTTGTGAAGTCTTGACTCTCTCATATATTTTCTCTTGCCTGCGGTGTGTTGCAGTAATATAACACTGTCAGAAAGCTCACCGTCTCATTTTTAATTCATCTATCCATTTTCTACAACTTGTGTGGGTCCAGATTACATTAATTTATCACTGCAGCATACGTACATAAGCAGGTATGATCATAAAGCAGGTATTAAATTGTATTAATGTGGTACTAAAAAGGCCTTTGACATGGTGAACCCTGTGGAAACCTCTTTGCATTGTTGCTCCCTCTTGTGGTTAAATCAGGCACACACTGGTGATGACACTGATAAACAAAGAGAGAATGGCACTGAGCAAAGGCAGCACGAGTACCTCACAGTGATTCATAAGGACATTATGCTGTATAATGATCATCTGTTGTAACTTGTTATATAGCACACCTAATGTGAGCAGTACAGTGAGATTCTCTCCGGTGGGCCCAGACCCAAATCCAAACAGCTCCACTGCTTCTGTTCAAGATCTCAGGTCAGCCCAGTTCCACTTAATCCTTTAAATGTACTGACTGCATTATACTATACGTTACACTTTGCTCTCATCATCATAAAATTGCACATTTCTGTGAATTTCAGAAGCTTCATCCCCAAAAGCGCACCACCCTTGACTGCTGTCCCAGCTTGGCATGAAGAGTCCGTGGATAGGAGGGTGACTCCTTCATCTGAGTGGAGGTACATGATGAAGGACAGGCTTTATAGTGATACATTTTCATAAAGATGTCATTAAAAGTATCACTTTACATGATCTAGGAAATTATTTTTGACACAGTTGTAATGGTCTCATGACAACAAATGTGAAAACCAATCACACACGACAGTATAATGTAATGTTAATACATAAAGATGAGTAGTTTCTTTAACCTTGGTAATTAGGCCCGCTTTAATCTAAAAATTGTGTGTACACTACGTGCAAATGCAAATATAGTAGCGTATTCCACATGTTTGCAGTAGCTCTTAAGTCCATACGTTACAGCCTGGACCTGTAGATTTTACAGCTGCGCTGTGTTTTCTCTCCTCTTATGAATGTGGCCATAAATTTTTATTTCTTTGTGAAGTAATGTCTCCAAACTCTATTAACAAATCAAAGACCTGGGGTCTCGCTTGAACGCTGCTGTTGAAACTACCTTTTTACAACCACAGTAAAACACTTGATGCATAATATATATACATATATATATATATATATATATATATATATATATATATATATATATGCTTTTGACCATCTCCAGCAACCAGCTGCAGTACAGAGATACTATTGTTTCATACAAAGGCTTCATGACATGAGGAACTGTTTCCTTTAAGCTTTTTTGGAACAAGAACTGTTAAAACATTTTACAGCCGTGGTGTTCAGACTGGTAAGGTCAGCCCTGCCCTCCCCCCTACATACACACAAAGTAAATGATTTGCCATAAGGTACAGAACCTATGGAGAATTTACAATGATATTATCATACTGCATTAAATTTATGTCTGTTTCAGGTCCCTGTCCACCACCAAGCTCTCATCCTCTTCTATTCCCCTGACTGGAGACCAACAGACCGATGCGGACATCCTGGCCTTTGTCAGAGCCAGGCAAAACCTCCTCAACAGGACAGGTAAAACACACACACACACACACACACACACATACACACCCAAAGCAAGAAATATTTCACCCTAGGCTTTCACACCATATGCATTTTGTATTCAACGCTGCCCTCTGCTGGTGTGATGCACAGTACACCAAAGTTTGTCTTATTTTGAGTTTTTTAGAGTTGTATTTCATGTGTATGTACAATGCACTGTATGTTTGATATTAGCAGCTTAGCAGCTCTACAACCAGCTTATCTTTTTCTCTTGTGGTTCTTCTCTCTGTTACACACACACACACACCCACAGACACACACACACACTCCTTTGACCTTTGTGTAGCTGCTTACTTTGGCAGACAGTAAGTGAACTTGGCTGTCTTGTGGTTTGCCAGAACGGCTGAGGTCATGTGAACAGACAGAACGATGGCCAAATGAGCAGACAGAATTCATTCTTTCTTTCTTTCTTTCTTTCTTTCTTTCTTTCTTTCTTTCTTTCTTTCTTTCTTTCTTTCTTTCTTTCTCTCTCGAATGTTTTGAAAGGAAAGCCACTCTCATTGGTTGTTTGGTAACCCCTGTGTGGTGCCATCCCTCCTATCAAAACAGCTTTGGAGCCAGTAGTGCATTCTGGGAAGTGTAGGGAATAAGTCATATAGAAAGAGACAGCACAGTTTCATTATATTTTTCTTTCAGTTCTGTGTAGGGGTCACCACAGTGGATCATCTGTTCCAAGATCTGACAAGCCGCATATTTAATTTGGCATAGACTTTTTATGCAGGATGCCCCTCCTGACACAACCCGTCCGGGAGCAGAAATTAGCAATGCACTCTCCGGTGGCCGGGAAGCAAACAGGGGTTCAGTGTCTTACCCAAAGATTGTTTCTCTGAAAATAGACTTTAATTTGTAAGACTCTCTGTCTTACAAACTAAAGTCTATTTTCAGAGAGTGGGCACAGTCTTGTCATATTTCTTTTTGGCAAAACTTATTTCCCAAGAACTTTCAGCCGGATATCTAATCTGCCTTATGTTGTTTTATATATTTCAGGTCCACCTCAGTAACAACACAATGTTCTGATGAATCATGTAAGGGCTGCTTGTACAGCCTCCACATGTGTCAGGTGAACAATCTTACAAACTTGTATTGGACATTATTGATTGTTGATGGACTGACAATGAAGATGTGTGAAGACAGTCATCTCAACTGGGACCAAATCATATGAGATTTGTAATTTATAAAAACAGAAGACCTCTCCGCCAAACACAAGCCACACACCCTGCCTTTCGCATGCATACACACACTTGTTGACCTCCTGGAGATTATGCCAGCGATATAATGGACAGCAGTATAAATCACAACCCACGCCGGCTATTTGATCTGAACAAATGTTGTCTCAAGATATCAGAGGAAGGAGCAGACAATGGGAAACCAGTCGGCTCCAATATGTGTTTGACTTGACTGTGTCATGACTTTTTAAATAGTCACAGGAAGTGTCAACATGAGCAGTGACAAATGCTTTTCTTATTTACGTCTAGTTTCATTTTATTCTCAGTGTAACACATTTTGTGTAAAATGTTGTAAATACATGTGCAGTAGTTTGGCAGACTTTCTGTAAAATAGTGTTTTCAAATCAAAAAATAAAGCTGCATAATGACAAAATGTCAACAACCAGAGGAACTGCAAGATTCCATGACGTGAATTATTGCACTTTACAGTTGTTAGCTGCCACTACACTACACATATCTGCCTGATCTGCATCCTGTGGGAAGCTGTTGCCATGTGTGTGATCTGTGAACATCCTAATTTATGAAATAATAAACTTTAAATCTTTTTTTATAGTTCTTCCTTTCCAGATAGTCCTTTTGCAAATGGCAGTTGTAGGACGGACGGTTACTGTGGATAATTTTCTTATGGATTTCATGCTTCACAAACTTCAACCATAAAGTGTATAGAATGACATCAGTGATACAAGGAAAGCTGGCCATTAGCAGTCAAATTTATTCCACCTTACACCAATACTGCCATCCTGGAAATTCACTCATAGTTACATCCTGAAGGCTGTAAGTATTGTATAGTGTATGAGATGTTACAAGCAAATTAAAGAAGGAAATCAATTATTGTGCCACAGTTTTACTAGTGGAGCATCTCGGCCATAAAATATCCATCGGATCGGCACTTACTGCTTTTCAGGAACACGGGGAGGTGGAGACTCTCCCAGCATGCACTGAGCAGAGGGCAGAGAAACATCCTCGACAGGCCACCAGTCTGTGCAGAGCTCCCTTAAGATGCAGCATTTGAAATTCAAATAGGGTTACAAGCATTTCTTTGCATGCGGTATTGATTATTGAGCATTGAACTGACCGATCATTTATGGCTGTTTACAGTCAATTCTTGTAACATTTAATGTGATAATCCAGTGCAGATCATATGAGTCAAGTGAAGAGATATTGAACATTAGCACTGAACTGGTTAATTCACAATCTAGTTTATGAGTGACCTACAAGCCTGAAGTGCAGAAATGTTCTCTTTGTGTCAATCCTAATACTTCTGCACAGTTATCTGTAGGTGACCTGTATGAATTACACACAGTTCTGTACTAAATACTATTTCTCTACATGAAAACAGATTCCCTCCCATCAGGCAGCAGATCAGTTTTCTCCCACCATCCCACTCCTCCTGACATTCACTGTATCAGCCATTGACGGCTGGTAATCTAAATCGACCCATCCAGTCACCTCAGAGCCATCACTACACGCCTACCCAAACAGAAGACAACCTGTGAACACTGGGACAACCTGTTTGCATGGCTTTGCCTTGATTTGTTTGACATATGACAAGCAGCTGCAAAATTTGCATCCAGGCAGAGTTGCCTTGGAGAAAGTCTTCTTTGGTCAAGTCATGTTATCTGTTATTTGTCTCACATTAGGGACTTTCTTCATGACATGAGTCCATTTAAAGCTATTTTTAATTGACAAAATTGATACAGAACTGGACAGAAATGACAGAAATTACAGTTCTACCTCAGTCTAAATAGCAGTGGTAGATAACAAGTGCATAACTCTATATGTAAGGTTCTGAAGCATGTTAGTTGTAGCTATTAATCACATTTTATTGTCAGTTTGTGAACTGCTTACATCACTTAAAAAACATGAGACCGTCCGTGACTTTCTTTGTTGCCTTTAACAGCCTGTGGACTGATTTATATGTTAAGGCTTCAGAGTGAAAATCCAAAGAACATGCCCTTAATGCGTATCCAACTGCCTTTTTCCTTTAGGAATTTTCTGTTCCAGCATGCTACGTATGGGGGGTCCACAGGGTCAAGCACATGTCTTGAGGTCACTGTAGGGATACTGTTAAATCTTAGAGTGTTATGAGGATACCTTTGTTCTCCTTGTTTGTGTTAAGGAAGGCATTACTATGGTAACCAAGTCAGAGGATAGGGCTGTCTCACTCCCTCGAAACAACAACAGCAAATAACGAAGACAGAGTCAGATAGCAATGTCAGTCAGTCACTAAGGGAAGACATATTTCCTTGTTTGTAGATTATCAGCCAATTGGCAAATACTTTATCCTGTAGATGCATTGAGTATGTGTGGCACTATCCTGAGGGCTTGTAGAAAAGCCAGAGAGGATAGCTTCAACATCATGTGTATTGATAAGTCCTCCATTCTACTTAATCAACCTTCAGTAAACATTTCAGCACAGGCCACCATGGACTGCTGTGCACTTTCTCTCCACTGACTGAACTGACCATCGTTGAATAAAATTCCCAGCAGTGTTAACAGTGTGCAACACAAATCCATCACAACACAAGTCGAAAGTCAAAGCTGAAATTACTATATACTGTATGTAGAGCTGACTTATGTTAGCTTGGTTGCTAATATTGAGTTGCTAGCTAGCTAACATAGCAAAATACTATCAAGAGAAATGGTGTTGTAAGGCAGGGGCCAACTAAGCTTAGCTAATGGTAGACTGAGCTATAGTGGGATGGCCAGTTAGAGTCTTCTGACATGCATTTCGTGCTTTAAATTTAACAAAATTTAAAGCTGCCAGAAACAAAAAAAAAAAAAAGATTTTTGCATCAGCATCATATAGCCATAATCGCTCAAAACATTATAGAACATTTCTGGATTGTAAAAAACATGATTGTCACCATTTGTACAAACAAATACAACTATAACAATTTGAATAATATAATACCTAATATTTACATGTAAAGTGATTTTATACCTACTTGTATTTGTATTTCATTGATAACAGTATTTTCAATGTGATTTTTCAGCTTGTTTCTACATAATATACAGCATGTTGCTGAAAATAAAAACATGTTCAATATATTCATGAATAGACAGGACTCCTGACAATGTGGTTAATAATTATTGACTATATTAGTAACACACATCATATTATGTTACATGATATGTAGCAATCATAGAGATCCCTACATGTTTTGCTATGTTCTTGCTACGCTGCTGCTCCACCTCAAATGAGAGTTTGGAAAGTTCTTTTCAGGAAGGCAAGCAGTGACTTTGGGACACCAACCTACCAGAGCAGGACTGAACATTTCTATGATAATTATAGCTGTAGTTGTTGACATCTACTCCAAAGTTGATGCTTTCCTTACATCCTTAGGCATTTTTAACATGCTAGCTTTATAAAGACCATAACCATAGAGCTCCATTAAGATCTCTCATGAGACTTCTTTCAACCCTTTGGTTTATGGCCCACGATCAAGTAGTCCTCTCTAAACCGCTCCAAAATGTCATCTCCTTCCCCTCTATCTGACCATAAACATGCCTGACTCCTGAATGGGGGGAAAATGTCTGATGATTGCTCTAGCAGTCTTCTATGGGTTAGAAATGTCAAGCTTTTAGCCTCAGGAGATGTGTCCATACTTAATTAATGTGGATTTACCTTTCTTGATGTGACTCAAGTTGGGGCACCAATCATTATTTTTTCAACAGCAATTTATGCAAAGCACGTCAATTCAGGAATCCAGTAGTTTGTGGTAGAAATATATTTTCTTGTTAAATTAGTCCCCCACAATGCAGAAAGGCTCTGGCATCAGCCCTCCAACAACCAACAGCAGGTAAAATATTAACTTTTGTTCTGCTGACAAGATGCTGCCACCGCTTCCTTATTAGTGGAAACAGTTGAAAGTGTATGTGTGTCCAGATGTCGCTCTAATGGAGAAGGAGGAGTTTGATCGTTACCAAAGAAACCCATAAATCAACATCACCTATAGTAGTCTGACCAATCAGAATAAGAGCATTGAGTGGAGATGTTTTACCTTTGGATGATTATCCAGCTGGAGATAAGTTGCAGCTTTACCAAACATCAACCTTTCTTTGTGTTGCTGTGTTAAATCGCTGTCTTTTATTTACTTGTGACAATTTCCTTTCCCCGCTTTTGGAGAGAAATGCCACAGTCTGCAGCGATGGACGCAGTTTTTCAGGAACTACTCATGAGATCTGCGTATTTCACCGAGACTTTGATTGTTTGTCCTTTCTGAAGCGATTAACCTCTTTTCTGAGTTCAAGCATCAGTGTTTGTGTCCATTCTGGTGCTGGAAGAGGTTGATGGCGAGGTTCCAGTTGGTCCGAGTCAAAGTGAGCTGGACAGCACTTTTGACTCTGGCCCACTTTACATACTTGCTGGTTGGGGCCACCATCTTCCAGATACTGGAACGTGAGGCTGAGAGCAACAACCGAAACCACTTCCAACTGGAGAAGTTGAATTTCTTGGCTAATTATACCTGCCTGGACGGACCAGCCTTGGAGAAATTTGTTCAGGTTTTGCATTAATTTCCTCACATTTATTTAAGACGTTCATGTTTCATGAGAGTTCTTGAAATGTAGCAGGAGAAGATGCTCAGTTTACAATGCATGACTAATCTGGATTTTATCAAATCAGACTTCTTGTCATATTCAAAAGGGTAACATGCCTGTCTATCAAAGTAGTGATGATACAAGTATGTGCAAATATGTTTTTAATTACAGAGTAAATATAAAAAAGAGAAATTAGATCAATTTTATGACAAGGTTAAGTACATAGCAATAAATGGTATTACAGTAACCTGACCTAATAAATCAATAAGTGTGTCATGTGTGATTGATGGAGTATACTGTCCAAATGTAAAAGTAGCTGAGTGGGACGTCATTCTAGGATCTTTATTGTGTTTGCAGGTGATTTTGGATGCCTGGGAAAACGGGGTGAATCCCTCAGGCAACTCAACAAACCCCAGTAACTGGGATTTCTGTAGCTCCTTCTTTTTCGCCGGCACAGTAGTCACAACTATAGGTGAGCATGTTTGGATATTTTTGTTCCTAATTTGATGATTTGTACGATTCGGTGATCACAAATGTTTATCTTGTTCGCAGGCTACGGAAACCTCTCCCCCAGCACTGTGTCCGGTCAGGTTTTCTGTGTGTTTTACGCGCTGTGCGGGATCCCACTGAACCTGGCCTTCCTCAAACAGCTCGGGAAGTGTCTCACCATCCACCTCGGTCGACTGGAGAAGGGAATGGTCTCAGTTGTTCCACACAAGGTACTCATGCATTACCGACAGAAATGATTATATGCAAACAAAGCACCAGAGATATGGTAGATTTATGGTCATTTCTGCTTTTGCTACCCTTTACTGTAGTAATCAAACAAGAAAAGAGAATTCAAAACTGATGCCTGTGAATCTCACCTAAACTTAGATCTGCCGTGTTTGCTTTTTAGCAGACAGTTGAGGCTCTGGCAGTGAGCTTGTTCTTCATCACCGGCAGCCTGCTGTTTTTGGTCATCCCTCCTCTGCTGTTCAGTTACGTGGAAGGATGGACGTTTGGCGAGGGCTTCTATTTCGCCTTCATTACCCTCAGCACCATTGGTTTTGGAGATTATGTGGTGGGTGAGTAGAGAGAGCAAACAAGTACTAATGTGGTGCAAAGACCACGGCAGTCTCCTGTGTTAGATAAAAATGCCTTTTAAAGGTGCGGTGTGTAAGATATATGACGATAATCATAAATCTATTAGTGTAGGATCACCTGAAAATAAGATTTGTTATGTTTTTTGTTATGTTAGAATGAGCCTCTCATATCAAAGATGCCATGTTTCTACAGTGGCCTGGGAGGGACAAATCAAACACTGGCTCTAGATAGAGTATTTCATGATTGCATGTGTTTTGCAACCACCGTATTACTCTTCATGCTCGCAACAGGAGAGTAAGTGGAGGAGGTTGCAATCCGCAACCACACCGCTAGATACCACTAGATCCTACACGCTAATCCTTTAATGATTTGAGACAATTACTGTGCTTTAATTTTAAATGTATGAAGCAGGGAAATAAGAACAAGCATACATACTGAGTCAATGTTTATGTCTCAGATGAACTAGCATGTTCTAACTAGGTGATGTCACTGCTCGTAGGGACTGACCCAGGCAAGGAGTACATCTCCCTGTACCGCAGCCTGGCAGGTATCTGGATCATCTTTGCCCTGGCTTGGCTTGCTCTTATCCTCAACATGGGAGCCAGGATAATGGAGCACCTGATTGGCCTGACTCATCCAGGCTTCAAGAACCAAGAGGTGGAAGAGGAAACATCATCCAGCAAACTAGAAGACACGTCAAAGATCTGACAGTGGATCTGACCTGTAACATTCACTCTGTAGAATATATTGAGAAAACTGTTTTGTAAAATTCCTTCTCTAAATCCTTTAATTTATAATAATGTCTCATCTTGTCGAGGAGTGGTTTAATGTGTTATATAACAGGCTGGAAAAACACCTCAGTTACCTACCTCAGTTAAGCCAGACAGTTTATATTTATCAGACTTCTAAGAATTACTCTCATTTGGCTAAAATGGAAACAAAAAGAAAACCAAACTGCAGCAGTAACAAAACGGTGCTGCTGGTAGACAATCAGACAATATTCAGTCCATATTAAACATACAAAAAGGAGAATGCAGGACCACCGTTTCATATGCAGAGAAAGAAATCCAATGCCAGCTTTATTTGTGGTGACACTCCTGACAAAAACAAGAAAAAAATAAGCCGTGTAACACCCCATCCAAATGTTCACATCACGTTTAATAGCACGCTAATGTTACCTGCTGAATATTTCATATAGCTTTAAAAAAAATGTAATATTTTATACATTTCTTTAATTGCTTTTAAGTCCAGAAGTAAAAGCGAAAGATGTTTACTTTTATCTTCAACTTCAGTCCAAAATTTGACTTTGAGCACTTTATAGTCTCAATAAGAAAACATATTTAACCATGTATTGCCTCAGGTAGGAATCCTGTAATGTTTTTCCATCCTCAGACAACATGTAGAACTAAATAACTGTTGAACTATGTTTTATGTGTTTTATGTACTTTTTATTCTATGTTATCGCTCTACATTAGTGTAATAGTAGTAGTAGTAGTTGTAGTAGTAGTAGTAGTAGTGTGTGAGAGAGAGAGAGAGAGAGAGAGAGAGTTTGTGTGTGCATGCGTGTGTGATCGCGTGAGTCCACATCTGCCTTTGTGTACTGATGGTAACCTCTGGTGAATTGAGCACGGAGGGCTATCTTAAACAAACCCATTAGTCAAGATGGTGATGTGAGGTGACCTGACACAGCAGCCAGGACTGATCCCAGACAGGCAGCTGGAGGAACACAGGAGTAGAGCTCATGTTTTTGTGTGGAAAGAACTCAAAGTCACTTTCTGTCTTTAATGCTGGTCAGTATGAGAACTGTTGTCCTGGGGAAAGAAATACAAACTGATATGTGCTGTACTGAAGTGATTTAACTTCATGACAAGGTGAACTGCAGGACCTCATAGACCATGGACAGAAACTCCAAATATCTGACCTTCCCTGTAGTCATCACCTACAGCCCAACCTCTGCCGGTGTCTTTTGTCATTCTGTTCCATTAGATTTGCATGACAGACCATTGGAGTGATTGAAACAGTAGTGCAGGTGGAGGTTCATTTGCATGCATGCAATGCATGGAAAGACGGGGAGCAGCGAAGGTAAACCAACACACACCTTTGCTGTGCCCAGCTGCAGAGGTTGAGACGCTAAACTTGCCTGGATTCAAAGGTTTTACCAGGTAGCCAAGATGGAAATAAAGGAAATGTTGAACTTGGCACGGGTGCCCTCCATCCTCATGCTTGGGCTGGTTTACGTGGCCTATGTGCTGATCGGCGGGGTGGTTTTCTGGAAGTTGGAGGGAGATCTCGGACAGAAGGACATCAGTCTTTTACTCTTAAGCAAAAAGAAGCTGCTTGCGACGTACACCTGTTTGAACCAAGAAGGCCTGGAGTCGGTGGCTCAGGTGAGGCACAGACACACAGAGCATTAAAAGAAGCAGGTTCATAAAATAGAATCCTCACCCTTTCTCCCGGGGTGAGGAGGAGACACGGAAAATGCTTTAAAAGAGGCCGCGCCATCACAGATGTCAGCATGTTGCACTCATTTTCTTAGTTAATATCTGCTATTATCTTAAAATGAATAGTTTAATACGGGTCAAACTATGGGTTCTAGAGCGGCCACTGAATTTACATGTGAGCCACAGCCCTGCTCCTCTTACACACATGCTTAACAACAGCACCAGTGAACAGTTTAAGTGTTCAGCAGCGGCCAATACGACCACTTTTAATGAGCTAAAAATAGATTTAGACACATATTAAGCACTTACATGCTTGCAGCGTTTTTATCTTTGCATCCAGTAAATCACTCAAGTTATCAACAACGTGGCATAAATGTTCATCAGTAGTGGCACCATTACGCAATACAGTTTTGGGCCTTTAAACAAGAACAGTAGGCATTTATCTACCACAGATAAGAGTTATAAATAACAGAGGGTCATTTGCAGTCACTTTCTGGAGATAAGTGATTATTATTCATGTAAAACAAAACCATATAAAAAAAACATACGTAGGAGTCGCAGGCCATGAAATGAAGAGCCCTATTTTAAATCCTGTCTATCGTGCGTATGTGTGGCAACTTTGTTCATGCAAATACCAGCTTCTCATGCACGTACTACTTTGCCCGTCCGTCTTGCCCTGACTTGATTTACACGGCAGTTAAATTTAGCAATATTTTCCTTGGAAAAGATTTAAGAGCTTCCTTCTTGAGAAAGAGCTGATATGTTTCACAAAAAAGAAAACTGTTGTTGATTGTTGATAATCCTGCTAGGTGATATGGGTGAGAGTTAAAAAAAAAAAAAAAAAAAAACTAGATTTGCATTGTGTTAAATCTGAAATACATCACAGCATGAAGATATTACATTTTAACAATTCACCTCCTGCTGTTTCTTTTTTTAAAAATAGGGCAACACCTACAGTAACAATTCTGCTTTAGGAGTTTAGGAAATATTACATCATAACAAGGCCACGAGTCTCAGACTGTTATGTATGTCTTTTGGAGTAATTTCGCACACTGGTGAAGACTTTTATGTAACACACTGTGTCAACATATCTGCTCCGTCTGACACAGTGCCTCGTTGTGGGTCTCGCCCACAGCTGCACCACAATGTCCTAGAAGGTCGTTTTAAATCAGTACGTTACAAGAGTTGCACAACTGCGAGTCATAACGTCTGACCCAAGTCCACGGCGCACGCCATCCACTTTGAGTATGTTTTTATCTGTGTTTCAGATTGTTCAAGATGCGTCCAAGGCAGGCTTAAGTTTGAAAGGCAACTACACCTCGGACGGCTTCTGGAAGTTCACCAGCTCGGCTGTGTTCGCTGCCACCGTGGTCACAACTATAGGTTAGACAGCATGGGATGAAACCCATGAGAGAGGTTTATGATCATGTGTCGTAACACATGCTCTTAAAAAGGTCGACGGCACCACTTGACACGAGTTTTCATCTTGTGTTGGATTTCACATATTCAACATATTAACTAATTTTACAGCCCAAAAAATACATCAAAAGAATGTTTCAATTAGCCTCATTTGTGAGCAGTTTTAATTTAATTTAATTTATGTTATGGAATATTTCTGAGCAGTGGGTGGGCTTTTGAATGAATTTGATCCTCTTTATTGTCTATGTGTTTTAACCAACTTTAGCTGGCAGGCTTTATTCAGTCAAATAATTAACCAAGAATGAGGACTCGTGGTGCCTTCTGTATATTTGCCCCAACCATGACCCTCGTTTATCTTTGTTTTGTTTGCCTTTATGACAGAAAGCCAATCATCAGCATCTGCAGTGCACATGAATATCTTTCAGTAAATCTCACTCACATCTAACCTGTTCTGTAATTTAGTCATCTATTTCAAGTGAGGCCCGTCACTTATTTAGTGGTATTAATGAAACAGCGTGATGAGATACTAACACCTTACAGTTTCGCAGGTTATGGGAACATGAGTCCCAGCTCCACTGTTGGCCAGATCTTCTGTGTGTTCTTCGCACTATTTGGTATCCCACTCAACATGGTGGTGCTCAACAGGGTTGGCAAGTACATGCTCGTTATAGAGAGGAACCTCTCTGAGTTCCTCGAGGAGAAGACCGGGCGGGTGAGGAGACCTTTAATCACTAATGATTGAGTGTGTTTAAGGTTTTTCAGAACATGACTGACCTCTCCTTCCCGCATCTCACTGCAGAGGTGTACCCGCTTTTTGGTCCACCTGGTGTCTTACCTGTCAGGGGCAGCTCTCTTCTTTATCGTACCCATGATTGTGTTCCAGCAGCATGAGGGCTGGACCTACTCCCAGGCCATTTACTACTGCTTCATCACTCTCAGCACCATCGGCTTTGGAGACTTTGTGGCGGGTACGGTACTGTGACCACCTCCACCTGAGTGGCCATTCGATTCTTTTCAGGTTTGTATCAGCATTGCTACGTGGCTTTGTTCATCGAGTCTTTCCTTTACAGATAGTAATCCAGACAATAAGTACCCCGAGTGGTACAGCGTGCTCATGGCCTCGTGGATTTTCTTCGGCCTGGCCTGGCTGGCCTTGCTCATAAATCACTCCATCGACATCCTGGAGAGGCTCAACACCCACTTCAAACTGCGATGGGGCGGACAGACGCAGGAAGAGTCTGGCAGTGCAGAGGGGGACACCCCGGACACACAGGTGGAGGAGGAAGATGAGATCAAGAAGGCTCCTGTAGCTGAGTAATGTACAAAAGGAGGTGAAGATTTCAGCGAGTTGACCTATCTGTAGAGTTATCTGTCTGTAGATCAGGATGTGGGCATATCGTGGAATGTGGCTGTGTGTGCGTGTGCATGTGTGTGTGTATTTGTGTGTGTGTATGTGTGTGTGTTAGAAGACTGTAAATGTTGAGAGTCTGTGATGATTTAACATGTGTCGGTTTTGACCCCTTTCTCTTTAACTGCTGCACAAATATTGACTCATTTTTGTTGAGTCAGGTTTGTTTGTTTGACAGCAGACAACGCCCACATAATGTTTGGTCTGTCAGCACTTTGTCTCCCAAACTGTAAACAAGTGACTCTTCGCCCCTGGCACAATTTGAACTACCTGGTTAAAAAGAGTCATTTGAGATTAAAGTCTAGTGGAGGGTAGTGGGTCAGCGCGTCCGTTGCCTCATGTATCTGTCTGCGGGTTCGTGGTCAGCGGAAAACTGTAGTCAGCCCATCTGTTGGTCTTTGGCTTCTCGGTGTGTTGCCACTGACCACAAACCCAAGTGATTTGCCAACTCATTTTGACTGAGCGACACAATGACCCGTGCATTTTGCAACCACTGGTGATGCATACAGTCAAAACCACAATCAATCAAAAATACATGTAAATAATGTGATTTTTGTTGCGTAATAGGAGTATCTGAAATTGCCATCATTGAAGACGTTATGGCCTTGATTTACCATGACTTGTGGAAAATGTACATTCAAAAATACATATTTGGATGAATGACGTAATAATCACACATTGATACTTATCAACTTTAGATTGCTATTAAAATGCTAAGCTAATGCTAATGCTAAATACACCAAATACTGGAAGCTTTCAATGTAAAAATGAAAGAAAGAAAGAAAATCAATGTGATTAGATTACAGAAGACATTTCCCTGTTTGCTTTTCATTTTATGTAATTAACACTGTTATATCAAATATTAAAACACTGTTACAATCTCCATTATATTTATACTATTTTTCATTTTTACCACATTTGAATTGTTAGTGTTTTTTTATGCCTTTTTTTCATGTCTTTCGAGCATTTAGTGAAGCTCATCTGTGTTGAAATTAGCTTTGTATCCACTAGGTGGTGTTACTATACCAACACTGGAGAAACAATCCATTCAAAGCAGAGGCAAAGCAGCCAGTACATACTGTGTATTTGTTCTACATAGTGTTGAAATCATATAAACTAACCACATTGTTCACAGTCAATATATTCCTATACTTCAGAAAAGAATATCATGTGTCAGTCAGATTGAACAAACTCAAACATCACGTGTAATTTCTTGTCCTTTTTGCACCATCAAATAAATAAATGTACAGTCATGATTTCATTATTCGTTTTTTTTTTTGTTTTGTTTTGTTTTGTTTTGTTCTTTTTCGTATCTTTCTTGACAATAATCCACGCTAGGGTAGAACAATATGGGTCACAGCAGCACTCAAAGGCACAAACGCCTCTAGAGGCTCATATGTCACAGAGCAAGTCAGGAAATACTGAGGAGGAGTGAATGACAAAGACAGACGGCAAGCAGCAGGGGCGAGAGAATGGAAAATGAGAAGGTTCTGGAGAGATGGATAGTAAGACAAGTAAAAATTAGGTTGGTGAAAAAAGGGAGACATTTGAGGGAAAGTGCAAAATTCCAAACAGCGAAGGAAAGAAGAAGTTTAAAGAATTTCTGCTTTTCTTCTCTCTGTGGACAATATGGAGGGGAGATGAGTGAGAGTGACAGGACTGTTCGACTGAATGCCACATACCTTTCTGGGCACGGTTCAATGAGGACTGAGTATGTGTGAGAGGACTGGTGCCTCTCACTTTCTTCTGTCTAATCAAACACTTGTTTGACATGCATACTGTCCACAGTGAGAGAAGCCACTGAAACTGAGGCTGGGTTTGCTTTTGGCCCCATCGTCATCATCATCTATCTGTTTCATTTCAAGAAATAAGCACCGGTGCAGACAAACCACAGATATTACTCATCACAGTATATGCTGAGCTGCTTGAATTTGAGATGTGTTCACATTTCATGTCACAAAACTTTCTTCAGTAGTGCAGGAAGTGGTATGACACAACTAGTATGTAGTGTAAGTAAGTGTCAAGTTGTGGTAAGTGGGTGCATAAGCAGCCAGACGGTTTTTACATTCAGCCTCATGCAGAAGGAATCATTGACATTTTATTATTTACACATGATCATGATCTTTTCATTGTTTACAACATGGTTTTAACTGACTAAAAGATAAGATAAGGCAATGTTCTCTTTTATTATGGTGAATAAAAGCAGCAAAGTGAGCAGAACCAACAGTGAACTGATGCAAACTGTAGCTGCTGTTAACTAATGTTAGCTCAGTTTGTTAGCCAGGCTGCCTGGACTGTGAACTTAGAGCATCAGGGGATTGTTAGTGTTACACACGCACACACACACACACACACACTATTGTACTGAATCAACCATACATACTGTACACTATCCTGTTCTGTAAATTCTAACTAGTATGTAAAACATGTATTAATCCACAGCTGAAAATGCAAACACAATGCACAATATCCTCTTATTTGAGTGACATTTGAGAGTGCATTTTTCAAAAATCAGACTTTATGTTTGGCATCTTCTTTTACTGATTTACATGTTCCAAAGTAACATACAAGCACAGACACGTTAGAGAAGTCAGAGAGTGACAGACCATTATCTTTGCATTCCATGACAATTAGAAAAACTCTTTGGGTCGTTCCTTCTCAAACTGTCAATTTCAAAGTGTGGTTGATGCAAAGGGTGTTTTCTTTAGGTGCTCTCTCATGTGACACAAAGGAAGTTACTGGATTGAAGATGATCTTCTACATCCTAAATGTCAATTGACAGAAAATGAATGTTAAAATATTTAATACCAACACCAAGTAGTAACTCATACATTGCAAGTAACTTTGCAAGCCAGCATTTTATCTTAGAGGTGGGTTTCACAACATGTGGTCTTCTAGCCACATACCAAATAGCATGTAACATATTGCAAAATCTACAGAGAATATTCGAAATATGTGGGTGTGTCTGCTTGTGCATAACTGAACAGCTGCAACCGAGCGCGCTGCAGGAGTTAGCGTCTACAGTAAGAACACCCTGTGCAAGTGAGACATGTTTGTCACGCAATCAATATGCATGTTGTGTATGAATACACAACATGCATAAAATTCAAGGTCAGGTTTTAGATGGATGCAAAAATGACGCTCAACCCACTGAACTGCACAGACAAGTCACGTATGTGACTTCTAATGCATCTAATCCTGCAGTCACGCAGGAGACAACACAAATGCACACACACACACACACACACACACACACACACACACACACACACACACAACACTGTGTGCCCTTTATCTCATCTGCACACGAGAGCAGCAGTCAGTCACATGAAATGCATCTCAGCTGGCCTGTTCATCACGTGGATGTGCTTGTGTGCAACCTTTGCTGTACTGTGTGACCCTTCACGTCAATTCAGGAAACAGTATTGAGGGTTGTTGTTTTCTTAAGATCAGCTTTCAGGATAGCTTCCTTGTTTAAAGAGGAAACGTGCCAGATGGTTAAAACACGGTACACTGGACAAATATGACACTATACTGAGCCTGTTTCTGCTGATACAGTAAGTCACTTTGCTCACACTCACAGCACAAATGAGGTCCCATAATCACCACTGGCGACATCAAGGTCCCATGTTATCATAAGCTACAATTGGGGATAATATACGCTACACATTGGGGTCCTACATCATCCTGTCGGGGTTTATTTTGCAACAATGACTGGCTCACATCCTGCTTATCACACAGCTACGTAGTAGAGGAATCAATAATTTGACACAAAATATTGATTTAGATTTGATTTTATTCTTGTAATGTCAAATTTTATTGATATAAAAATGATTTTATTGTGTTTGCTGTGTTTCTCCAAAGTTTATGATGCATAAATAACAGACCGTAGAAGGCCCTAATTGCCCAATCAAAACCAAGTATTTAACAACAATTTAGTATTGCTAATAAAAGGGATTAACGTCGGTATTTTTGACTATGATGCTAATGACAGAATTTATTTGGAAGTGCTGCTTGGACAAGCTAAAGCTACAGCAGTTTTGAATGGACAAATAACACTGCAGCCCTGAAGTCTCTGTTCATCAGGTTTAATGACACATATCAACAGTTTATCCACATTTAATTAAGAGCTCAGTCAGAACTTAGCCCTGTGGTGAACTGCAGTGAGGAGTTTTAAGTATTCAGTCTGACACACATTAACGCCTTCTCAGCAGCGCCAGCTCTCATCACAACATCTCTGCGGATGTTAATCATTGACGAGCAAACCATCTGCTCTGATGGGACTGGCAAAAGCGAAACAGCTAGACTGAGATAACTGTGGAAGACGAGGCTAAACTTGGACTGCAATTAAGAATATTACTGCTGTAAAAGAATAGTGATAACTATGTGATAAAGAATATTGACATGGCCCAGAGGAATATTAATTATTAATGATGTGTACAGATACAGTGCTGTTCAAATATTGATATCAATAACCACATTCTTGAGAGCCATATATTGTATGTATTAAATAAGCGGTGTTCTTTTACTGCTTTTACTTTTTGTCCAGGTTTTCATCAATTTCTGTCTTTCACGTTTGGCTCCAGAGCCTCTGATATGGTTGCCTTATGTGTGTCCCTCTCTATCCCACTCATTGGACCTGAACTAACTGCTCTAAGCCAATGAGAGGACAACATACACATCCTGCCTCCACAGTCCTGTGGGCATTATTTTCTCTTGCCTCCCTGTGACACAGTTAACTCCCCCCTCACACCACCACCCCTCTGATTCATAGCTTTCCCTCTGTGTTTGTGTGCATTTTTGAACTTACTCGATTTGCTTTCCATTACGAGGCATCAACTGCGCTTTACGCAAATCCCGACAATTACTGTAATCAGGCGAGCGTACAGATAGGCTTGTGCTGAGTTGACAACAGTAAGCAAGCTCCGCAACAAACCGGAACACAAAGGTGTAACCAGAGAGGATGGCATGAGGGCAGAGGAGCTGATGGCCAAACAGAAAAGATGAATTTTCATGAACAACAATCAAATCTAGAAGTCTAAAGTTTCACTTGCATCATCCAAAACTACTCCACTGCTCAGTTTCCTTGCCTTCTCCACCATCCTCTGTCAAGCCTCCTCTGCCTATGATACACTATGACACAGAAGTAAATGTCTAGAGGAGGTGAAGAGGCAGACTAAACAGTTAAAAAAAAAAAAAAGAAAAGAAACATGTGAGTTTGTGTGTGAGTCATGTGAGTCACTCTAAAGATCGACGTGTGTCTACCTGGATGTTTTTGTCTGGTGAAGGTCGCAGACCCTCTGTGCTCATCCAAGTTCTCGTCTTTGCACTTATGGCAGAGTGCCTAAAACAGGGCTGCGTGCAAGATGTGAACGTAGAAGAGCAGGATGTTTGCCAGCGTTAAAGTGCAAACACCAACCAGCAAGGCCACTCTCAAACTCTTACTAACAACAGCATGACAGATAATAATCCCAGGTTGTGGCGACCTGCCCAAAACACTGTTAAAGTTCACCTTCGACTAAGTACTCATTAACAGCACTCGTGCCAAAACATGTCTGGATGTATACATGATGAGGTCAAAGCCATCCATGCAGCATATATTTGTTGACTCGCAGCTGTTGACAGAACACAGAAAAGCACATTGATGCATCCAGGAAGTACATAAACAGATCCAACTCTGGCCTGGTGAGAGATGAAAAGTCAGGGCATTACCACAGTTACAGAAATTGCCACCCACTGAGAGCAAAACTGGATCCAGCCTTGGAACAGATCCTTTCACAACAGTGTGTCGTCCTGGATCGCATCATATGTGATGATATAGTTGCTTATTTATTCTTTTTTTTTGTAATGGACACCAATTCCCATAAGTCCTAGGGACAGAAAGGAACACTGTAAAAGCCTTTAGACAGCCGCTGATGGTTGCATGTTGGAAAAACTGCTTAAGAAGAGAGCTTTGAGGAAGTACTCCCACCTTCAACAGAACATTACCCAACATAAACATGTTTGTTACAAATAACAGTCCATAATTTGTAGATTACAGCACATAAACGTTGACCTTGACCTGACCTATTTTGCAACAAGCAGTACATTTCATATTTTTTCTGGGTTAATTGAGCTGAAACAGTGGTCTGTTTACACACCCCCATGTAACCCAGACTACTATAAAGATTCTGTGTCACTTAAGGGGCCTTGAGGCGAGGACTTTTGTCTAAGCCTGTGTGATCAGCGTGTCTGTCTGAGTTTGTCTGAGGGAAACTATGAGCATGTTTGCAGGTCTGTGTTTGACTCACTATAGCGTGCACGACAGATTACAGGTTAGTGATAGCCTGAAGTACAAGTCCATAGCACAAATGCAGAAAACATAATAACCAATAAACATGTACAGATTATGCTTTTAATAAATGGCTCATTTGAATAATTCAAAGTTAAAAATAACAATGCTAAATTTACTTCAGTGTAACTGTTAACTGAACTGTCATGAACTGTTACTAACCAATCCTGAGTGCACACAAGTGGGTGTATTCTTGTTGACAGTCCACACAGCTGCAGAGTCTAAACATGCTGTTCTGGCTACCTAAGATGTGGTCACTGACTTCAGGACCTTCTTTCCCGTTATGTAACATACACATATTAATGTTTTTGATAAAGTCATCTGAAACCAAAAGTTTTAATATCACAAAATCGAGGTGGTGGGCATTCAAGAGGCTGCAAAAAAAAAAAAAAAAAAAAAAAAAAAAACTCAAGCTTTTTTTGGTACATCAAACCTTTGTCATACTGAGCCAACCCTAAAACTGCTATAATTGCAAGTTGGTGACCAGGGTGCAAAACACATGGTGCGGTACAGGCTGACTGTTCCACTTGGATTCTTATATGGGAATACATTTTAAGGGCAAAACAATACAAGGAAAACTTGATCCCGTGATAGTCTGAACTCCATGTACATGCATCTCGTAGAACGTGCCATAAAGTCACTCACCACCAGATGACAAATCTTTATGTTAATTGTCAAACGATGTTGTAAACACGAGGAAAATTGAAGTCCCATCCCCACCCTGGTTACCAAAAACAATCAAACCCCCATATGATTGATGATTAAATGGTTTTATTGGTGAGAGTTTATTGTTATAAGAGGGTTGCAAACTTTTTTATTGGACCTGCTGGTAAACGTTAAAGCAACTGAATCAACAAGAAAGCAGCTAATAGTTTACAGAAGATACAGTATTTTGTCTTCATTCATCATTACTTTCTTCTCAGCCTCAGGATCTTTCTCACCCTAGATATAGCATGTCCTTACATGACATAGCAAGAAGCAGTCTGCCCATCAAAAAGTTGAAAGCTTGTGTAACTAAAATGCTTCTGAGATATAAAGAAAAGATACAGTGTAAAATAAAAGGGTGTGTTCTTTAGGCTGCTGGCTCGCAGCTTCGTGTGAGGACTTCAGAGGGCAAAGATTTATAAAGATGTCTATATGCTGAACTGCGATAATTTAAGCTTGTAAACTTGTGACTGTTGTCATATGAGTCTGTGATAAAACACTTGATGTGTTTATAACTTACGGTTATGGTTATGATCACTGTTGACTCAAAGCTTTGTATCAGCTTTTCTTGACATAGAAAAGGCACTTCTTAATGAGTAGGAAATGGACAACTAAACACTTGTATTTGTTATGATTACATTACTTACTAGACCAACAGCAGTCAGCTCAGCTCGGCGTCTGTCTTTCAGCCTTTTATTTCACCAAGCTCTCACTAAACACTAAAAGTCAGTCCCAGATTTACTTTTGTCTGGCAGGTTTTTGCCCACTCACTCTCTCCTTTTCTTTTCTTAGCTTCTCCCGTCAGTGTCCTCTTCAGTATTTTCCCAGCTCCAGTTCTGGTATGACACTAACTTCACTCCCCATAAGTATTCCCACCACCTGTAAGCCTCATCCTGGTCTAAAATGCCTGTGGTACAAACACTAACACTCCCCGGTGCTCTGAACTCCCAGTCTGGGCAGCCAGGCTAACAAACTGAGCTAACATTAGCTAACAGTAGCTACAGTTGGCTAGTATGACTCAGACAGAAATCATGTCAAAGTAATGTACGTAAGTTTCATTCATGTTACTTTTAGTCACATTGGCAGACATCCTTCCTTCCTTCGTATCCTGTGTTCCCTGGTGTCAACGTGTGTGTGAGAAGAATAAGTGACTACGCACTTTAT
This sequence comes from Protonibea diacanthus, assembly GCA_028641955.1. Classification (NCBI taxonomy): domain Eukaryota; kingdom Metazoa; phylum Chordata; class Actinopteri; family Sciaenidae; genus Protonibea; species Protonibea diacanthus. The sequence continues at coordinate 18,660,194 of CM053987.1, forward strand.
ATCCGGTATCCAATAAACCAGTAGCTTTATTGGATACCGCAACAAACACACAGCACCTGTACGAAAACCTGGGGAGCTAACAACACCGAGCGGCAACACACTGCGCATGCGCATTCAATCTGGTTACGGTGTCTGATGAGGTTCATACAGAACACCAGAATGGGCTACACCTGGAAATTCTGAACTTGAGCAATTCAAGAGGATGTGACGCCATTTACCAGCAACCAAATGAATCGCATCATTACTTTAATAAAATTATGATTCCTCAGGGTTTGAACATTGTATGAAATATTTGGGATAATGTAAGTACACAGCTCAACAGGTCTGGTCTTTTTTTATTTTAATGTAGAAATGTATATTTAAAATATTTTTCAGTTGAAGCTGGAGACTGGGTTTTGTTGACAGGGTATTCCTGACTAATTAGTCATCTAATCTTAGAATTAAATGATATACGGGATGTAATCCAGTGATAAAGTTTCCTGATAGTGGAAGTAAACTTTGAGCTCTGACATGACATGGAGTGTATTTTGATTTTGCAAGCTTGTTCCATGACTTCTGTTCCTCTCATACACCTGAAAGACTAATCTTCGTTTCTGGGGCAGTTCTGGTAAAGTCAGTGTGCCACAATGTTAGAGATTGTACCACCAGCAAATAACATGCCCTTGCTCATCCCAAAGCATTCCCTTTCTGCCAAATACTCTCTCTGTAGCTCATACAAGCCTGTACAGGAAAGGAGAGCAGCAACATAAAAAAAAAAAACCTGCGGCATTTACTCAGCAATTCTGCTGGCCTGTTTCAGTCTTTCGCAACCACGATTTGGAGCAAATGCTCAAAACCTTAGGGCAATGAGCCCATCAATCATGAATTAAGTCTACCTGGGAAAAAAGACTTCTCATAGGAGACCTTGTGATAATCAAAAACATTTTTAAGTAGGTCAATATTGATGTTTGTAAAGCATACTCAAGACCAGCACCTTATCCTTATCCAATTTTGTTGTGCATTTGTGAAATGATTGTTCCATTGCATATTGTTCAAAGAAATATCATGGCCTGGTGTTTGGGTAAATATATTGCTACTTCATAGACTGACGATACGCTGACCTTGTGTTGTGTGATCTGTATTCTGTAATCACGCCATTTGTCCTTCAACCAACTACAGTTGAAGTATATACTGTAGGCAAAGGTGTAGTAGTAAGCATAGAGGCTTGTCTTGTTTCCCCTCATTGATTGATACAGTTGATCTTATAATAGATGAGTTAACTCTCAGATTTTATTTTAGCCACCCCAATATAACTCAAAATCACATGGACCCTGTCTGAAATCAGTTCCTATTTGCTGTATTGTACGTTTAGTGTCAATGATTTATCTTCAAATGTCCAAATTCTTGTCCTTCGCATGTACAATAGTTTCTGCTTACAATCATACCACGCAGTTTGTAGTATAGATTAGGCCCAGTTACATTGCCTGCATGCCCAGCTCTGGTTCTGGCATGACACCGGCTCCAGCACTCAAAGATTCCCCCATGCCACCGAGCCTGAAGACCTCTTGTTCCTGGTGGACCAAAAAACAAACACTAACGCTCCCAGCCCTGCTAACAAACTGAGCTAACATTAGCTAACAGCAGCTACAGTTGGCAGCATTTTACTTCACTGTCCATCAGGAAACTCTGTAAATCACAGAGAGTTGAGGCGGAGCAGCCGGAGGACATCAGAGGGAAAAGAAGAAAACATTTTCTCCTTAAAATATGATCCAGTTTCACAGTGAAATAGCTGATGGTGTGTGACTTCTTGTGGGTGTTACATAGTTGTATAGTGTGAGACCTTTCACCTGATTACAAGTCAGTGTAGCATCAAAATGATTTAAAACCTGTTATTTTATGGTAGAAAAGCTACGCAGTGCTGCTTTAAAATGTGTCACAGCAGCAAAACAAACACTAAAGTTGCTTTTTTAGTTTAATAAACTCCAGTAATGTGATGTCTCCGGCAGAAAAAGCCACAATACTGAGTTATAACAAACCCATCTCATCTGAAGCGTTTAGATGTGTGTGTGTGTGTGTGTGTGTGTGTGTGTGTGTGTGTGTGTGTGTGTGTGTGTGTGAGTGTGTGGTTATGTTCTAGCAGCCTGGTGTCATTTGCATGTGTTTTTACAAGGTAAACACAGTGAACAGCTGTGTGTACTGCACTCTGGCGCGGCACTTCTCAAATCAAAGGCTGCAGATTTATCACTTTTTTTTAGTCTGCTACGGCAAACATGTCCGCTCTGCAAATGACTGAGAATGGCTGAGACAAACTCAGCAACCAAAAGTGGGGAGATACCTACCTCCTACCTGTTCACGGTAGGACTCTCTCCTCCCTCCCTCATTGCACTGCTGAGAAAAATAGGAGTGGTTTCCAACAAAGTCACTAACTGCAGATAATATTCTGGAATTTTCTACATTCCTTATCAGTTATCAGTTCTTTATTTGGCCCACTTTGCTATTTTCCAAGTTAAAGGTTACTGTAGTGCACTTCTTTAATGCTGGGAAATTTGTAAGAGGCGGATAAAAAAAATGATCAAAATTGATATCCAGAATTTTCCCTACTGTGGGTGAAATGCCAAAAACGCCTCCAATGATGCAACAGCCATGTCTTTCAAACCCCCCCACTGTTTGTAACATAGACCGCCCATTAAAGATTTGTAGTCTAGGAGCGTAAATGAAGATAACCTTCATGACATTATCAGGGTGTTTTTTCAGACCATAGAGAGCTCCCCCCAGAACTGGTTTCCCAGGCTTATTAGTGCTCCTTATGGACAAACACATGAGTTAAATGGGCGGAGTGCGCCTTTAACAGCATTTATCCGTGGTAGATGAGGTGATCATGAATATCTATGGGCCTTCACTGTTGTGCCACCCGCTTGTACTTTCATGCTGATGGTGCTGTTGCTACAGCTCTTTGTTACAAAAAACAATAAGCCCTGTGTGGAAGTGAATGAGGAGCACCCTGTGAGTCAACATTTTACAGTCAGAATAAAAGAGTCTGTCTTAGAAGGTGTGGGAGACTTCCTTGATCCAAATGATATTTTGTTGAACTGACTGAATTGTCCTCATTGTAAAAAGCCCTCAGTACATGGCACAGGGATTACGTTGCACAGCTACACAGCTTGTTATGCAGGACCAAGGATAAAAATCTGAAATACACTAAACAAAGTATTAAAATGATTTCACTATTCCCACAGCGAAAAATGGTTCATTGTGTCTCCAAAGTCCGCCAACCTGCTATCAAGTTAGCATTAACATAGTAAGCTTACAGAAAAGGTCTCACATTCGGTGCAGGACCTTTGAGAGGATTCAGGATTCGCCTGGTGAACCAACAGGTTCTGCAGTTTAGACATCCACAGTGCAAGAACTCTGACAGGGGAATCAATGGAGCACCTTGCCTCAAGGCTATCTGTAACTTGTGTTCACTGTATCCTAACATGCCCTCTAGCGTTTCCTGAAATATGCCTATTCAGCTTTTAACACAAGTTTCAGTTTAACAGTAATTGTTACTTTTGTACTGGAATATAGAAAGTTTAAAAAACAGTAAAAAGGAAAAATCAATAAAGTTTAAATAATAAGTGCTCTGTGCTCAATTAGTAGCTGTTTAAATACCATGAGGTAATAAACTATAACCAACCAGCTGATAGATTTTTTTAGTGCACACTTTAGAGACACACTGTCCATACACGGATCATAAACCATAAAAATGATATCAGTAGTATTCATTATGAGTCTAACTTTGTCTTTGGGTCTTTGGATTTGTTGTGTTTGGGAACACATACTGTAAAAAATTGTGGGCTCAAAGAAACCAGAAGCAAATTAGCGGGCTGATTGTGCAGGTTTCCTTCCCACCGACAAACTCTGGGAAAAAAAAACACAACACAAACATAAAACAATGGACTATAGGAAACGGTTCTGTGGCCATTTCACATGCTCAAATCACTGTACACACCTACAGGCACTAAAAATAATCCTTTACAAAGAGATGGCATACAGTATAACTTAACAAACAGGAAGCACATATAGTTTGAGAGAAAACTCGCCGGTTCTTTAAATATTGGGTATTACCAACTGAATCAGGGGCTTCTTTTTTAATGAAACTAAGGTCAGAGGGCGGTCACAGCTCCTCCACAGCATCACTTTAACCAACTTGTCTACGGGCACTTCAGCAGGTCATATGCTTGTGGTCATGTTGAATCTGAGTAACCAGATTGAGTAACAGTCTGTTAAACAAACTTCTGTCCCAGAAATGCTGATGCAAGCAACAACTGTGTGAGTTTCTACACAGAGGTGAATTGGTGAACTCTCCTGCTGGATTCACTTGTGATTTTGCCGCCTGAACATCAGGTAGAAAATTCATGGAGATAAAATTTACACTATTCACTAACTGACACCCTATGCTAGCTCTTACGTCAAGGTTTTACCTTTAATGTTTGAACAGTTTCCGTAAATAGTATTTCTTTCAAAGTGTATTTCTTGTTGCTCGTGTTTTGCTTACGCAGCCTGGCTTTTGCACAAAGTGCTATAAAGCTTGTCTAACAAGTCTCTTTGGGTGTGTTCTTCCTGTGATATGATAATAGCTGCCATGAACAGATCCCACCTTCACGCTTTGTGATAATCATTGAGGACCATACTGAGACAATGCTGCATCCTCATGCAACAGAAGCTCTGAGCTTTCTAAGATGTTTAAGAAGATTCCATCCTCTTAGTAAACATGTGTTAATGCATCCACACTGATACTGTGTTATCTGTTGTGGCTCTTCCGGTTGTCTTATCTGGCCTGCCCTTAACTCCCAGAAGTCTCCTTGCATCCCAAAGGGCTTTTCACCAGACCACCATGATGGCCTTCACTATGTGATATCTCTGAACATCTGCGGATGTTTGGCCTTAGACTGCATATACTGACAGCCTAAGAGGACCAATGGAACAACATGTCTCTGTAGATTTATTTAAAAAGAAAAAAAAACAAATATCCAAACGGCACAAACAGTGGGCTGCATTCTTTCGCTTCACCTTTAGGCAGCATGTCGAAACAAAAAACTTACACTCCCCAATAGTGGCAGACATCTGATTCACATGGCAAAATGCCATAAAATCCTGTGTCAGCTAAAAGAATGTACTTGCTGTTTCTGATCTACTGTTTGAAATGTTATTTTCCAGGTTGCATTTTGTTGAGACTGACCCAATGGTCCAAGGTTGACTTACCAAAGCCTGAGCTATGAGATTGTGAACGATATAGAAGGTATAGAAGCCATAAGTCTATATGATATCAACATTAATTTAAGAAAAACATGTTTTCTTTGTGATCTCATGGAGAAGTACCACTGTACCCGAAATCCTAAGGTGAAACACTGACATCTCTTTCTTTATTTAAGCATTTACGATTTTTTTTTTTTTTTTTTAAAGATTATTTTTTTGGCCTTTCCAAGCTTTATTGATAGAGACAGCTGAAGAGTGACAGAAAATGTGGGGGGAGAGAGATGGGAATGACATGTGGGAAAGGGCCACAGGTCACAAACTCGAACCCGGGCCAGCCGCAGCGAGCCTTTGCAGAGCACTTACGATTTACAACCAAGTACCAACCTCTATGGTTGTGAAGTGACGCCTATGCCGAAGTGCCAAAAACTGCAGCTCCTCAAATGTCCACAATCAATGTTTTATGAACCTGTAGTTCATACCATAGTTGGTTGCCTTAGCTCTTAAAGGATTTTCTGAAACGTCACAGGAGTTGTTCACTGTTGAGCTGTATTTACCCTTTGGTTAGGAAGGTCAAGTCTTCCACTGAGCGTTGATACAACAAAGGAGGAATGGGAGTTATGTAAGCATTCGTGTTGTTTAACATGCTGAGCTTTCTCACTGTTCATCTCTGATCTTTATCCTCATGACAAAGACACTGACAGGTCTGCCAAACCAGCACACACCTGAGTCAGCAGATTTAAAAAAAAAAAAAAATGCATGCTTTTGCATAACTCTGAAAGATCACTACACTACATTACACTACATTTAAGATTACACATTGGCATTGAAAAAGAATGTCTGGTGTAAATATTCAAATGAGTAATTTGACATTTTTGGGAAATAAGGAGTCAGATAAGACTGATGCAATAAATATAAAGCAGGAGTCAGCAGCCGTTAAGCTTAGCAAAAAGGGAACAAGAAAATGAAATTAACCCAAAAAAAATCCCAAAATACGGAACTATTCTTTCAGTTTAATTTTGACAGAAGTTTCATGAATGCAGTTCACTGGAGCACCAGCTAAGACTGAAACGTACTTCATGAAGTAAGGCGTGTTTAACAGTGTCCATTGTCAGTACGTTTCAGTCCAAGTTTTTGTAATCAACCTGTGTATCACTAGATTATAATTGTAAATATTATTGCTCTTTACTTACTAAATGCTCAGGAGGTGACAGAACAGTAAATAAAAGGAGGATCTTGTTATGAACACACAAAATTACTGTTTAGAGTCTGACCTAATTGTTTTAATGAAGGAGGACTTTGTGGGTAATTAACTGAGCTGCGGGCTACTTCTAATTCCTGAAATAATAAAATGTCAAATGTGTTCTTTGACATGATGACGGTGTTGGTTTTTCCGCTGTGGGACATCCAACGAAATATAAAAAAAGGTTTGAGAATCTTCTGATCCTGTTGATTTGTTTAGAGTCCACAAAGTTGTAACTCTGCATGCACTTTAGTTTCAGTACTTTGTCTTGTGAACATAATTCTAGCTTTTATACAGTTTCTCATACAGTATATTTTGGACATTAGCATTTCAGTGATTCGCCTTTGATTTAATGCCATTGTGTAAAAGGGAAAGGCATAATTACGTCAAAGCCATTTGTTATGACAAAAAGCTTCTTTTGACATACTGTAAAAGCTTAAAATATTTTCTAACTGGAAGAAGCAAATGCACTGCAGAAATATGTGGGAGTGCAATTGTCTAAAAATGAGCAGCTTGAGTTTATACTTAACTTGTACTTGCAGGAACATAAAACAGAATCACACACACACACACACACACACTGAGAAAACCGGCCTTGGACTAGAAAACCAGTGATCATGATGCAATATCTTGTTGTCTTGCATGTCATGTCACGAATTCTCACACAGCTGCTGACTTACACTGTACAATGTAACATTTTGGGCGTGCAAATCAATCAGATTATTCCTTTTCTCACGCCAAATGATGCAAATGACATGCAGTGTCCAACTCTGTACTTTGACATGCATGATAATAAACCATGTTATCTCCGTCTGAGGATCTATGACTCTACTTAACTAATCAATATATTTGTTCCTTTGTTTGATCTTTGCTCCTCGCAGCACTGACAAAGAAAACAGAACGCATCACCTGAGCTAACATTTGAGCAGCTGATTTCTGGACATTGACACAGGTTTTCCTAGGAGCATTCCCATAAACTATTCAATTCCACTCCTTCATTTGCATGACAGCCGCATATTGATAAACACTATCTGGTTCTTGACATGTCAAACAGATGTGTATTGAATTTCTTGAGAAAGCACTATGATATTTATTGCACATACAGCACGGAAAGTTTTAAGAAGTCCACTTATCAATCTACACACAATACCCCACAGCGATGAAGTACAAACAGGTGTTTGGATCAAAAATAAAAGACGATGATATTCCATTTACAGTATTCATATCCTTTGTTATGATGCCTGCGACTGAGCTCTGGCGCATCCTACTTCCATCAAAGAAAGTCATGAGTCAATAGCTCCAAGTTGGTGTTCCTGAATTCTGATCTAAATGCATCCCGCTCAGGAAAACAACAAGAAAACACCAGCAGGAAATTGATGCTTGTGCGGCAAGTCTCTGAACTGCAAAAGCATCTATTTATCACATTTTGAAAGAGACGAGACGAGTAGTCTAGCACCACAAAGACGTCTATCAGACACAAATCAACTGAATGACAATGGAAATGACCACAACAGCGTTGTTACAGCACATTTCATAACACATAAAAAAAGTGATGAAAAAAGCTTACTGTTCACTGCGTGTGCCACCATAATGCTGCAGTGACGTCAGGTGTGTTTATGTGAGCTTGCCAGAGTTTCCAACTTGACTTTTCAGTGTTGGGGATCATTTTCTACCAAGTTAGGGTTATGTTAGGTTAGGTGGATTGCAGCATAAGATAAACAAGTAATCCACGAGGTCAAGATATTTGGACCTGCAGAGATAGGATTGCGTCAATGCAGGGCCGGCACTAGGCATTTAGTGGCCCTAAGCAAGATTTCATTTTGTAGCCCCCAAAAAACTCCTAGTGCGGTCAACAAATCTCACACTCCGCTCAGAACTGAATGAAATCAAACAAATCAATCAACATCAAATCTGTTGCTGTATTTTAGGGTTGGCATGTAGCTCCAAACAGAACCGTAATGTAAAAAGCAAATGAAGGAGAAAACAAAGCAAACTGTTCAAAGATCATGGAGGAACATTATGTCCAGAAAACAAAGACAAAGACAAGACAAGTTATTAAAAGACTACCAAGGCAGTTCATCTTCTGACATGTGATCAATAAAAGCGAGGATAAATACCAAAACATGATGATGATTTACACACCGGACAATTTAACATACATTTTCATGAGGGAGTGGCTTTGAGGCTTCACTTTTATTTGGCTTCAGATTTTTCACATACACTTATGTTATAATTTCAGCACTGAGGAACAATCAGGCTACATTCATGATTTTATTGAGAATCATTCTGAAGTTTCAGGGCATTCCCGTAACCATAGTAACTCACAGTGCCAAAGGGGAGCTAGAGCCACAGAATGAGGCTGTTTTGTCACACGTGTTCTCACAAAACTTGACAAACCACGTCTCAAAATGAGCCAGTCAGTCAAAAACCAGCTGATAACTGACGGACAAGTGGCGTTAGACATGTGGAAAGGGTTAACTGCGTGAGTCTCTCAGTCATAGCGTGAGAGTTGGCAGCGCCTGAGCGAGTCAGTCAACCTGAACACCGTAAAAAGTGAGGAGCGAACAACGTCAGTCCAAGTTAATGTGTGCCACCAAGAAAACTGAACTAATGTGAAAGTCTAATTGTTTGTACTTTGCCACTGCGGAGTATTGTGTGTAGATGGCTGAGAACTGGATGGAAAACTTGAAAGGGTCTGAAAACTTTCCGTATAAGTCTTTTACTGTCTGTGGTGGCTTTCTATAAAGTTACGTGATAACCTTTGCAACTGTCAGCATATAAAATCCAACAGTGACTCACCATCACCACCACCACAGGCAAATGAATTAAAATTTTCATGTGAAAATATGCAAAACTATATGTTTTGCAGGGAGACACAGAAGCAATGTCACTACAAGTCAGTGTTTGCCTATTTCTTGTCAGTTGATAACGATGTCAGGTCAAGTCTATCTGGTTGGAGTTTTGAGGGTGGAATTCAATGCAGTCAATGGCAACTTGTGCCATAAAACCTGACAGCTGCACTCTATTCAATATGGTACTTCTACTGTACACATCCACCTACAATGGTTGGTCTTTATGCTGAGGCAAATGTCAAAGAACTGCCGCACAGCAAGGTTTCTGGTTCAAACACGGGCCTCCTCTGACAGCCCAAAGACATTTAGGTTAATTAGTGACTCTAAATTTCCTGTAGATGTGAATGTGAGGGTGAATAGTTGTTTGTCTCTATGTGTCAGTCCTGTGATGAAATGACAACCTGTCCAAGGTGTATCCCACCTGTCACCCATTGCCAGCTGGGATCAGGTGCAACCCGTTTCCCCCTTTTTCTGCTTTTCGGGCCACTCAAGGTGGTGTTACACCACACCTACTATTCACCCATTCATACACTGATGGCACTGACTGCCATGAAACATGACAACTCATCAGACAGGAGTTAATTCATTCACACAATCTTTGGGAGCAATCTGGAATATTGCCAAAGGACACATCAACTGGAGGATCTTCTGATTAATGGACAACTCGCTCTACCTGCTGAGACAGCCACCCTATATGCAAGGTTAATTGGTGGCTCTAAATTATCCATAGGAGTGAATGTGAGGGTGAATGGTTGTTTGTCTCTGTTTGTCAGCCCTGTGATGAACCGGTGACTTGTCCAGGGTGTACCCCGCCTCTCGCCCAAAGTCAGCTGGGACAGGCTCCAGCTTCACCCTGACCCTGATGAGGACAAGCGGTCACAGATAATGGAGTAATAAATAGGATTTATATAAACTCACTAAAACTCAAGAGTATGTCAAGGAATATTATAGCAGTGTTAAAGATAGTCAGAGATAATACAAAAGAGTTATTGTTCATTTTGTCTTGAAATGATTTTTTTCTTGTCTTCACAAATCTGATTTTGATTCATAACCTTTTTTTAAATTAAGTTTTTTTTAAAGTTGTTATTATTCTACTTCTCTATTATGTAATATATTATCTCATTCTGCTAAATGTATTTCATATTTGAGAACTGAACAACTTTATAATAGCTACTTTGTTTGTTTGTTTGTTTGCACTTTTGTTTCTAGCTAAGTCTTACAGTCAGATAACTTTTGCACGGTCCCACCAGCTGAACACCTGTAGTAAAAAAAAAAAAGAAGAAGAAGAAGAAGAAAGAAAAACGCAGCAGAAAAGGTGTCACCCCCACCTCCACTTCTCCACCCCCCCGGTAACTGCTCTTGTTCTGGGCGGATCTTGTCCTCCTCTCCACTCCCCACGCTCAGACTTTAGTACTTTAGCAGCCACTGTTTCTCCGGCTGCGCACGTGGAGACACTACTACTGCGGCTGCGGTTCCACGCGCGCTCAGTCCCGCTTTATGACTACCTTTATCTTTGTTATGTCTCGAGCCCAATGCTGTCAACTTCGCCACTTTTTCACTCATTTTTCAGAGGCCTCGCGCGGACGAAGAAGCATTTTGTAAAGCAAAAGACTTACTGAGAATGAGTCCCGCATAACTTCGGTTATTGTTGTTATCTACCCCCACCCCTCCTTTCTCCTTTTCTTTTACCCCCGTCCCGCGCTCTGTCTCTCTCCAAGTTGGGTCATTGCACATAAAGTATGGTAGATAAAGGCCCCTTGTTGACCTCTGCCATTATTTTTTACCTGTCCATTGGGGCAGCAATTTTTCAAGTCCTGGAGGAGCCAAATTGGGAGCAGGCTGCAAAGCAGTATAGTGCCCAGAAGGAGAAAATACTTGAGGACTATCCCTGTCTGACGACACGTGATTTGGACAAAATATTAGAGGTATGGACAAGTTCTTGAACTGTTTTCCTGTTGAAACTAAACTGCTGCACTCTTATTTGAGTCCGCATGAGGATGATTTCGAAGTGAATCCCTCTAATCATTGTTTGAATGTTGCATCGCTGCACTTCTCTCTGACTTGGTGACACATGAGTGCTAAATAAGCCTCAGCTGGTGTGGAAGCTTACACTAAACACTAAAAAGAAACCTCCTGAGGTGTCATCAGTCCATGCTTTGATCTTTGGGGCTGGACACACACACACACACACACACACACTTATTAAGTTTATGAGATGAACTTATTAACTTAATTGACTTAGTATCATAGCAGCATCATGCAATGTGTGATAGCTATCATTAGAATAACATAATTGTCTGTCTGGTGCAGTGGTTGTGTTACTAGGTGTGGAGTTGCCAATTCAAATCCTTTCAGAGGTGCAGTGCAGCTGGTGCGCCAATTCTCGTCAAGATGACACTTCCTTAACCAGCAGTAAAAAAAAAAAAAAAATTGTTGCCACTGACCTCTGTGGGTTTACCAGCAGCACTTGAATGAATACATTGTAAGTGATCGTTTTGACAGGGACTTGCCCCGTGACTTTTAGTACGTTCACTTCCGTGAAACGTGGAAGATTTATGACCATGATCCATTCTTATTTGTCTGGCGCATTTGAGTCAAACAGATAGAATCTGATCGAGTCAGGTGCAAAACCTTATACCAAAAGGAGGAAGAGCGCTGGGGCGTATGCAACAAATGTGAGGAATCCTAGTCATCTGACAGCGGTTAGTTTCTGTATCATTTTCTGTGTTTGATTAGGTTTTGTTATGTGTTTTTTTTTTTTTTTTTTTTTTTTTTGCACTTGCAAGTATGACCAGAAACATGTCTCAGCTTGTGCCCCTCTTTTGGGCCCACATCAGTATTAGGGAGATTTATTACACCCCCCACCATCCCCCCTTCTCCTTCCGTCTGCTTTTCCTTTTTGTGTTTGGGGTGGGGTGGGGTGGGGTGGGGGGGTTGAAAGGGATATGCCCATGAACCTCCCTCCATAACGGCCAAATCCCTGCAATATCCAAATGTGCCTCTGAATAGCAGTCGGGGAGTATTAGGATTGATAGATTTTGTAGCTGCTGATGTAAACCAGCTGAAAGAGCTGTGATTTTTGGTTGAACTCTTTGGTTGGGGCAGCTCAACTGAAACATTTCCTGCTCTTGTGTGCTCACTCAGGGACAAAGACCACATATTACCATCTGTTAGGGTTTCCAAGGCACTCTGAAAAGATAATCTAAAATCCTATGTTTGACTTCTTAACCCTTTCCCCAGTCACACGGTCGGTTTGTTGCAGCTGTGCTGTTATCTACAGTTTACCAGTAGTAGTATACCGGTATTTTTCCTCTGTTTGCATTTGCCAAGACACCTGCTCCAAAGGCTTTTGGAGTCAGTCTATTAAAACAGATAAACACTGCAGTATATCAGCTTTGAGTTGCCTTTTTTATTTGTTTTCGGAGTAGAGATTCTATTAGGTTTCCATTGTGGAAACTTTGCACTGCTTGTTAACAATTAAAATATATAAGCAGGCTTACAAGCGAAGGCGACATTCTTGTAAAAGTCAGTCTTCTGTGTTTTATTAACAAGGAGTTTACTATTAACTATAGGACCCTTGAAGTGGTCACAGTTAACAGATTGGATTTTATGGTCCATCAATGCTGGCTCTTGAGAGGCAGTTATAAAAGTTCAGGGAGGGAGGGAAGGTTTGCACATTATCTCTACTGCAAATAAGAATCCAACACTGCGAGCGTCCAGAGGCACCGTGGACACAGGCAGGACGGCGACACATTATAACGTTCACAGTAAACCACATAGTTCTCTAAAGTGTTCTTACATTTGTGTTGATCTCAGTCATTAAACGTAGCGTGTGTGTGTTTCCGTAGCTCCTTCTGAGTGTTGAGCTAATCCCATACAACCCGCCAAGTGTCCCGCCATTTCCTCAGTTTTGGTCTGTTGGTGCTTGAGACTCTTAAGAAGAAGAAGAAGAATCTTTCAGGTCACACAGAAACTTGCCATTGTTTATGTAATAAATTATTAACATGTAAATGTTCATTTTAATGTGCATAAAGTAGGGCTGCAGTCATTATTCTCATTACTGATTCATCTGCTGATTATGTTCTTGATTAATCAGTGAATGGAATGTAAAAAGTGAACACAACGATTGCCAATTAATTTTCTCTTGATCAACTAATTGTTGTAAGCCCTACTATAAAACAAAAATAATTTAATACTAAACTACAAAGAGCAGCATCTAACGACTATTTTCATTAATTTGATTCATTCATTTTCTCATTTAACCATTAGTAGTTTGGCTTCCCAAAGCCCAAGGTGACGCCCTCAAACGTCATTTTTTTTTTTTTTTTTTTGTCCACAACCCAAAGATATTGAGTTTACTGTCACAGCTGTGACAGCTCAACTTACCTGGAATAAATCAAACTGTTGTTTTCCGCAGTGGAGCATCAGGTTATTTGATTTCACTTTTTCTTTTGGTTCTGGTCCTGTTACATGTGATTCAAAGATCACGTTTGTGTAGCCAACTAAGAAATTTGCAAACGCTGCTCGACACACTGCCGTCACATGGGTAAAGTGAAACATGGCCCCTGGTTAGATTCAAGAAGCACAAGTGAATGAAGTAGCACTCTGTTTTTCGGGGATAGCTAACTATGTCATGTGCCTAGGGTGCTGTCCAAAGGTCTCTGGGTGGAAATAGCCAAGTCTTTCTTCCCTTTTTGAAAAAGTGTAGGGAAAAAAGTCTTTGAAGGTAGCAATGTATTCGAATGTCATGAGTTTCAGCAATTGGTTAGCAAGGCAGAAATGTCTTGCATACCTTATTAGATTTTAGACTCCGATGACTGAGTGTACTGTACAGTGCATACATGCTTCAGCATAAGCAGTTCTGGGGTTAACCTAGTTTAGCAATGACACTGCAACAAGTTTAAGTTGAGTGTAATTTATTTAAACTCAACAAAGACGTTGGGGAATAAAGAAAAATACCACATGTGATGTTAATGAAGAAAGTCTTTCAATCTCATGTGGTATTAACAGCCACTCACAAATCTGTTAATGGTGTGATATGTTCTGCTTAACAGATGTAAGATGTAAGAATCCTTTCACTGTCTGGGAATTTTACAGCTTGCCCCTTCATGTCTGTACCAGAAGAAGCTGTAAAATGGACGCAGGTTTTCTGTACGTTGTCTTTGATTATCTTTTATTGTAGCAGTCTCAGCGATGCATTGTTTGCAACCAATTTGTATTAGAAATCAAAACCCCATAACATGGAAGAGCTTGAGTGTCTTCATTGTTGGTTGGTCAGTCATTCCCACAAGCAGCTGTTTTCTGTGTTGTGCACATGTGCTGGAAAAATTAAGTGCCTAGAAACTGAAGCGGGATTCTGAGCCACCAGTTGATAACAGTCCTGATAACAGATGGAGTTTGTCATTGTGGTTTTCTTTGGTTATCAGAGCGCTGCACTACCTGCACTTTGGTAATATGTTCCACAAAAATATGAGGGAATCCCTCGAGTGGCACTGACTCTGTTTTGGTGATTGGGATTGTGTGATATGTGTTAAAGTTATATCACATTGTGATTATTCCATATGAATGTAAGTCAGCGTGATGTTTTTCATATCAAGCTTTCGTCACAGCTTTGTGCACTCGGTTTTATTATGTATGTATAATGTGAAGTGGATAAACTGCTTGTAGCTCAACAGTTGATGACCGTTGCAGTATAACCAACATTCCAAAATATGTATTCTCAATAAGTAAATTATTATTAGTTTGTTTGAGATCCTACAGAAATTTAAAACTGCTTCCACCATGCATTATTTCTAGCAGTTGACAGCACATCTTGTGCATATACCAGTCCTGCCCTACTTTGCAGCATTGTTGTCAACTATTGCCTTATTTTTAAATGTATTATAATAATTTGCAGCTGAGATAAGTTATGCACAATTCACCATTACTGAAGATAAAATATCATATTAGGGCTGCAGCTCATTTTATCAGCGATTTTGTTTAGCTTTTATTTTGTTTTTGTTTTTTTAAGTAGCAACAGTTGAGTGTAGAGATGCAGTTCACTGTATTAAGGCAGAGAGCAGGAGCCAAAGAATGTTGGCATTTGCTTTTTTTTTTTAAATTTAAAAATCTATATATATCCATTTAGTTGCTAATTATTTTTCTGTAAATCAACTTTCAGTTCAGTATAGATGGACAGGGCATCTTCATCCAGGTGTTGGTTGTATTTTAAGACTGGACATTTTTGATGAGTCACCCACAACCCAAGAAAGCAAGCATATTTTTCTGTCACTAATGTTCTTCTGTTACTTCAATAATGTGTGAATCATCTTTCAGTGTTTTTTTTTTTTTTTTTTCCAAATCTGTGAATTAGCTGCTCTCTTTCTATTTCATCCTATCCATTTCTCATAAATTGATATGCAGCCGTCCAGTGGTTAGGCTTGCAGAGAAGACAGTTGAACAACTTCCTCCTAAACTGGTTCGGGCTCAGAATGGCACAAAGTGTCTTTTATCTTTCTCCCTGTGTGTTTGTGCTTTTTGCCTTGTTCCCAGGATCATTTGTGACCTGAAGCCACCCTGAGTTGACCAGTGAATGACCCTTTAACCTCTTGAGGACCTTGTGCATTGCAAAGCCTGTTCAGATATGCGTCATGCATCTTTTTACTGGTTAATGTTTGTAGACCTCAGATAAAAAAAAATACATCTCCATCCTAGTATATGTTATAATAACTGCAAACACGTGAACCTCTAAAGTCTGCCTTAGTTTTAAAGGTTATATCCTTTGTCCTTTAAGTGACATGCATTGAGGGCACGATGCTAACTCCCATGGTTTAGCTTGCACTCTGCCCTCATTGTGTTCCTGTGAATCAGCATTTTGTATGTCTCAAGCTTCAGCACTTTTTATCTGCCAGACAGACTCTAAACATGTGCAAATCACCCTCATTTGGCTTGAATCAGGTGCAGGGCTGAGTATACACACACACACACACACACACAAACCACAAACATGACGCATAAACATGTCATTTGTCACCCATTTCACTTTTTCCACAACCCCCCCCAACTGCTACATTCAAGCGTAGCGGAGAGGAATGACGGAATAATTGACTGTTTTTACAGAAATTAAATCTTCAAAATTGTGCAGCTGTGTTCTTGTTAGCTCCTTATCACTTTCCATTCCTACAAGACACAGTGCTGAAAACTGAGTGTACATGTGATGCCCTTAACATTTTTCTGTCGGCAAACTTGAGGAGTGAACACACATGTTCTTTATCAAGTTTCCAAAGTAACTGACTTTTGTTTTGATAGGCTCTGCTGTGGTGTCTCTGTGTTTCCACCATTTGTGCAAAAAATTGATTGTTCTAATTACAAGAAATGGACATTTCTTTCTGTTGTACACAGTTGGGGGATTAATAGAACCTAACTTTTTTTTGCTTGTATACTGTTATATCTACATTACTAGTGTTCAGGTTCATCAGGTGAACAGGGATATGCAGTTTTGGGATATCAAATGCTCCTGTAATCTGCTTACACCAAATAAGATTGATGCTAGAACATGGACAATAACAAGGTTACTCATGCATATAAATGAAACAAGTAAATCTAAATACTGCAAAGACTGTCAGGAAGACTGTCATATGTGAAAGTGCGTAAGCAGGACCTCAAGTGAGGTTTTTCCTCTTTAATTTCTAGTCATGGTTGGAACACAAACTTGGTCATCATTGCTGTCATCCAAAAGCCCAACGGAGGAACTCTGTTGTTTCAGTAGACAAAAGAAAGGCCTCCCCTCGTGCTGGTAATTATAGAGCAGAACTGTCACAGACCTGTTATTATTAAAGAACTAAGCATCTTCCAGTACTTAAGGGCTTATGTGAATTTTGCCAACCCCTGCAGATTTCCCCTCTTCAAGCACATTTGGAGAAACAAGAACCTTTGTGTGGGGGGGTACGCATTGTCCCACCACAGATTTCAGTGTCTGTTGTGGCTGTTCAAGCACACATTCGGTTGGGAATGATTGATTAAGCATTTTCTGTCTCCTTTGGATGTCAACACTAAAGCTTCCCTCCAAGAGTGAGCTGATGTATCCCGTGCCCTAAGTGGTTAGAAACAAATATTGCCATGCATCATCATGGTGATTATGAAATAACTGTTTAGAGATGCGGCACTTGCCTTCCTGTTTCTGCACCAATGTAAGCAGTATTTGAGAACTACAAAGCCCTCAGGTTAACGGCAATTCTCCAGGGCGCTTGGGTCTCGTTTCAGCTCATCAGTACCACTGGAGATACCATCAACATATCACAGGAAGGATGTGGTGGAAGAAATGGAGCTTACACATGACAAACTTCCTGTCTTCCTTATCTTAGTCAGATTTAGTCAGACATTTTAATAACCACCGATTGATAGCATCCATTTGTTTAGCATCCATTAATTTCTTGTGTAAGTGAACTGAATCTAAATAGAAGCTTATACTCAGTTGTGTTCTTCAATCTTCTTTGTTCTCAGGTGGTGTCCGATGCTGCAGGCCAAGGGGTCACCATAACTGGCAGCAAGACTTTCAACAACTGGAACTGGCCAAATGCTGTTATCTTTGCCGCCACTGTTATCACTACTATCGGTAAGTCCTTTTTGGATGTTCAGTTGTTGTTGACAACTTGCACTGAGCTGTCAGGCAGACCTTCTTCCACGGACAAACTCGATTGCAATCAAAATAATCTGCACTATTGGAATGGTTTATGTAATTTCCATACAAAAACAGACAAACATAGTTGTTTAAACAAAGTAACCATAACCACTTTGTCATTTTGTATTTTTAAAGGGTATGGGAACATTGCCCCGAAAACGTCAGCAGGCAGAGTATTTTGCATCTTCTATGGGCTGTTTGGTGTACCTTTATGTCTGACCTGGATCAGTGAGCTAGGAAAGTTCTTTGGTGGCAGAGCCAAGCACCTGGGCCAGTATCTAACCAAGAAAGGATTTTCTCTGGTAAGTGGATACGAGCTGCTTCTTTTTTCCATACTTGTTGGACAAGTACTTGACTCTCCCTGTGGTGTCACAAAATCTTCATCTGAAGTAATGTTGTTTTTTTTTCTTTTCCAGAGAAAGGCTCAATTTACCTGCACAGCTATTTTTCTTCTCTGGGGTGTGCTGGTCCATTTAGTCCTTCCACCTTTTGTATTTATGTCCCAAGAGGGTTGGACATACATTGAAGGCTTGTACTTCTCATTCGTCACCTTGACTACAATTGGTTTTGGGGATTTGGTTGCAGGTAAGCTGAGAAATAAATACTTTTTAGTTATTAACTAAAGACAGAAAACCTGTAGTTTTCACATTGAACTTACCACATTTCCAGTTAATTTTTTACATTCATTGTTTTATCACATCTAAGTTGTACATAGACTCCAGAGTCTTCCAGAGTCTAGAGATTATTGTATTACATAGACTTCAGATTATTGTTGTACATAGACTCCAGAGTCCAGAGATTATTAGCCATCTCTTAGACAATTCTTTGGATTGAACCAATCAATTAACCAATGAAACCAGGCCAGAACTTTGATTCAAATGATCTTTGACCATTTTGTTTCTCCTTAGGTGTGGAACCCAATAAAGAATACCCAACTCTCTACCGTTACTTTGTAGAAGTGTGGATTTATCTGGGGTTGGCCTGGCTTTCTTTATTCTTCAACTGGAAAGTGCGGATGGTGATTGAGGCCCACAAGGCACTGAAGAAACGCCGCAAACTACGCAAGCTATCTCTTGATGAGCTCCGCCACTACAAAGAGTCACACAAGGCCTCTCTTCGTTTGCCACCAACTCCTAATGATGTCAACATCTTCAGCTTCCTGTCAAAAAAGCAAGAAGGCTACAATGATTTGATTAAGCAGATTGGCACCAAAAAAGATGGCAAAAACAACAGCAGCAGCAGTGCCAACGCCATCAATAAAGGCAAAGAGATTGGTCGTTCCAAGAGTTGCAATGATGCTCCCATGTTCAATGGTCACACCATCCTCAGTCTGGACCGTTCACCACGCCAGAAGAGACGCTATAGTTTCAGTGACCGAGTCACTGTTGCTTTTTCAAAGTCCAAGAACTACCTCCTGGGCACAGATAATGGTTTGCTGCTAACAGACGACCATGTAGAGGGTGACCTAGAACTTGACCAGGACCAAATGTATGAGAACCAGCTTGACAAGGATGTCGAACTAGAGAGCGGCGGAGTGGGAGACTGTGGAGCTGGTGGTCGAAGGACATGGGACTGTAAAGAATATAATTCCCTACGGTTCCAAAATGCAAACATCACTTTTATAGACGAGGAGAACTTTCTCAGCAACAACTTGGAGGAGGAGGATGAGGAGGATGACGATGACGATTCAAAAGCAAAACTATCCATTACTACGTGTGATGAAAACATTGAAACAAACTCCAAGGAGGAACAGAGTTCTGAATCTGAAGGGTCTGTGTTCACTAGTGACTGTTCAGAACATAGCCACTCCTATGAGAAACTTGTAGAGGAATATGCAAAGGAAGAAAATACAGAATCCTGATCTTCTGTTGCTGACTGGTATTGAAGTAGATGTATTCTAATATGAATTTTTATAAATGAATATCAGAAGTCCCATTGCACTTTTATGGGTCTGATGGTAAAAGACTGCAAAGGCAAGATCAAATTTCAAATGAATGTTCTGTTCTTAGCTGTGAAATGAAAATCCACGTCACTGAGATGAGCTTCCTATGAACTCCTCAACAAATATATCCTACATCTTGATATGGACCACAGAGCATGACATGTAACCCCATGAGTATTTAACATCTGCTCTATTTATGTCTTTTTTTTTTTTTTATACGGTTTGAAAAGCTATATGCCACATCTTTATTGTAATGTCCAGACCAATAAGTGCTTTTTTTTCTACGCATAAGTCTAAAGAAATTATACATGGAGATATATTTGATTTCCAGTAGTTTCTTCCACACATATTCACCATATTGGTGTTTTTATAATATTTATTAAAATGAAGGACGTAGTAGCTTTTATTCACTGGCTACACGGGTTCTCCCATTGCATAATACCACCGAATGAGGACAGTTCAGAGTCCAGTTCAGTGCAGATTATCTTTCAAAAACCTGAGCCAAACATTTGTCCTTACAGAATAATTAAGGAGGTCAAGAGCCAATTCTCCTCCTTTCGTTCGTGAAGTCCTTGCTTTCTTGTTGTGTCTGACATTGCTGTTTTTATTTTGACTGTAAGCAAATGGAATTGTGACTGCACTAGAGGTTATCAGTGATGCATAGGCAGCAACTGAGAGTCTAGAACCAGCCAGAGTAAATATAAACAGGAAAAACATCCATTTTACAAACAGAGAAGCCTTTATGGCAAAATCTTGATTTCTGCCAGAAAATCCTGCCAGAGAGACACTCTAAACTAAGATTTGGTTTCCTTTTTTAAAACACTTCTGTTTTTTGTTCTTTGGAAATTTCATATTGTGTCATACAGTAGACGCCTCTCAGAATACACTCAAACTGGTTTGGTGAACTGCTATTTTGTTGTTTTACTGCTGACAGCACAAGTTGATCTGTGGCTCCTGGGCCTTCTACCATAGCAATGCTTAATGGGAACAACACTTTGACAGCAACAATATTCCCACTTTTTGCCTCTTTAGCACCCTTTCACTTCATTGTATTTGCCCTGTAAATATTGGCCTAAAGCCCATCAGTAGTCACAAACACAGCTCTACTCAGGACATGGCCTTGCTACTCATGTTTGCCTTTGGGGGCTCGTACTGGCAAGAGTGACTGAAGTACCGCTGATGACAGGTAGCCAAGGTTAACTTGTAACAGATCAATGCTTTCTTGACATTTGTTTTAGTCACCAGACATGAAGTCAGCAGCATTTGTGCTCTCGGAGTATTCCCCGCCCCTCTTCTTGTTTCATGTGAACACAACATCTGTAAATTTGAGGGACAAAAATATAATGTCCATTGCTTTTCAGTCCTGCTCACCCACTGCCTGCCTTTTGCACACATTAACTTGCACACAAAAACTTGAAACAGTATTACTTTGAATAGTAAGATGGCAGTGTTAGCAGCGTCACAGGGCTACTTTTAATTCAAGCCAGTTGGACGATATAATGTAAATGTGGTCCAGAATTTTTTTTCTTTTTTCTCTTTTTATGTGAACACATGGTCCACACAGTCCTAATGCCTAACTCTGCCTTACAGATATTAAAAATGCCTTAAATCCACTGCAAAATTGAGGGTTATACAGTACAATGTAACATCTATTGAATGTACTTATGATTCACTGAAAAGGTGAAATTGTTCACACTGGGTGTTTTTATCCGTTTTTTTTTTCAGTCACAGGGCCACCACTCTCTTTGGTCTCTCTCCTTATCACTGGTTTTCTTTGATGTGTTAGTACAGCATTGTTATGCAACCATGGTACTTTTCTGGACTGAATTTCAAGCATGTTTCTAGATTATTAGCTAAAAAACAGGTTGGACTGGTTTAACCGATTGCCCCAAGTTTTCCCTTTTAATGTTGCTCCATTGTGTAAAACTCCAGCATAGTTGTTTGTGTTGTCTTTTTTTATGATTAAATTATTCATGTTTGTATATGAATTCCAAAGAAAATTGTATATTTCATGTAAATAAACATTTAATACAACTTGAGTGTTTTGTGTGATCAATGAAGCGGCGCTCCAGCGATCTTGTCCGGTAAGATCAAGGATGGTGAAGACGGTACATGCACGCACAAAACAAGCATTCAGCCGTAGCATGTGCGCTTGTAATGTGAACGGTCCATTGATGATGACGGTCCATCAAATTTTGGGCTGCACAGGGATCCATGCAAACTTGCTATGTCCAGTCTGTCCACCACAGGCAGGACTATCTCAACAAATATTAGATAGCTATGATATTTCAAGGAGACAATGTGCTGACTTTGGTGATTCCCCCTTACTTTTACTTTTATGTGTCATCTGGTCAAAATTCAGTAGGGATTATGGTAAAAATTGTACCTGCTAATATTTGCAAGTTAGCATTGTCATTGAGAATGTTAGTTTAGAATGTCATTTTAATATTCGAACAGATCATATTGTGTGGTATTTGCATGCATTATACAACTAAATGCATTCCTCTTGAGCATGTCAATTTAAAAAAAAAAAAAAGAAAGCATTGCATAGGCCAACAAACTATAAGCATTTACCTAGAAGCCACACAAGACAGCACTGAAGTCTTTTATTTAAAGGCCCAGTGTGTAGAATTTAGTTACATCTAACATCACTGCATTGCAATCTCCCCACATCACCCTCACCTTCTTAGTGTAAAGTAGAAACAACACTTGAAGGACCCTGTTTAGGGTCACAATTTGGTTTTTCTGTTCTGTGCTGCTGTAGAAACACAGTGTTTCAGTATGGTGGCCTCCATGAAAGAGGACCCACCCCCACTGTAGATATAGAAGGATTTTTTAAGTAGCAAAAATAAAAAGCTTATTTTAAGGTGATTATACATGTCTGAAAACATAGTTATAAATATTATATTCCATGTTTGCCTTATTCTGAAAATAAAGTCCCCAAATCTTACACACTGCACCTTTAAGGAAAATGTGGGCTTGTATTAAATATGTATCTTTGGATCTTGTTGTAGTCAAACCTGCATTACTGAGTTTTTCTTAGAGTGACATCAACATTCTTGTATCTAAAGGGTACAATAAGATAATAATACATTTTCCTGTAGTTTTATGAAATTACAGTCCCCTTTCAGTGTCAACAAGTTCTTGTGCAAAATGCGCATGGTGTACTTGTGACTTGACATCTGGCAGTGCTCATTATGCATACAAACTTCAAGGTCATGCTTTCAGACAAATGAACCACACTGTCAAAGCAGAAATAGCAGAAATATACAAACTTAGCCATAACAATGACGCTGAAAAAACAGTGTCCAATGAGTACCAATCTACGCAAATGGTGAATTCCTACACAGTATCTGTGTTTTTTTTTTTTTTTGGAAAGTTACATGTTTACTTTAGGCTATCAGTTAATGTTTGGAATGTGAGTGAAAGTGAGGAGCCATTGGAGCTGTTTACATATCCTGATCTGCCAAAAAAACACAAGATTAACATGTGCACAACATTCGTTTGTTGTTGGCACAAGCCAAAAAATGAACACCACTGCCTCAACGGATTCAGTAGAATAACTTTCCATGATCCCACTCTGAGTGAAAACTTTACCTCACAGACGCACGTTTTACACGCATTTAGGAAAAGATTGAATTGAACAGGAATACACTGGTACTTTTCTGAAATGACTATATGATGCCATTGTGTAAACATATTTTAGTGCATTTCTGCTATCAATGTTTTACTAGAATGGGTGGTGTTAAGGGCTCTTTGCCCTTATAAATGTTAACTCAACTGATGATGGTTACTGAACCGAACTAAAGAGAGGGTTCACTGTGAAAATGTGCTGAGCCTGGTGGAAACCAGAATGTCTCCTGTTACTGTGGGATTCCAGGCGCAACATAAATCAAGTCTTTGTTTTTTTTTCAAGTCACTCACTCCAGTGTGAACCATTATGTATAGATTCATTACTATGGATACTGAAGCCATTTTTGTTAACTATATTTTTGTGTGTTTTTGTGCCTTTATTCCAGCCAGACAGCAGACTGACAGGAGATGATAAGAAACAAGAGAGAGATCCAACAAAGGTCGTCGGTTGCCCTCAAACCGGTTATGTTGCTACTCATTGTCATCGTCTTAACCTCTAAGCTACAATTCAAATATATATGTTAAGATAATTTAACTAAAATGATGAGCTGAGGGCCAATTATCTGTATATTTGAAAGAAATAACCACTGAAAACCTTTTTTCCTGTTGATATTAACGTGATTACAGTCTATATTATAATAATAACAACGTATCAAATGACAATGTGACATTGTCAAGGCCTTTCCACATAGTTTCAACTCATTGTTTGGCTGTCTGGGCCTCAACTTTGGTTCACTCTCACCGTTCTTACAGTGTCCTTTTTCAACTCCAGCATGCAGCTGTTTTCAGCAATAAAAAGCTCTTAAACCCTGCTGTACCCTACCTGCTCAGAAATAATCAGCAGTCAGACAAGGTGAGCATGGTTGAGCATTTAGCAGCTTAAGAGCCAGATATTACACTCAGAAGCTGGTTGAGACTAAAAACAGAGCTAAAAGAGATTCAGGTGGACACAAACACAACTCCAAATGCAGGCACTCGTGACTCAAAATTTTATCTTTTAACCTTGAAGTTTAACTCTTAAAAACTCTTCCCACACAGTTACAGCTGCAGTTTGATCAGATTTGATTGACAGTAGCCTTGAAAGAGAAACAAACAACCCACCAACTGTTATCAGGGATTGAGCTAGCTGTGATATTATGGTCGGCGTGTTCTTGTACTTGATGTTTGTTCTCTGTCATGTGACTGTACTTATATTTCTGTATGTGTTACCTGTTTGACTATATGACATGACCTTTTCCAGCAGAACCCAGCCCACTTCAAACCACCTAGAAGAGCACTGACAAAATATTTCAATTAACCAGAAGGAATAACCAGAACTATTTAAACTCTGCTTAATCTGTGCTCACATATCATCATCTGAGCTCTTAGTAGGAAGGTGATTGAGAAAATATTTTTTCAATAGTTTTTGGCTGTTGTCTGATGACTATTCGGCTTCTGGGGTAAGCAGCCAATGTTTCTGGGCTTCCGGTGTAGCCGGGGGATATCCAGAAAACAGATAAAGGATATCTGGGCCAAGACGTTCTCTGCTGTCTAATTAGTTCCTTGATACACAAGAATGATACAAATCTGTATAAACAGATACGTCCATATGAATGCAGATAACTTTAAAAAAGAAACCTCAATCATCTTCAAACATTAGTCGATGGCTTCTGAGATTGCATTTCAGCCAATGTGTTCTGCCTCTTTTGCGCTCCACAAGCACTGTTGCAAACAAATTTCACTCAAAGGCCTGAATGCATGCTCAACATGATTGGTTAACAACTTGGACTACTAACAGAATACAGAATGCTTGCAGTACCAAAATCTTAGTCTCTGTTCAGATTCTCTTTTTAATTGCAAGATCTTTGTTCATGGAGATTACAGGGTTTTGTAATCATGGCAACAGATTTCAAAAGCTGAGGACGGCAAAATATTTCATTTGACCATGCAGTCTTATTGTCATAAGCACATGAATGTCCTTTTCATCATCAAAATGAATATAATGCCTTAGGAGAGTGAAAATGGTCATTTGGTCTCTGACTAGTATCAGTCACTCTTTGTGATGAGACTCAAAGGGTTGATTCAGAGCCAATGTTGTCTGCCGGTTAGCTCAAAAAAGGAGCCACTGTATATATAATAGTTTTGTGGTTTTGTCCTCATGCTCGATTTTCAATACCCACAGGTATACGAGGATCAGAGAGTCTCGTGCTTTCAACTTCACAGCAGATTTTAGTGGCGGGATTAAATGAGGGGGGATAACCGATCAGGAGACGTTTGCTCTTTTGAGATCATATGCCCCCTTTCAGTTTGACTTCACTGCTGAGAGAACCTGAAATCTTGCACCAAAACCACAATCATAAACCAGCTACACGCTGTCGTACACCTAAAAGAAAGAGGTCAGAGAGCAGATTTTATTTGTCATAAAAGAGTTACCACCTGAGTGTTTGACCTTTGGATCTATATTACTGTCATAACTGTCTTAAAGTTATTCATGAGGTTACGGGGAAACGGGATTTCACACATCATTCACACAAGGATATGTCAACTGCAGCATATAAAAATAAAATAAATCACACTTTTATAAGACGCATATTAACAAGTGGGCCAAGTGTAAAAGTAGAATTATTTCACAGGTTTTCAGTTTCATAAGAATCACAATGTGGAGTTCAAGGAAGTCCCCTTCAGACCTTGATATAGTTCTCCGGTACTCAGTTATGCAATTATGAATGTATCCCTCCCTGCAGCACTGATAACTATCCACTACCCACTGAACTAGTAAGATGTATGAGCAACGTTTAAATGTAAGAATGCAAAAGCGCTATGATTTCCACCAGATGTAAAATGCAGAGCAGAAAATGAACCCTTGGTGTGATGAGGTGCTGAAATTTTACACAGATATGTTGAATGGCGTACCACAGCCAGCCACCATGGGCCTAAGCTAACACATTATCTTGTCATTATGTGAGAAAACTGCCTTAACGCTTTTTTAAATTTTCATTCATATGATGCTGAATTTATCACACTCAAACATCTGATATCTTCCTTCTAGTTTAAGACAAGAGAAGTAATATTAAACTCCCTGTGAGCTGTCAGACTTTGTACTAGACTCATATCTTGAAAGGAGTCCTGAAACTGGCCAGCATGCCGGCCCCCGTCTTTCACACTGCACTACTTCCTTCAAAGTTTGTGTTTCCCAGGCGTAGAGTGCACTTGTGAAGAGATTACAGGAAGGCTGCTTGGCAAACACACTTAAAGTCAGATCATACAGCGACCAATTCACTTAATATAACACATTATTGCATCTTATGTACCAATAAAAAAAAGGAATTGTCTTCTTAATTTGATTTATTCTAATTCCACTATATGATTCTTAATGGTACCGCATGACTGGCACTCTTGTTTTTTTTTTTTTGTTTTTTTTTGAATATCCATCAAGAAACAAGCAACAAAACAATCTTTAAAGTTTCCAGAGTCCTTAACAGTGATTAACAGCTCGGTGTGTTTGAATGAATCAATGCCATCTCCCTTTGTGCATCAACAACACATCTGTCCTGGGACAGAATGATGCCAGTTGACTCCTTTGTCAACAAAGGAAGAGGGGGAACCAGATGGAGAGTTGTTTCTGTGGACTGTAAAACAGCTGACGCAACAGCAGCCCAGTAAGCAATGGCACAGAACGGGGGGAAATGTGACTGAGACAGACCCAAGGACCTTTCTGACACCCAATTGTTTCCTGATTTTCTGTGTCTAGTCTTCCGGGCCGGAACTTTTGGGCACTCCCCAGAGGTGAGTTTGTATTTTTGTGTTTATGTGTGCATCCACTGTACTGTACATTTGTGCGTATGTGTGTGTGTGTATTTCGGATGTTGGGTGGGATTGTTAGTGAATATGTGGGAAGGGTGCTGGCAAAATGCCCATTTCTTTTTAAAGAAAGACATTGAGCAGTGTTGAACAATGCCAACAACAGCTGGTCATTGGTGTAGACTACGGGCAACAGCGTGTTCACAAAGGAAAGAAAGTTGTACCCTTGACCTCTGACCCCACAAGACTCCACCAACATGGAACTCATGTGTGCGGTCAAGGTAGTCCAAGAGTCTACTTTGAAAGAACAGCATGTACTGTTTGTACATTTGTACACTGAACATTTGACTTCATGGAGTGAAGGACGGTTATAAAACACCTTTGTAGGGCAATAAGCAGTGTTAAACCAGCTGTGACCTGTGAAGTGTAACCAGTTAGTTAGCAGGTAGGATCACACTGTATGAATATATCCTAAAACTCCTTCTGTTAACAATTCAGTTCTTCTTTGTTTTGTTGTATTGTGGTGTATATATTGTTATAGGGATAAATGGCTAAACTTGGTATCACATTCAGATATTTCCATCACCAACACCTTTATGTATCTAAAACCTTGGTGGTAATTGCTAGCAGGATTAAAAAGTACTGACCTTTTTGCCAGAACTGCCATTTTTGCCTCATGTTCAACAGTCATACATAGAGAACATAAAAAAGTTTCTCAAAGTTAAAAATAAACACAAGACTCAAAACAAAACTGTAAGCATTCTCAGAGGAAATATCTCAAATTGATAACCCCAAATGTATCAAACGTTTTCAAGAACAAGATTTTTTATTTATTTCTTTAATCTTTATTTAATCGGGAAAGGTCCCATTAAGATTAAAACATTCTTTTTACAAAGTAGACCTGGCCAACAA
The DNA here is from genome assembly GCA_028641955.1 of Protonibea diacanthus. Taxonomy (NCBI): domain Eukaryota; kingdom Metazoa; phylum Chordata; class Actinopteri; family Sciaenidae; genus Protonibea; species Protonibea diacanthus. The sequence goes on from CM053987.1 coordinate 18,688,429, forward strand.
GTAAATTAAAACAGATACAAGATAAAACAGACACTATTACAACACATAATATCCTAAAAGAGAAAGGTCCTCTACAACTGTGAATCCAACAATCCAACAATCAGTTTAAGCAATGACATCCCAATGATTCTGTCTCCAGGTTTTTAAAAATGGATTTAAAAGCATTCAAAGAAATCAGATCTTGGAGTATTACTTTCTGAAATACATTCCAGTCTGCAGGTGCAGAGTATCCAAATACTGTCAAGATTTGTAGGTGCTTTATGTAATCCTCTTTGGTAATATGGTAAGTGTGTAAAGAGTGTGAAATTAACTGAGTTGATTTCATTCAATCTCCATTAAAATATTGCAATTCTGTAGGTTGCCAAATAAAGCAATGTATCAACATTTGTATATTTCAAAATAAGCCATATTTTTTCAGCCTTATCTTCATTAGACAGCAACTGGATCAGTTACATCAATGCAACTAGTGTACATGACTGAGTTTGGACATTGGCTTTGAACAACTTTGACAATGGAAAAATATACCATAACACTCAGGACAGAAAAGGATTGTAAAAATGTCACTCTACCGTCCTCTGCTGGAAGAAATGGGATAATGTACTTTTTGAAATAACAATAAAGCATATTTTAGGTTTACAATTTTGGCTTTAAAAAAGTCCATGAAGTGTCTCGCTCATGTATTCGCTCATGTCATTTGAGCTCTCATTTGTAAACAAATGCGTCTTTCTCTGCTTTTATTTTGAAAATTTCGACTCACCTCTAACCCGGAAGTGCATCAATGTTATTATGCTAACAGTGTGTCGTCAACAGGAGCAGGACTCGGGTGGGAACTGTGCAAATGTTGGGGGAGAAAATAAGAGTAGTGGAGTCGTAATAATATTTCTTTAGGGGACAGTTGAAGACAAGTAAGAAAGAGTGTCTGTGTGAGCGGGCTGTCATAAAGTTAACACGACAGCAGCAGCTTGCAAACGGACTCAAAGTGCTAAGCTGCGTTGCTCTTTCCACAACTGGACTGTTAGCAAGCGAGCTAAGTGTCTGATTCCCTGACTGATCTGCTCCTGGTCCTGACGGGACGCGAGAGAGATGTCCTGCAGCTTATTGGAGTTTTGTCGGCTCCAAGAGCTCAAAACGGTCCGGGACTACTTGTTCCAGAGCCAGAAAAGTGAGCCGGTGGGGGAGAAGACTCAAACAGGTACCGAGGACAGTTAGACAGGACAGATGTTTGTCTGTAGCATGCTATAGCTGTGAAGTGACAGCAGTCCTGTTAGCCACCTTTGAAAGCTAGCATTGAGTTAATCTAACTAAGTAGCTAATTAAACTAAACTAACTGCACTGTACGTGTAATGTTAGGTCAATTACGTGATAGGGAGGTGTGTGGTTGGTGATAAGTTCGGCTACACTTTCATTTTTAATCACAGGTTCTAGTTGAACAAATTAAATCATAACCGCCCTCGCATTGAATTACAGTAGTTTTCCTTCGTTACATGTTTTAAAATATACCTCTTTATGCATACACTGTAAATGCGTCTTATGTGGATATCATTAGTAACAACTAAAAGGCCTCACCGTCAGTGTAATGAGAGTAAATTAATGATCAAGGCTAAAGTGAGTGATGGAGATTCACTTGTGGGTGAGGATGAAGAATCTGTCTGCCCTTTGTGCTATGAGTCATCCCACATGAGGCACCTGAACACATCACTGCGGGGTGCCCAACAAAAGAGAGCACACACACACACACACACATCTCACACACAGACACAGACACACACACACACGCTGAAAGGGCACTGCTTTGCACTCAGTCGTCTTCATTTCATCTTAATGCGTTCAGACAAGCAGTATGTGTCATCACCTCAGCCTTGTAGCCTAGTGACATTGACCACACACACACACACACACTGCACTAAGGCCTAATGCATGTAAATGTCCATGGCAACTGGATCTCATCCTTGATTTTTTTTTTTTTTTTTGTCTTCCACCCACTTTTGGATATTTTTAGGTTATTCCCCTGTAGCACAGCCTCCGTCAGTCATTCCCCTCTTGTTCAGCCTTTTATTGGCTTCAAAGCCGGTCATTTCACCCCTCTGTAACAGCTAAATCACTAGCGTTGGTCTTTCCCTTTAACTTAGGTTCACTGTGATGTTTGCTGTGTGTTTGCTACTATAAATGTGACTCTGTTTTCTTAATTATTATTGGTGATCTTTAGGAAAGCAAGAGTTGAGCAAAAAAGGGAATCTGTCAGCGTTTGTTACAAATCGAAACTAATTGAAATTGAATTTCCCGGCTTCCAGAAAATGAGCTGTCTTGGGACACCACTGAGTGGGAGTCAGCGTGGGACAGTGGTGACAACAAAGAGGAGGAAGCAACTTCTGCCCTAACAGTACGCCCTTTTTGTTTTTCATTCAGTTGCTTACAGAAGAAATTAATAAGACTTGATTCATTGTCTCCATAATTCCATTATATTTTCCAGTTAAACTCTTGTTGAAACTAGTTGAATTATGGAGAATGTCAGGAAATGAACTGACGTTAAACAGCAACTAACATAATTTTGGATCGAGCTGAATATCTAATGAATGTTTGATTTTGAATTGGTAGATGAAATCCACTTTCCTCTTTGCCCCACAGGTGGAGGAGGAGCCCACAGGGCAGAGCGAACCCTGGCTGCAAGACTGCGTAGTGTCCCTGTCACCTTGCTCCGACCTGCTGGTCGTGGCTCGTGAACAGAAGGCTGTCTTTCTCTCCGGTCAGATACTCAGACACACATTCTATATCTATATATAAGTAGTAGTTGCATTGCATATTGTTTTTAATGTTGATTGATCCTTACAGCTAAGTGGCGCTCAGATGACAGCGGCAGAGAGGAGATGACCCTGGCTGTGACTTGGACTGGAATCCTCAGCACTGATGAAGGGTAACGTATCAACTTGATCAAACGTATCAAACTTATAGGCAGGACTAAAAATGAATTCCACCGTGACAAGGAAAACTCCAGAAGGTTAAGAAGGGTCACTTTGAAAAGAGGTAGTTGTCTGTTAGTGGAGGAACAAATGGAATATGAGATAACAGGCTCTTTAGAGAGGAAGCTATAAAGTGAACTCAGACAATACATCCTTCTGTTCTTTGTGTATGTTTTCTCACCACAGAGAGTGTGTGAACAGCTCTATCTGCATACCACTGGCAAGCCAGAAGAGGTAAGAGTTCATTATATATGAAATAAAGGAGATGTCTGTGGAAGAACAACATTGTTGTGTGTATGTACACATTTCAGAAAAGTTTTTTTTACAGTATATGTTTGTGTCTGCAGGAGTTCCACTGGCCGGCCTGACTGGACATGTGTAGTCGTGGGTTTTAGTTCTGGCTATGTCCGCTTCTACACAGAGGTACCTCATTAATCTGAAGTACAACGTTGTCTCTCAGTACTACAGTGCTTTTGTTTATTTTGTCAGATAATCAGCAGAAACTGAAGCCGTTCAATGCACTCTATGAATAGTCAGGAATGACGGTATTAAATGTGACATTGATTGTTTATCATCAGAGCGGGGTTCTGCTCCTGGCCCAGCTGCTGCATGAGGACCCCGTATTGAGGCTCAAGTGTCGCACATATGAGATCCCTCGTCATCCCGGAGTAACTGAGCAGGTAACACACAGCCAGCACTCCTGTTCAGAGCTGTGCAAAGGAAGTTTCACATTTTTTGACCATCTTGCCATGAGTTAACAGAGCAAATCAATACCTCTGAAATAACCCCATACTGATTACATAAAGAGTTATGATGTGTTACTTAGTGAGCTTTAGAAGTGCTGTTAGATCAGTATTGTAACCCTGATTTAGGATATCTGTTTCCCCATCTGGTCCTGGTCTTTATTGTAAGCTAAGCTAACTTCTCTCTGTTTGTAGTTTCATATTTACCATACAGACATGAGAGTGGTATCCACATTAACTCTATAATTAGTATAAAAAGTGTACAGGTCAATTCTTAAAAGACACATTTCTCCGATCAAGTATTTGAATTCTATTCATACTCCAAAAATGTCTAATGATGTATTTTCCCCACAGCATGAAGAGTTAAGTATCCTCTACCCTGCTGCTCTGGTCACCATCGATGGCTTCAGCCTCTTTCAGTCGCTGCGAGCCTGCAGGAACCAGGTTGCAAGAGGTACTGATGCTTGTGTGAGCATATGTGTAACTGTGTGTGTATGTGTGCATCCAACTTGGAGTGTTTACTGTATGTGCGTACGCTTGTGTGGAGGGATGGGAATCGAGTACGGGTCCTAAATTATCCAATCCAACAAAATGATTTGATAATATATTGATTTGTTTATATATGTTGTAGATTTATATTGCTGGAAACTTTAAACATGAAGAGTCTTGGTGAAGAGAAAGAATGTGACTTCATTTTACAAAGTGTAAAATGACTGATCATTCCAAGTCAGGGTGGAAACACCAACAGTATGCTGAAACATGTTTCTTAACAACATGGGTTTCAATAGCAGAAATGCCATTTATCTGACACTCTCAAACAAGCAGCATGTCCATTACCTAAGGGTTTATATTCTGTTGTAGGCAGAATTATCAGAGTTGTTTTCTTTGACTGAGGAAATAATTAGGGAATGGGAATTGAGAATCAAATTAGACGGCAGAGCGTTTGCACACTGTGTTTAGACTCAAAGATAAGAATAAAACAATTGCATTTATGGTGAAAATCTGCAAGCATACCATTTTTTTTCTACTCAGAAAATGGATCAGGAATCAAAAAAGAATCAGACTGATAAAAATCCACCCAGTTCCCATCCCTACTTGTGCTGTTGTGTTTATATTGCAGAGTCTTGGGCTCTTTGTGTGAAATATTCTAGTATTTATGTATCACATTTATATAAAGTGTGTTAACTGGAGATGTGTTCTTCACTTGCTCGCTGGGTGGATAGTGGTTGCCACAAAGCATTCAGGTACTAAGGAGACATACACACAACAACAACACATGTGCAGTGTTTAGAAAGTTCATAGTCTGTGCTTCTAGAAGTGCTGTGTGTGTGCGTGTGTGTGTGTAGGTGTTCGTGCACCTCCCTGTGTTTTAAGAGACCCTTGTTACTCTTTAAGGACCCAGTTTTAAATGTTGCTGCTAGACAAATGCTAAAGAGATGATGAACTCCCTCGTTAAAGATTTGCTAATCAAATGGTACATGAACTGTGCTTTGCATCCAGCGGCAGCGGCAGGTAGTGATGTGATCCAGCCTCCTCCCCTGGCATATAAGAAGTGGGGTCTGCAGGACATGGATACCATAGTGGACCACAGTAGTGTGGGTAAGAGACTTATTTTTGCTCATACCACCGCCTCTTTCTGATGGCGGCTGTGGCTCGGAGGTAGAGCGAGTCGTCCACTAATCAGAAGATCGGTGGTTCGATCCCCTCCAGTCTGGATGTCGAAGTGTCCTTGGGCAAGATACTGAACCCCAAATTGCTCCAGAAGGCTGCGCCATTGGTGTGTGAATGTGTGTGAATGGTTAGTTCCTCGAACTGATGAGCAGTTGGCACCTTGCATGGCAGCCAGTGCCATCAGTGTATGAATGTGTGTGAATGGGTGAATGAGATATGCAGTGTAAAGCGCTTTGAGTGGTCGGAAGACTAGAAATGCGCTATATTTGTACAGACCATTTACCATTTACCCACCTTTAGATTTATTAGTACATTACAAGAGATTAGAGGGAATTTTATGGGAACTTAATGACAAAATTCTCACAACTGAAACTTTCTGGAGAAGCAGAAAACAAAATAGATGAATGAAATGAGAGAGAGAGCACTAATTCCTTTCATCTTTTCACATCTCTGTTCATCCATTTCCCCTCTTCATCTCTCCTGTTGTTAGGCATAATGACGCTGTGTGTGTTTGACCAGATGAAGAATGCGTCCATCCTGGGGGGGTTTAATGCTTCAGTTAAAGGCAGCCCTCCTGCAATGAGCCAGTATGTCACTGTGGGAGGTGGACCATACACAGGCTTTTATTATGCTGTAGAGGTGAGTGAGAGAGACAAGTAACTGTACATTCATGGTAAGTCTTAAGTGCTGCGCATCCACACATGTGGTGCCGTGAACTACAAAGAACCGCGCGAGATAAAAGAGCGTGCAAATAACTTCAGCTGCTGTGTCTCTCTCTGCCTTCCCGTCTGCAGGGAAGCTCCCAGCCTCTCCTCTCTCACGTGGCTCTGGCTGTGGCCAGTAAACTCACCTCGGCCCTCTTCAGTGCTGCCAGGTATGGTGGTGTGTGTGTTTGTATAAGGAAAATAAAATATCAAATGTACAAGAAACCATGAATGACATCAATGAAACTGAGTAAACCCAATGAGTAAAAAGACCAAAGGAGCGGGACAGAACCAACACCCACATCTCAATTTGTGTGGTGCATTGTTTAAAGGACAAATAGTGTCCAGTGTTTCTTTGTGTGTGTTTGGTTCCTGTCAGACACACACACAGATTTAAAGCCTCTCTGTTAACAGTCCTCTGTTGCTGTAACCGCACAAAGCAGCCCAATCAATACTCTGAGTTATTGCCCGTTCTCTGTTGATGCTTGCTTAATCCATCCAGGAGGGTAGTTTATCCTCCCTTTCACTCTCTTTCTGGTGTGTCTCAAGTGTATGTTTTCCATTGCCTTCTATCCTATATTACCTTTTATTACACTCTAGCCTCCCTTAATCCTCTCTTTAAACGGACTTATCATCTTATTTGTCTGGTGCTCACTTTCCCCGAGGCTGCCTTTCATCATTTCATCGCTCTCTTTTGCCGTTTCCCTCTCAGTGGATGGTTAGGTTGGAACAAGAACAAGAGTGAAGAGGAGGCTGTTCAGAAACAGAAGCCAAAGGTGGAGGCTGCAACGCCCTTGGGGATCAGGTACCAGTCATGATATCCCAGCACAAATGCAGCACTCCCCTATTGTGCCCTATTGACATTGGCAATATGAAGCTTGTTAATGTTCTTTCGTCATCCTGAATCTTAAATCTGACCCGTCCTGTACAGATTTGGTCTCCCGGACTCTCGTCGCCATGGCGAGTCCATCTGTCTGTCCCCCTGCAACACGCTGGCTGGGGTGACGGATGACTTTGGTCGAGTCACACTGCTGGACTTGGCCAGGGGCATTGCCATTCGCATGTGGAAAGGTGAGGAGAAAGTAGAGAGAAAAGAGTGAAGAAGTGAATAATGTAGAGGGTTTGTAAAGGGATCTTTGAATAGCTCAGAGGAAGATGAGAGTAGAGCCTTTCCGTCCTTCTTGTGTATTCCCTTTGTCTTGTCTTTATTCTGTGAACTACAGGTTACCGAGATGCTCAGTTAGGTTGGCTGCAGGTTCCAGAGGAGCGAGGCGATCGGGAGTTCTCCCCCTCCGCCTCCCTCCCCAGACGCCATGCTCTGTTCCTGGTCATCTACGCCCCCCGCAGGGGAATCCTGGAGGTGTGGGGGATGCAGCATGGGCCTCGAGTCGGAGCATTCACTGTGGGCAAACACTGCAGGTACAAACAAAGCATTCACAGAATGAAGCTGAAGCCGTTTATGACCTACTACAGTTATTTCTTCACAAAGCAGCACCCATGCTTCATATTGTACAAACAAGCTGGGGAATAGCACAAAATTAAACTTATGTTAAATGTTCTGTGTGTTTGCTGCACTTCCAGGTTGCTGTATGCTGGCTACCGTCTGATGGGGGTGAACAGTGTGACCAGTCAGGGCTGGCAGCTCCACACTCAGCAGGTGTGTCTGCTCGATCCCATCACAGGAGCACTGAGGACAGTGAACATCCCGTTCCACCTGGCCCTCAGGTTGGTACACACACTCAAAGATAATGTAGATCAGCAACCCACCTCAGCCCCCCGCGATATTTAACATCACGGTCATAATGGTGGAGAGAGCCCAGTATTATCCGAGGTGGTACACAGTGTAAAAAGTTTAACGAACACTGATCCAGCACTGCGAACACTCTAATTAACATGCTATATCTAACCCTTAATCATACAAAAAAAACAATCAGCCAATTAGTGTTTTTTTGTAAGGTTGCTTGCAGATATGTGGTACATTTATTTCTGAAACTCTAATTTTATCTATTTACTATTGAGGGTCTTATATGTGGGAATTGCAGCTCGAGTAATATTTGTATTGTATACCTCAGCTATGACACTTGAGTTTTACATAATGTACTCCCTCAACTCAAGGGGCTTAATTTAGATCATGCTAAAGAATAGCAACTGGACTGCCACCAGTTACTTTTACAGCCAGTGTTTTCAACCACAGCTACACCTTGTCTCCAATCCAAAAGCTGTTAAAGAACTCTTTTTAACAAGGGCTGCCAGCAGTCCACCCAAACTCTCATCTAGCTGTGTTATCATTTCAGTGACAAGAAGAGCGAGCGAGCTAAAGATATGCACCTGTTAAAGAGACTGACTACCATCCTAAGGAGCAGAGAGGTGGAGCCTGGTAAGAGATGCAAGACAATGGAGATGTAGATACAAGAGATGAGAGAGAGAGAGAGAGAGAGAGAGAGAGAGAGAGAGAGAGAGAGAGAGAGAGAGAGAGAGAGAGAGAGAGAGAGAGAGAGAGAGAGAGAGAGAGAGAGAGAGAGAGAGAGAGAGAGAGAGAGAGAGAGAGAGAGAGAGAGAGAGAGAGAGAGAGAGAGAGAGAGTGTGTTGAAGCTATGTTTTTAATCATGTGTTCTCTTCAGATGTTTTGGAGCAGGAAGCCAAAAGTGTGCTGCTGGATATCAAACACCCTGCCATTAAGAAGCAGGTATAACCAGAGAGACAGTACAGATGGCCTCAAACACTAATAGAAAAGGCTTATTGTCTTCAGCTGTAACAGTCACATTTGTAACTGCAGTCTTTGCACTTCATTTCAGGCTTTGGATTCTCTGCTGTCAAACAAGAATGCTCCTGTCTCATGTCTTACCCACGTCACATCCGCCTTATATGATGCTCTGAAGCAGCAAGGTGAAGTATGAGTTTCTTATTATAATTAAGACGAAAACCGTGACCTGATCTAAGATATAATCCTAAAACTAAAACATGTCATAAACTGGTTTCTAAATCATTTGCTTGGGTAAATGTGTGAAATGCAAAATGTTCTGGGCATGTACATATCATACACATACATTATGGTTTTTCTCTTCTTATTTATGCTCCTGTGTTTCTGCATTACAGACCCAGAGGAAGTGGATACACCATTACTGGAGCTCTGCTCTTCACAGCTGAAACTGCTTCAGCTCTATACTGACATCCAGCACCTGCACTCTGCTGCAGACATAGAGGCCAGCACTACAAATGTGAGACAACACACACACACACACATACACAGAAACATAAATAGTAACACAGGCTGACTTAAGGCTTGTGGTAAAGCTATTATTTAAGCCAGTGTTCACCTTAAAGTTTTTTTGTTGTTCCTCATAACTCATTTGTTCTCGGACCCAGCAGGACTCCCTCGAAGGCATAGAGGAGGAATTGTCCCGTGTTGGGTCCACCTTGCAACGCTATGCCCAGCTCACTTCGAGACCCAGCGTTTCCTTCGCTCAGGACTCACCTGACTCACACCTGCCCGCCCAAGCCTTTCTCTCCCAGATGGAGTGCATGGAGAACGGAGAGCTGAAAGTGATCCGCACGTCTGAAACTGAATGGAATCGCCTTGGTATGACAACATGTGTATACCCATCATAATGCACTGACCTGACCAGTTACCCCAATTACACACCATGACACAGTACATCATACAAATCCAGAGTGTTTTGCTCTTGCGTGTCCTTCTGCAGGGAACTTCATGTTCTGGGGTTGTCTGTGTGGAAAAAGCCCACTCCACAACGTCTGTGACACACTGCAGCAGGCTGGCATCAGTCCACAGCAGCTGCTGGTAAGATGATGTAGAAGTGAGTGATAGATGGAATAAGTTAAGATTCGTTTTGATAATACATAAAAAGGAAATAAAACAGCTGATGAATGTGATCATGATGTGTAAAGTTTGTATTCTTTGTGTGTCATTTAAAGAATGGCAGCAATCAAGAACATTTTTATAACTATGGTTTTTAGTAGTACCATCATTCTGAATGAGGTTTTTTTACCTAACATTACTCGTTTGCGCTTCCTGTCTTTCAGTCTCTGTTGCTAAGTGTGTGGTTACAAAGAGAGAAGGAGATGCTACAGAAACCAGAAGAAACCGTTAAAAACTTACACACACTACTCATCGCCCTCAGCAACATGAAAGGTGTGTGTTTGTGTATTTGTCCAGCATGCGCTGACTTCTTTGCACAAGCGTCTGTCCGTCAGTCAGTGAAAGTTAACGAAAAAGCAGGACGAGAGGAGTGTCACCGCCGCTTCTTCTTCTTCCTCATCTTTAGGTGCGGTCGAGGAGTCGTGGGACACCCAGTCTATCTCCCCCTGGTGGCAGCAAGTCCGCTGCACGTGCATCCAGTCCCACAACGCTGCCGCTGCTCTGTTGGCCGCCTTCGTCGCACACCGCGCTGCAAAGGCCAGCATCACAAGCCGGGCTGACAGCAAGGTAGAGAAGTCTTAAGAGTCACTTCCTGTATCTGTCACATGAATGTTGTCATGGCCCTGCCTCTTTAGGAGGCTAACAGCAAGTCTCAAATCTGTTCACTCTATTCTATTCTTTTGTCCCATAATCACTGTAGTAAATATTGAACCCATTTTTCACAAGCCAAACACACATCATTGATAAATGTATAAAAGAGAACTGGATGGGGTGTTGGTTAGCTCATTTGGTAGAGCATACGCCCCGCGTACAAAGGCTCAGTCCTGGTCCAGGGTCGAATCAAACCTGTTGCCCTTTGCTGCCATTCATGTCATTCCCCATCTGTCTCTCTCCACATTCATGTTCTTCAGCTGTCTCTATCCAATAAAAAAAAACTTGAAAAGGCCAAAAAATATCTTTAAAACAATAAATAAAAGAGAACTGGATACAGTAGTGGAGGTGGGGCTTCAGTCATTCTTATGGAAGCTGCTCAGTGGTTCATGAAGCCAAAAAAAGATTTCTGGCATAAAATGACTTCTGCATTGTTTGACCTATAGAGTAAGCTTACTTGAGACGTCCCCTGGCTGAGCTGACAACTTCCTGACACCATTCCTGTCATATCATGGTTTGGCAATCATAACAAAATCCTGAGTTGTGATCCATCCAAACACCCACTTAGGATACAATACGTGTATACCGTTTAACACTACTGGTGTGGCTTATAATGAGTCATCTTTTGTTATTATCATCTCTGGTCAAGAATGAAGCTGGAACTTCCCACGTCTTCTTCACCAACTGTTCAAACACACACAGAGAAACAGTGAACAGCACTACTGCAGACTAAGCCAACTATTTGATGCTCATTAACACAAAAGCAGCACATCTTCTCCAGCCACTCCCTTATCTTAAGTACCTGACAGTATGCAGACTAAGTCATGAATTCAAAACATGTTTCAAAGGCATACTGTAGTTGCAGAAATCTGCATGAAGAATTTCACTTCAAAGTTATTCAGTACTCAGACTTTTTTCTCTTTGTGTGTGTGTGACAGTTGCAGTCAGAGTGGGAGGCGGTGTCCCTAGAGCTGGAGCAGTGGGTGGTGTGTGTTCGCCAGCTAGAGGATGTGTTGGTGCTGCAGACTCTGCTGTTGGTGCCTCCTCCGCAAGGCGCAGCAGGGGGAGCTGCAGCACAGTGCTCCATCAAAACGCTGCTGGAGGGAGGCACAGGTAGGCTAGAAAACATAATATCCCCAGAAATATATGTGTGTGTGTGTGTGTAGGTGTCAACGTAAGACATTTTTCTTTCGCATCTATCTGTGAAGGTGGCATTGCCGACAGTGTCTCCAAGTGGGTGTTCAGGCACAACTTGGCCCCTGAGAGACTGAAGGAGATCCTCCAAAAGAAAGAAGACAAAGATGCTGATGACAAACTGGAGCAGACCGCAGGCGAAGAACAAAAGGAGCAGAAGGAGAAGAGTCAAGAGGACGCAGACAGGACAGCAGGTCAGGGCTAAACAGAATCTAGCCACAGGAATAAAGTCCGGACAAGAATTGATCAGTGTCAGCTTTGACGCACATAAATTTGGGTATTAAATTACACTCCGGCTCTTATGTAAAGAGCTTTAACAAAGCTTTACCTGTTTACCTTCGTAGATACATGCAGCGTTACTCAAGCAACACAATGACTGCCACTGTACACACTACATGTCAGATCCTCATCAAACACTGTCCGCTGTGTTTTTCAGAGCTGTTGGTGGCAGTGTGCCAGCGGTTCCCACATTCCCTCTCACCTGACTTGCTCTTTGCCCACTGCTGCTGGGAATACGTAGTGCAGTGGAACAAAGACCCCGAGGTGCACATTCACACATAGACTCACATTTTGTATTTGTATGTGTTTAAAAACTTGTTTTATCTTGCTGTTGGTTTATGCTCACGTGTCATGTCCTGTTATCAGTTAGTCTGCTACACCAAAGGGGAAAGTTTTCATAAGCCATTTTTCATAAATGACAAAGAACCTTTGTTGTTAAATCTGGACTTCTCTTCTTAGGAGGGTCGATACTTATCCTGGGCTGTAGAACATTTGAAGCTGGTCTCTAGTCCACATATCCAACTAGGTGAGGAGCTCAGTTTTATATGATGATACATCTAATCTATCTAATAACAGTTTGCATCTATGATTGTGAAAAATGGCTGTAATTTTCTTCATGTATGTATAAAATGTCCCCACTAAATCAGCACCTTCTGAAAGACACTTATCAGTGTGCTACTGCTTCTTCACTGAATCTTCTCCCTCACAGGTATTTCTACAATGATGTGGAGTACGTTCATTGTCAAGCGTTTGTCAGCAGCAGCCTTCCTCATGGAGAAGGTGAGTAGCGCACAGACAGTACAGTACGTATATCTGCGGCGTCGTCAAGTCTGTGAGGCGATATATATATAAACTGTTCCTGCTTGTTTTTTCCCAGGTGGGCAAATCACCTAAAGATCGCTTATGTCGACGGGTAAGTGTGCGTTTTCAGATTTATTCATTCCAATCTCATGGATTAGAAGATTGTTTCAGATGTAGTTATTAGGCTGCATATATTAAGGGCGTGTGCTCCCGTGTGCAGGATGTCGGGATGGGAGACAAAGCTGTGACGTCTTTCCTGGGCTGCTGTGTCCAGCTGCTGCAGATCCTCATGGAGGTGACTGGAGTATTGGTTAAAAATCAGTGCCCTTTGGCTTTTTTAAATTACTATGTAAGTAAAGAGACTCCAGGGAAAAAATAGCATGGAGAAACGTATTGCTACCACGACTGCTAACAACACGTACGCTTGACAAGCATCTGGTTTTATTAGCTAGTTAGCTTACTTAAAGATCCCCTCTAGACATGTTTTAAGATGAATGCTCTGATATTGTTTTGTCACAAAAGTTGCTGTTTTAGTTGCATACTGGCCTATGATTGGCTTCCCAACTCACCGTGATGTCACAAATCCTGCTGGTATGTACAAATTGTTAAATTCATGTTTAGAGGGGGCACTTTAAAATGTGTGCATGTGCTGTATTCATTTAGTTCGCATTTTATTGCGAATTAAACAATGAGTTACGATCATAATGTGAATGAGCCACACTCCACCCTTCCTCCTCCTTCTCCTCCTCCTCATCGTCTCCTCTGTTCCCCCTCCCTTTTTTTTCTCCATGCAGGCGGACTCGGCGGTGGAGGAGGTTCCCGCCCCAGAGCTGTCTGTGGAGGAGGCGTGGTTCGGTGCCGAGGGCCCTGCGTCCATAGCTGAACTCGCCCTGGAGCAGAGAGGCGTCCACTACCCCCTGGTGCAACACCACTGCCTGTTAGCGTCCCTGCTACATGCTGCCATGACCTTCAGTCTGAAGGTGAAACCGCTCAGCCTGTTTGACAGCAAGGTGAGGAGAGGGACACACACACACACACACACACACAAATCCTGTAAAGGAAAGCCCCGTCTACATCCAGCAAAGTGAATCATTAAATAAAATGTTGACTATGTTTGTTAAATTTCCTAAAATTGAGGTTTACTTTATTCACAGCTCTGGTGGAATTTATTGCAAAAACTAAACACTACGGTCTTGATTTATTTCTGCACCAACATGTTTGTGTGTGTGTGTTTATGTTCCAGGGTAAGAATGCGTTCTTCAGAGATCTGACAAGCATCCAGCTGATGCCCAGTGGAGACATGGATCCAAGTCTGGTCTCACTACGACAAGAGGTACAAGAGCAGAATTTAACTTTTCTAGAAGTCAATAGAAAAAGAAGATTTTGAAACAACTTCTGAATCGTCTCCACACTCTGCTCTGTCTCAGTTCCTCCTCCGGGTGCTGACCGGCTGGGTTCAGGCTATAGGTGACACTTCTAGCTCAACCTCTGGCACCAGCCCCCCCTCTCTCCCCTCTAATGGTCCCAGTGCTGACTGGTGGCCCTCGCTTTGTCAAGAGCTGAGCACCCTGCTGCAGGTCAACCCAGACATCCTGAAACGCCACCTCGTCTGCGAGCTCTACAACCAGGGTCTGGACCCCCGGGCTGAAGAGGTAAGAGGGGAATGTTTTAGGGTGAGCACAGTGTTTGCCAAGTCATGCCATTAAATGCTCTGCTTTATCTAAAGTGTGTGGTTGCCATCTTATCACACAGGTGATGTTAGAGGTGGAAGATAAGGATGTGTTGGGCTCCCAGCTGCTGGTGCTAACAGGCCAGAGGCTGAGCTACTCACTTCTCCACAGCCAGAGCCAGACTCAGGCTGCCATGGAGCTGCTGGCCCGCCTGCCCCCGACTCTCTGCACATGGCTCAAGGCTATGGTGAGAGACCAAAAACACTGTCATCTGATACATGTTCTTAGGTTCCTCACGTCCACTCAGTAAAACCAGGTCTGACCCAGTTAGACTGAGTCTAATTTGGACCCAGTCGAAAAACTATTTATTCAGAACCTGATTGGAAGCTCTGCAGTGTTGCTGTAAAAGGCCTAGCAGCCTCTTTGTAATGTGTCTAATGTCTCATTGTGTGCTGCAGGACCCCAGCGAGCTGAGGTGCCCCTTGGTCCCCCTGTCACAGACCAGCAGGCTGGTCAGCCGTCTCATTGAAATCCTCCCGGAGAACCACGCTCAGTACAGCCTGGCCCTGCACCTTCTGGAGGCTGTGGAGGCCCTCACCACTGAGGACTGACCCCTGACATGTAGAGGGGGGAGTGGGGACATCTTCGAAGCCGTGCCCCCTCCACCCTCACGATGAAGGGCCTTCTCACCCTCTTGATTTTGTTTTGTCATTCAGCTCATGTTAATACGATAGATTCCTCCTCACAGCTTAATTGTAGAAGGCGGCGATACATAGAGTGGATATGATAGCCTTTTAATATTTTTTAATCCATCATATTTTCGCGCATGTAACATAAATTATATTGAATACTTGTGTTATTGAAGAGGATTGTGGGCAGACGTGTTTATGAGATGGTCGTGAAGGAATGGGGCGTGTTTTCACGCTCATTTTCAGTCAGACAGCGGTGTGTGGGTGTCCTAACGGTGTGCCATATCACAGTTCTGTTTGACATTTCTCCTTTCCCTTTCCTTCTCATGGACAAAAGATGTATCATAAAGAAATATGGACCTTATTTTTTATTTATATATGCAGACTGCACTAGCTGTGCCTGTACGCCTCCTATTCTGTAGTCCCCACGTCCAGCTGCTCCCACGGATGCAGAATAAAGAGGTTTCTCTTGACATAACGCAGCGTCATTGGCTACGTCTTTCATTCTGCTGACACTCACACCCATGAAAACTGTTTATTTATAATTTAGACATTTTTCATACACCTTCAGTTTACAAGGAACAGGATTTATTATACAAAGACAGGCGATTACAAGAACTTCCGCAAATCCAATATAGACTGTACTGTTGTCACACAGTGACACTCATGGTATTTATTCCTTTTCCATGTATTTACACATTAAAAAAAAAAGACACACATAAGCTCGCCTGAACAACATCCATTTAGACTGAAAATCAACGCTTTCAATTTCAAACTTTATGTACAGTAAACTGTTGCTCATGCTGTATCTGATCAAATGTTTAACTGGCACATTCATGCCACAGCCAAGTGCCCACAGCTGCTTTTGGTTTTCACGCCTGCTGTTTGTGGAGATTGAAGTGTAAGTGCACAACAGTAGTGACGTCTGAAGCACAGTGAGAAACAGTATCTGCTTTTACAACGCCAGCTCTGTGCCAGGCTGCAGGTTAACTGACAGCGGCCAAAATGAGTGAAGCGACAGCTGATTCAGTTTTACGTCGCTCGGCTAACAGACAAGGGTTGTAAAAAAAAAAAAAAAAAAAGAAAAGAAACCTGGTCTATATACGGCCCTCGAGTGCAGCTTTCATCTGAAACCAGCTAAACAAAACAGCCAAGGTGATGGTGTGCTGGTCGTCATGGTGACGCGACGTCTGGCCCGTCACTGAGCCTGTGAGACGACCGTCTGGCAGCGCGGGCACAGGCAGTCTGCCGACTCTGCAGTGTAGCGACGGCACCGCGGGCACCGAGCGGCAGAAGTGGGCACCACTGCTATATCGTAGGGACTGTCCTCACGGATAACACCACCTGACAGGACACACACACACATACACTGAGCAAACTGGAAGGCATCACCTCTCTACATTTGATTACAGCAGTAGCAAAATTTATATTCAAAAAGATACATACTACGAATATACACAGTACAACTAACATACAATGAGAAGATACTGAAAGACAGAATAATGTCTGATTATTAAAAATAAATGAAGGAATTTAATATGGATGCCATTTTTTTTGGCATGTTACTGTTAACACAGTAACACCTTGGTGCTATTTTAATGTTAATGAACATGAATTATGAACATTTAAAAACTAATAAATCTTCATGCTGTCAAAGCAGAGAGGAGAAACTGACCTCAAAGTTGTATCTATAAGTTACTAAGCTAATTAACACTGTAATTAAGATGTAACTGTGATCATCATTCACTGTGTTTGTGTGTTAAATTATAGTATGTTGTAAGCCTCGTTTTAATGTACAGAATCCAAAATACTGTGTATGTAACTCAGTACTCTATTTTTCCATGGATCTGATTGGTCAGGAGTCAGGCTGTTGTTCGATTTTGATCCGATCCTCTGAGAGTTAGTCGTGCAGCATAGATTACCGTAGCGAGCCAAATCCAAACATAGCCTCTCTCATTAATCTTGCTTCGTCTAACTAATAGCATTAACAGTGGCTCTGTTTCATTCAGGTGTGCCTGTATGCCAGAACCCCGACCCAACAATATTTTTAGTTAAATCTGTGTTTAACAGGTGGAAGTGTCTGCTGTGAGGTCTAGTATAACACTGTCTCTAGTTTAGTGTCGATGTTTCTCACCCTCCAGGTTGATGAGGAATGTGCCATGGCTAAGAATGGCATCCGGGGGCAGGTCGCGGGGTAGCTCGCTGGTCAGGTTGACCCGTGCTACCATCATCAGTTCTGCCAGCTGTGAGGAGGTGGAGGTGGGCTCCTCTTGGAGAGACTGAAAGTGAAGCGGAGGAGTGGAGGAGTTTGAATTTATACCGTCCCTTTAAACAGACAGTATGAAACCAAAAATAACAATGTGTCATTTTAAAATGTGACCCATTTTACTAAAGCAACATTATGTAACTTTTTTTTACCATAAAATAACTTTAAATAATTTTAATAATTTGAAATCATTTTGGTGCTATATTAACATGTAACTGGATGAATGGTGTCTCTGTCATTCGTACGTCTGTTCTCACACTATGTAACTTTGGGCTCCGGGTCGGGAGAAGTACGTAACGCTTTACAGCACTAAGTCACACACCACCAACTGTTTGACTGATCTTGGTGAAACTGGATCATATTTTATGGAGAAAATGTTTTCTGCTTTTCTGCTTTTCCTTCCTGCCTTTCCTCCCGCTGCTCCGCCTCAACTCTCTGTGATTTACAGAGTTTCCTGATGGACAGTGAAGTAAACTGCTGCCAACTGTAGCTGCTGTTAGCTAATGTTAGCTCAGTTTGTTAGCCGGGCTGCCCAGATTGTGAGCTCAGAGCACCGGGGGAATCTTAGTGTTTGTACCCCTGGCATTCTGGACCACCCGACAAGAGTAAATGTGGGACTGACTTTTAGTGGTTGGTGAGAGCTTGGTGAAATAAAAGGCTGAAAGACAGACGCCGAGCTGGGCTGACTGCTGTTGGACTAGTGGGTAATATTAGCTGGCTGCTATGTCTTGTGTTGTTGCAAAGTTATTGACTCGCTAGTTTTTGATCATAAGTAATGTAATCAGAACAAATACACGTGTACAGCTGTCCATATTTACCACAGCGGGATTACGCTCTGAAACGGAAACAGAGTTTTTGCTAAATACCAATTTCCATGCAATGTTGCTTTAAGTAAGCGTTTGTTGTTGTAATACTCTTTTCAGCCACATAAGGCTGAAGAGCACTAAAACCTTTCATGTTTTCTTCCAGGTGAGCTTCAGCACAGATTTAAAGACATGTTATATATGTGTGTGCATGAAGAAATTCAAATGGACACAATTATTAAACAAAGAAAAAAATCAAAAGAAAAAGACATTTAAATAACAGAAAGATTTCCTGGTAAATAATTTTTTCATTGAAATGATCAGACATGGCTTGGCATGACGATTTCTATATTTGCTTCAACAATCAGAATCACTATACTCTGTATTTGCTCATTTAAAAAGGCACAGTCCACTGCTGCAGCATTTGTGAATGTGACGTCATCTCCAGTGTGGACTGGTTTGCATTTATTTAAATGAAGTGCTAACAATGTTTGATTTACCTCCATGAGCTCAAACAGCAGACCGGGTTCAATGGCAATGGTGAGGTCATACTGAGCTGCATTTTTGCCTGGTATGGACGACAGGAAGGAGTCTCTGATGGCGCACGCTCCTTCCACGGCCTCCTCCAATCCCGGTCGCCGCCACACAGAACTGCTCTTTATCCAGCCGCTCTTGAATAACGTCTCCCCTTCTACAGAAACAATGACAGTTTATGAACACTCTGCATAAGGAGTAACCTGAATAGTCTGGCAACACAGAGCGGCAGACACATACCGTCGTGTCCTGGTGCGTGTAGATAGACCTCTTCAGCTAGATGTGGCAGGACTGGAGCGATGGATCTGGTCACTCCATCTAGAATTTCCTCCAAAGCAGTCTGACATGATCTTCTGCCCAGCGAGTCCTCAGGCTCGCAGTACAACCTGAATGAAAAACACAGGAGGACAAAGAGACACGTGGCAGAGCGCGACCACAGCTAAACCAAGTAGTTTTCATGACGCGTCGATCCTTTACCTGTCTTTGATGATGCTGAAGTAGAAGCTGGAGAGGTCTCTGGTGATGAAGGATTGGAGGACACGGATGGCTCTGCCAGCATCAAACTCACTGTAGGCGTCTGTCACCTGCAAACACACACACACACACACACACACTTACTTCAGTGGCTTTCACAGTTCACTCCTTTCAGTCTGGTTCTGTTTGGGCTGAGCTGCACATGTGGGGAAAAAAAAAAAAACCTAAGCACACCTTGATGCTGTACTCGCGGAGCAAGTGCAACATGTACTGATCGATGTAGTGCATCTCTTTCGGGTCCACGGCCTGCACGCGTGGGTCGAAGCCCTGCAGGTTGCCGAGCAGGAACTTCAGAGTGTTCCTCAACTGGGTAGAGGAAGATGAACAGAGTGTGAAAGCAGTGAGTATCATTCATAAAAACAAGAGAAATGTACCGCACATGCGCCGCACGCTTCTCTCACTGCTACCTTGTTGATGCTGTCTCTGGCTGAGTTGAGTGAGGTCGGTCCGATCTGAACCTCGGAGAAGACGTTTGACTCCGCAACCCACCAACGCAGTGCGTCTGCCCCGTAGGCTGGCGCACTGGCGTCCTGACAATGTAGAAATAAAAACAGAGTTCTAGTTTTAGGACTTACATACACGTTAATGTTAAAGACTCCGGTCCCCCAAATCACCAAAAACACACCACATGCTCCTTTGCGGTATCTAGTGTTGGAGTTAGCATCATTTGTCAGGGTTTTGAAATATGAGCTGAGATACTGTGTCAGTGTTCAACAGTTCAAAATGGGTTTTTGAAATGTACAATACAAAATATAATAAAAAATCTATTCATCTCCATTATTATGATAGATAAAATCTCAGCAGCAGATAGCAAACCAAACTAAACCAAACCAGAAATCTATGTAGCTACACACCTCTAAGGGTGATTAGGGGGGAAATTAACAGCTAAACTGCCCACATATATTTGGAAGAGAAGATTTAATAATAAAAAGTTGTTTTTCTGTCACAGGACCAATCCAAAAGTTTCCCAGAGGTCAAACTATTTATACAATCTCCTCTGACCTTACCTTCCCTCCACTAATGACTTCATCAGGATCCACGACGTTGCCCAGAGATTTGGACATCTTCTCTCCTTTCTCACTGACAGCAAAGCCATGGACCACCAGAGACCTACACACACACACACACACACACACAATGAGGGTCTCGTATCAGCAAAAATGAGGATATTGTACTTGTCTCACTCGGGTTAGTGTGGCTAAAAATTTAGTATAACAGACTTTTGACCCAAAAGTCAAGATATCTCAGCTCCTGCTGCTTCAGTTTGGACTCCTCTCTTGTCTGTGCATCTGGCACATAGTCACTTACTCACACAGCGAGCGGATGGAACACTCACTTGTAAGGCGCCTTGTTTCTGACAGCTACGCTGGTGAGCAGAGAGGACTGAAACCAGCCTCCGAGCTGGTCCTTCCCCTCCACGTATGCATCTGCCCTGGAGTCTGACTCTGGAGGAGAAAAAATGAGGATGAAATAAGTCACTTGTGCACTCATGTTACAAAAATGAGGCAAACAAAATGGTTAGGGTATGTCGAAGGGGACAGAAGTGTCTGGAAAAGACAAGAAAGATCGGCCAGTGTTAGTTGTAAAAACTGCAACAACCCACTGTGTGTGCACTGCACAAGTCAAGCTATTGTCTATGTAGATAGCTTTCTAAACAGACAGGTGTTGCAGAATCAATCCACAGACAACAGACAGCATAGAGGAAGTGAAGAGTTTGGGCCAATCCTGGAAAAAAAAGCAAACTGTCAGTGTTCTCCTAAGCCAGGTGCTTGTGTGGTGTGTGTTCTGCATGCAAAAGAGAGAAAAACAATGAGGAAGAGTTTAGATTCATGCTGTCTTGAAGAGTTCCTTGTAATCTCCTACTTCCACATGACTTAAATACCCCTCGTAACACACTCAAATGCTCTCTGAATTTACTGGACTAGAAGGTTTTTTAGTAATCAGACATGTTCTGCAGAGTGATGATGACAAAAACTCATCTGGCATGTAATCAATGTTGTAATCCTCTTCAGTAGGGCACAACATGTCCCACTCGTGTGTATTCAGTGTATAATATACAACATATCTGAGAGCATTTGAGGGCAGAAAGAGGATGTATGAGGAGACCAGAGTAAAAGCCTGAGAAACAAAGACAGAGTGGGCCAAGGACACATGAGAAGACGAGGACTACTGTGCTGATCGAACAACCTGTGGCCAGAGGTTTGCGAAGTGGAGCGGGGAGCCAGCTGAGACGTGACTCAGGCTCCTCGGAGTCTCCGTCTATCTCCTCTGGAAATGACAAAACAGTGAACGACAGGGAACGGGTTCCGCTTTAGCAAGTCGTCTGGTCTGTGTGTTCTCATTCACAAGCAAACAAGTGACGTCTCCGTTTAAATCACTTCAAGACACAAAGCTGCTGGACTTATCTGGTTTACAACGAGCACAAGTCTGCAGCCACGCTAACTAAAATGTGAGGCTGTACTAAACTTACACTGCTAACATGTTTATGTTTATGAATGGTTACAATGTTCACAGTGTTCATCATCTTTATCACTCAAGACAAAGTGCAGCTGAGGCTCATGGGAATGTCATTAGTTCTGCAGGCATAAAACATATACTGGACAAATTAAAAAGTTTGACCTGATGATGGCCTGAGAGGAAACGTCAGAGGAGGACCAAAGTTACATCTCCACATGTGGAGATGAAAGTCTGTGCAAAATGTCACTGCAGTCCTGCTAATAGAGGCATTTATCTATTGATCTACCATATTTAAAGTCTGTGTAAAGTAAGAAGAAGATCGTATTAACCACCCAGCCAAATTTGAATGATTAAAAATATCGACATGTTTATGAAGTTAGGTGTCAAAATGAGCAGCATTCTCAGCTCCAGGACTGTGGGGGCGTGTCCGCTGAATGTGCTGAAGCCACGCCCATTCGTGGGAGCAGTCAAGCAGCAATTTTGAAGCGACTGACACGTGTTCAGAAAATGACAACATTAACTTTGAAACACTCTGCTCGGGGATGCACGGGTGTGCTCAGGGTGGCTTCAGTGTGTCATCGAGCCACCCTTTAGGACCGCCCAAAAAATCCTGGACTGAAAACGATCGCCTACTCTGACTTTGTGCATTTCCCAGAATATACAGAATATAATGTGGACAAAGACACTTGGGGTAATCTAGATCTATTCATTATATTTTTTAATATACAGTTATATATAATTAGCAGTAATGCTCTAGTCAGAATTACCCACTTGTTTAAGTTTCAAGATTCATAAACACATTGCTCTTCTTCCCCTGAAATGATCCCACGCTGACACATTGTTTGTTTGCAGACAGAGATACCCACCATAACTTCATCTAGCAGCGTCTGCTGTTGTCAAGTTGACCTGGTGTGCTGAGGCTGCACTGCCATCTAATCCAGGTTTGTGTTCAGCAAGCGACTGCTTAGTGCTGACGATACACTTGGCAAAGCAACTTAAATGGACTACGTGAGGCGAGTGTAAGTAGCTTTCTCCACGATAAAACTAATGAAATTAGCCTTGATTAACAGCATTTTAAGAGCTGGCAGACGTTGAAGTGAGCTGGAGAATTAACTGCTGCTCCTCTGAGGACAGCGCCGGTCACATCTTCTCTAATTGTGCAGGATCGACCAATTTCACCGATGCTCATTACCACAAAATGAGCGTCATCTGTTTGTACAGTTTCACGATCAACGTTTCAGTTGTACCTTCTAGTACAGCAGCCCATGATGCTCCGCTGTCAAACCAGATGTCTAGAACATCTTCTCCACGAACGTAGTCAGTCACTGGACCTGCTTTACTCTGATGGAGACACACACAAAGGGAAATGACGGTGAACAAGCAGCGATAAATGAGTTGGCCAACTGATTTATAATACAATCACAATATTGATAATCGTGTTTAAAGCTGCACTGATTGATTTTTGGTCACTATGGGGGCAGAATAACAGTAACTCCATACACTCCAATAAACTGATCTCATCTGTCTTTAGCTGCTAGACGTCTGTGTGCTGTACAGGTACAGTGGTGTATCAGAGATGTTAAGCAGAACAATGAAATGTAGGAATAATCGTCCATTCATCTGTTTTCCATAACCGCTTATCATCATCAGGGTCGCAGGGGCCAGAGCTAATCCCAGCTGGCACTGGGCGTGAGGCGGGGTACACCCTAGCCTGGCGATAGATCGAAAGATTGGTTCGCATCTGCTGCCGCCATGTTGATTTTGGATCCGTAAACAGTCTCAAAAAAACTACAAGCTTCCGTTTGTCGAGTAGTACGCGTCACATTCACTCCTACGGGACAATTTAGAATCACCAATTAACCTGCCAGTCTTTGGACTGGCTTATACACCTCACCATGGCTGATATGTTTCCAACCCAACTTGACCTCATCCACACATACACACTAACACACCTACAGTGTACTCACCTTCTTGAGCACTTCTGCTGGCAGCAAAGTCTCAATAGGAAGCTCCCACCAACAGTCACTACCCTTTTCTTTGAAGAGATCTGCGATGTGGGACACTGTGTGTCTGCAGAGACATGGGGATGTGTGTCTGAGTATGAATTTGTCTGCAATATCTTTAAAAACGCGACATGAAGTATTTGTGTGTGTGTGTACAAGTATGTGCACAAGCTTGTTTGTCTGCATTTGCGCAGTGGATCGGCTTACTTGTTGATGAGAGCCTCTCCGGTCTCTCTGTGGTAGAAGACCGGGATGGGGACGCCCCAGCTTCGCTGTCTGGAGATGCACCAGTAGGTCCGTCTGTCAAGCGTGGCCAGCAGGCTGCTCCGCGCCGACTCCGGTAAAATGCGCACCTTCTGCAGCGCCTCCTGGATGAAACACACACATCAAACATCAAATGTTGAGTCCCCTCCTTGAAACATAAACCACATTTCTTCCTGGAAAGGTAAAATGCTTCAGATTCTGTGCGAAAGGAAACAAAAACTAGTTTGACCGTAGCTTTGTCTTTAAGCGACGCCGTGTTGATAAACCACTGTTTGCTGGGCCTGATGACGACAGGCTGCTTAGTCCTCCAGTCGTAGGGGTAACTGTGGACACACTGCTCCTCCTTCACCAGAGCCCCACACTCCTTCAGCATGGAAATCACTAACAGGGACAGGCAGGAGATTCCACAAACACAAACAGGAAAGAGAAAAAACAGAAGTTACAGACAAAGATGTGAAAAAAAATGTGACCTCTAAATGTTTTTTTTTTTATTATTTTCACGTGTTTTTGCTGCACCTTTGTCCGTCCCTTCGCTCATCACAGACAGATTCTGCAGCTCGGGGCCGGCCAATTCAGTGAACTTGCCGTCCTCGTCCACCATACACTCCTTCGGTAGAAGAAAAAACACACACTTTTACATAAAGATGTTTCACCATGTCATGTCGACCATGTTTTTGCCTGTTAGCCGATCATTTCAGCACTGCTTGGAGTACAACAAAAGACCCTTGGTTTTTTTTTTAAACTACAACATACCACAGACAGTTTAAACTGTGAAGCCACACTGTAATCCTCCATGCCGTGAGCTGGTGCTGTGTGGACCAATCCGGTTCCTTTTGCCATAGTCACATGATTGGCTGGCAACAGTGGCACTTCCTTGTCAGGAACTGTGGGATGTTTGCAGATCCCACCCTCAAGTTGTGAGCCTTAAAAGAGGAGAAATGTTTGGAAATGACAAGACACACCCTGAACACTCTGCTCTGTGTGTATGTGTGTGTGTGTGTGTGTGTGTGTGTGTGTGTGTGTCAGCATTACCTGTGAACGTGCCTACACTCTCCAGCTCCGTGCCGAGCAGTGCAGCCATGCTGCCTGTGCGCTCAGTGGCCACTAAGAGCAGCTGAGAGTTGTCCGCCCTCTTCACCACAGAGTACCTGCAAACACAAGCGGAGCCGTCTTTGACAAGACTGACGAGTACACCTCAAGGCGTCTAACGTTTAAGCCCGACAACGTACATCTTCATCAGTTAGTCATTTCTGACCACAGGAAGCTTCTTGTGTAATAGTGGGATGCAGATACTCACTGAGCTTTGGGCATGTAGCAAACAGCTTGGTTGGCAGGAATAGTCCAAGGCTGGGTGGTCCACACCAACACAGAGACGCCTTCCAGACCTGCTGAGAAACACACGTGCACCCACACAGTTAAAGATCACATCACAAGTATAACTGAATCTGAATTAGCAGTGTGCGTGTGTGTGTGTGTGTGTGTGTGTGTATTTGTATTACCTGCTTCTGAGGTTAGCTTAGGCGGTAGTGTGATCAGAGGGAATGTGGCATAGATAGCTCTGCTCACGTGCTCAGGGTTGTACTCCAACTCTGCCTCTGCTAGAGCCGTTCTAATGAGGCATAGAGATCAGATTACAACATATGAGAGTAGCTTAACAGTATTTCATATCATATTTATATGGAACAGAATAAAAGTTCTGATGCCTCCTAGTACCTTGATGAAGGAGACCAGAAGACTGGCTTGTAGTCCTGGTAGATGAGCCCCTGAGGAATAACGACAAGTGGAATAAATGTCAATGCCTGTGCTTACTACATTCATTCCCTGTTGCTTTTACATTGTTACAACTAATGTAATTATAAATTATTAAAGTGAAACATTTTTTTTCAACCTATTTTTCCATTTTTTTGAAACTGGCATTGAGTGAGAGCCCTGTAGTCGAGAACCAATGCAGGACCAGAAACGTCCATGTTCTATGAGGTAAAATTGTGTTTTTGACAATGGAGTCTGGAGGCTTTGGACTGTTTCTGGTTAAACAAAAGATCTTACTCTATAATATAAAAGCTCCACCTCTGTAGATAGACTAAGGAGCCTGTCAGAGCTCTCAATCCATACTGGCTAACATGGAAAAATATTGTCCAGGTTGATAAATGCCATTGTTTCCCTTGAAGTCATTGTGCCTTTTCAGTCTGGGAAGGACATGAACAGCAAATCACCGCCCACCTTGCCGTGCATCTCCTTAAAGACTTTCAGCTGAGCAGCCTCATAGGCCCCGTCATACGTGTAGTAGCACTGATCCCAGTCTGCCATCACCCCCCAGCGCTGGAAGGCAGCCTTCTGACGAGCTATGGCCCCCTCTGCGAACGCCCGTGCTGGATGGGAGGAGAACAAGGCGTCACAGCAGCTGCGAATCTAACAGGCCTCATGTCCATCCAGCTTTCTGTCCGTCTTTACCTTTCTGTCTGATCTGCAGTGGACTGAGGCCACCGGTCCCCAACTCCCCAAGCGCCTTCAGCTCGATGGGCAGGCCATGGCAGTCCCAACCTGGGATGTAGTGGACCTGTCGCCCCCGCAGCACCTCAAAACGGTTACGGATATCTTTCAGGATCTGGATTAAAGAAGATACAGTGAACAGAACATTAGTATTTGTTATATTACACCATAACAGCAACAGAAAGCACACTGTTAACTGATCACCTTGTTCAGTGCGTGTCCTACATGAGGGTCTCCATTGGCATACGGAGGTCCATCATGAAGACAGAACTCCTTCTTGGCCTTTCTCTCTCTCTGCCAGGAGTACAAATCTGCAAATCCACTGTCCTGCAAAACATAATCAGTATTAACATTTAATATAACAATAACATAGAGCTGTGTGTAACAGTGTTTAACCATCAAGATACTGTGTATACTGATTTGATTTTATGACTGTGTCACTAAACCAAAGTCAGTACTAACTTTTCAGTCTGCTTCTTACAGAAAAGTGCCTCTTGACACATCTGCTGTATGCCGAATTGAAGAACGCACAATAAATAAATATACAATATTAAAGGCCATGTGCTACAGTATGTGTCCAGCTGTCAACGAGAAGATGAAAATGAACTTGGCTATTTTGTGAGTGGAGGCTGGTCCTGCCTCGTACCTTCTGGATCTCTAGCTCTCGGTCCAGCAGCTTCTGTCCGGTCAGCTTCATTGGGAACTCGGTGCGGGGTAGCAGCACTGTGTCTCGGTACAGACCCTGACTAGAGCTCGCCTCTCCAGAACTGACACCATGACAGCGGCCGGAGCTGAAGGAGAGAGCACGGTGGAGGAGAAGGCCACCTCCCTGGTGTGACCTCCGTCCCCATCTCGCTAACGTCTGGCTTACTGCCGAAACCCGGCACAGCAGCATGGAGAGGTGAGGTAGCTCTGCGGCCAGACAACAACCACAAAAACTCAAATCTGCTGAGTTGTTTCGCAGTTGTTACAGTTTCCAGATACGGTGTTGTTATAGTTCCGCCTTCTTGCAATGCTGTGTTTCTCCGGAAGAGTTTCCAGTGAGGACAAGTACGGCAACCCAGCAGGGTCAATAGTGACCCGCAGTCGCATTTTTTGACAGGCGGTGTGAGCAGCGGTCACTGGAGGACGCCATTTCTCCATGATGGAGGGGGTTTCATTTCTTTTTCTTTTTATTTATTTTTCGTGGCAATACATTATACAATAACTTGTGCATTAAAATAAATACAGTGAAATTAAATAATTTCATTTTATAATTAAATTTAATAATTTATTTTGTCTTTAATTAAGTAATTTAATTATTTATTTGTAATAATACTAATAATTATTTCTTATTTTATTTTTTGTAAAATTATTTCTACAGTGCTACATACTATGTGTCTATTGAATAACCTACTAAAAATTAATTATTTAACTTTTAAGACTTGTCCAGGCTATATATTATATATCTTTTATTTCTTCTATTTTATTTCTTTTTTTATATATATACACTTTGTGTATTTTGAGCTGCTATAATAAGTGAAGTTTAAGTCTATCTTATCTTTATTGCCCCCCAGTACCCCTTAAGCTATTTCTGTTTATGTTACTAGTACTAATACTGATACTATCTGTATACATCACAGGTGTCAAACTGTTCCACACTGGGCCGGTGTGGCTGCAGGTTTTTGTTCCAACCAACCAAGAGCACACAGTTTGACCAATCAACCCTCTGAAGACTGAGATCAGTTGATTAAATAAGTCAAGTCTGGTGTGCTGCTGCTTGGTTGGAAAGAAAACCTGTCCTTTGTGGAACAGTTTGACACCCCTGGTTTACATTATATACACGTGGGTGTGGGGAGACTATTGAAAAGACCACAGTGTTATGGTCACCACAACACTGTGTTTACTGTGAGCTGACCAGTGGGAGGAGGGATAACTGGAAATGGTAAATTATAGGCGTTCACGTGCAGGAGGATCCAGGCTGCAGCAGGTGCTGCTGAGTGTCTGATGATGTCACCGGGGGTATAAAACGCACGGCTGCCGCTCCACTTTCATTCACCTTTTCATTAATCGGAGGACCCGAACAGCGCAGCGAGCTCAGCCTTTGGTCACACGCAGCCCCAAGATGAATAAGATGTGTTTAGCTCACCTTGGAGTTTTCCTGCTGGCTCTCCATCTCCTCTCATCACAGGTTAGTTTGTGACTTTTTTTCCTTAAATTCTCTTTTAATTGTGTAGGTTAACAGTTTGAGCGCGGAAAAAAAGTTGTGAGGTCTTTCCTCTCCTAAGCGTCCTAACAAACGCTCAGGTCAGAAATGGCTTTAATTTCCAATTAACGGATGTTCAAGATGTGAGTTGGGAACTTGTGTTTTAAAAGTATCTTGTTTTTCAGCAGAAGTGACTTAAAATAAACTTTAAAACGCAGACTCAGTTGCCTGTAAGTCAATTCGGTGTTTAATGTCCTGAGAATTTTAAAGGGGTGCATTAAGGTTTCAAACGCGAATTTTAACTCGCGTGAGAACCGTCTCCTAAAATTCTCCTTTTTTAGGCCAGAAGTTAAAACCACGATTCTCTGCGATCATGGGAGGGGTGCGTGTTTAAAGACTTATCACTGCGTGCAAATTGACACTGACATCGTGTGCTTCTGTTTGCCTCCTGACTTTTACGCACGCATATACAGTACTTTTCTAATTATACTGTAGGGCTACTATGGTTCGGCTGCTGTGCAGCATGTTCTCTTCTCCTGTAAAGAACATGTGCTGATGCGGTTTTGTATGTTTACAGGTGGTCCAGGCTCAGGCAACCGCCAATACGACCAGTATGCCCAACATGACAACCTACAGCACGACTACGGGCTCGGTGAACGAGACATCCGCAGATAAGAACGGCTCTGGGATTATCGACGCCTTCACAATGCTGCTCCCGCTGGCAGTCGCAGCTTCTCTCCTCCACGGCTGGTCCCAATGACCGGACTGATGGCTCTTGGCACTGGACACAGACCCGCCAAGACTGGCTGGGGCTGGACTGGGGACGCAACGTTATTCCAAGAGCGGTTCTCTTTTAAAAAAAAAAAAAAGGCCCTACTGTCCTAAACGCATTTTGGATTTCACAAAGCATTTGCCTGTCCTCATTTTGGGAATTTGTGTTGAAAGAAGCGTGCACTGCCATAGCCCAGAGTGCAGTGTCCGTCTTCACGCACCGACGGGTGACGCGCCCGGCTGCTCTCGTCCTGTCCCGCTGTTTTTTGCAGGGTCCCTCCATGGACTATAACAACTTCCCCTTTTCCAGAAACCGCTGGTCTCTCTCGGATGGGGCTGGCTTCTAAAGGGGGGTGGGAGAGAACAGTTTGGTATAACTCTTATTCCCCACTGCATGCCCAGAAAGCGTCATGGATACTTGACCAGGCTTTCATAGGCCTAAACGTGATTGTAAACAAGTTTAGAAAATGTCACATTACAAATTCTGGAAATATGTGTGTAAAATGTGATTGTACTTTTAAAAGTTAAAATTTGTAAGTCCAATAAAGCTTTGAATTGTAAGTGACAAGATGGTGCTTGACTTTTTTTTGGCAATATTGGCTTTAGCAATGGAGAAATTGAAATAAAGGTGACCGTAACTTCAACTGAGTTCAGTCCTCAGTTGCACTGGATATTTCACTTGCATCCTCAATCTGTTTACTCTGAATAGGCTTGTTTGTGACTGCATAAAGGGAACACTTAGTTTTACAGCAATCATGGTGGCTACAAGAAGCTAATGGCTCATTTGTCATTTGCACTGACAAATCAAAGTGACATCTAGGTTTCTGTGCTCACCCCAGTCCTCCAGTTTCACATGACAAGTGAGCCTTTTTTAGAAACCAGTGTCACATTTCTGTCAACCAGTTCTGAAATAAGCAATACTTGCATTTATGAGGACTATTTACTTAACATCTGGAGACCATTAAACTTTAACATGTTTTAGTTGGCACAATTTTTAGCTTCCTGATGTGACTCTACATGGTCTCAAAACAACTTAACCATCAGGTGCCAAAGTTAGTAACAGTAAATACTGCGTTCTCACCACATAGGGAGAATTGTGAGTACTAGACAAATAAAACGCACTTTAATAATTAACTGAGCAGGATGAATAATTTAAGGGCTAGTGAGGCAGGCTTGGTGCTGGGGCTTTTCCATCAGAGGGTCTCTCTATGAAAGACTGACTGCTGGAATTCACCTGTTGCCACCCCTCACCCAGCCCCCTCCTTGTGCACCCACTCTTGATCTGTGTGGGAATTGCATCCTACCCTGATCACATGACAAAGGGTGTATTGTCCAGCTCATCTTATCTGCTCCAAAGCTAGACCCAGATCAGGACCTTTGCTCCAAGAGCCTTCCTCTCATTCCTCCCTCCCCCTTTGCTCTTCATCAGGTACCCCAGCTTCGTCCTTGAA